>OV277858.1:12011526-12421526 GCA_922989275.2 Gari tellinella
CACTGGGGGTTAAACCTTGGTTTAGGGGCGCCCAACCTCACTCTTATCTCCTATGTTCACCTATAAAGACGAACAGTGTACATAAAATTTAAACCCTGTTCCACAACCTTACAATAAAAAAGACAGCCAACAGAATAAGTAAATACATGTAAAACATGTAACAAATATTCTATGACAAGAAGATTATTAGTAACACGAGAAAGAATTAAACATTCAATCCCGTGCTAAAAATAGCCTACTATTGCAACGGACAAATTGTACTCAAGCGACGAATCCGTAGTCACGAGTAACTGTAAGACATGGATGAGTTCAATGTTGACAGAGAGGGAGAGAAAAATCAAAGCACGAAAATCCGACATTACTCTTCCAGTTAAGGACGGCTTTAGAGATACATCATCATGTAGTGCTAAGCCCTGTTTGTAGTCGCACAAATAAAGAAGAAAGCATGGTTATCAATTGTAGATTGATCGATAACCAAACGTGAAGTGCGCAGCAAAATAGTTGGATCATAATTTTATTTAGGAAATATCTAATAACTCTAGAAATAAAGAACTCTTCCAAATAATTAATAATTACCTCAAAGATGAATGAATGTTTTAAAATACCAAACTGATAAATAGCAAACGCAAATCACTGAAGCTAAAATGAATTCTAATCAACACCAAATTTCACCAATGCATGTGTCGAGTTAAGAAATGGTCTTCGTTGTTTTTACTTTCAAAGGGTAAACTCATCAAATGCTTTAGTAAAATCTTCGCCCTATTGCTAGAGTACTCTATCTCAATTTTTGAAAAAACTGATTTTTTTTTGTATCACTGGATGTGTCTTTACGAGCTCTACCATATATATAGATTTTATGTCATGGAAAAAGTTACCGCGTAAAATCATGCTCTAACTTTAATGGGTAAAGCGGTACTTTAATGAATCGAAGTCGAATAAGAGGAATATCTGTTTTACGTCAAAGCTGAGTATGCATGCAAATGGTAAAGTCTATTAAACATAATTGAAAGTATTTTGTTTGTCTCAGAAAATCAATTTAACGATGTTCAACTGTATTTAATGTTGGATCTAGAAAAAGGGCCTATAAAGCATTTAACAGTTTAACTGTAAATTTAACCTTAAGGATGTCGGTCTGTCTTTTTGAGCATTATGAAATTTCCGAAAAATTTTACGAACACGTTTTCAAAAAAATGGTAAGAACTCATTTTTGGTGAAGGCATACAGTAATAAAACACTATTTTCCCGGGGGAAAAATGGATTTTCGTTCCGGAAGGGACTTTTCAAGTTTTATGTACTATTTGTAGCTAACAGCATACACTGTTTTCATAGGTAGGTTGTATTTTGTTACATCTGATTTCATTTCAATTTCTCAGAATATAAGCATGAAAGTAATGCGGTAGTAATAAAGATTCGGCTCGCCGGTAATAAAGCTTCGGCTCATCAAAAGTAAGTATAATCCTAGGTTGCAGATCGTAATATCAATCAACTAATTAACCAATCAAACAAATAACATCTGCAAGTCTGTGACAATTTGTTCTGGGCTATCTCGCAACTCGGCATCTCATCTCATATTATGATCTAGATCCAAACTGAACAAATGAAACGAAAATTTAGCTGTAAAGCATTTTGGATCCTGATGAGATCCTAGCTACTCGGCGTTTCATTTATATCTAAATGTGTGTCAAAACTATAAAGAAAGTAAAAATTGAATAATTCTAAGGTGTCAAAAAGTTTGGATTATGATGCAGTGCCGATCTAGACGGCGTCTGATCAAGATTCAAACTGATTGCATAGGAATTCAGGTGAAAAAAATTCTAACATATATCAAACAGTTGCGACGTTCTGATTATTTATTGGAGTTTGACTAAATGCATAATACATGAAAGTGAGACAAATGTAAGGCATGTCGCACGTATTGCAAACTGTGTAGGCGCATATTAGCTGTCGTGTCGTTCCTCAAATACGGCGCCTTTTCAGGATCGATACTGTTTTCAGTGACATAGAAATAAATATAGCTGATTCTTGTGAGATACTCAGTATATGAACTGTATCAATGCTTATATCCAGATAATAGCTCAGAGTTACAGCTGTATCAGTTACTCGGCGTCTGATCTGGATCTAGGCTTTGAAAATACAATTATAGTGTACACAGTAGGAATATCGTTACTCCGTGCGGTATATATGCTTAGTAAAATAAATCTGGATATATATTGGAAACATTTTGATTTGTATCGTTTTAATCCAATTGCATTCTACTTATTCATACTTAAAATTGAATGAAAAATACACCGTTAGAAAGGGAATTAAATTGTCTACAAATTCTACATTTACACATTCATGCTTTTGTGAAGGAAACAAGCAGTTATAATGACTTGAAAACAACAGGTGCAATAAATCTAAGTGTCAGTAATAAAAAAAATGGAAATATGTTGACTTGTATCGTTTTAACCGAGTGGTATTCTACTTATTCATATTTCATATTTCAAATTGTATGACAAATACACCGTTAGAAAGGGAGTTAAATGTTCTTCAAACTTTACAAACACGCGTCAAATTCACACTAAATTTCCAATATTTCCAATTAGATGTATTGGTGAGAGTGTGTACTCTTATCAGTCAGAGACTGGCTATAGATAGCCAAATAACTCTTATCTATATCACTGACATATACGCCTACGAGGCTATTGCTATCATGTAAAGTATTAACATTTAAAGAATAACAAATTTCAGAGTAATGTGGATACAACTTATTGACATATATATGTATACTCTTTGTCTTACCAAAATCAGTTGTGTAAGTCTAATAGATATTGTATATCTTTTCCAACCAGGTCATGGAAAAGAAACATCTAGAAACTTACGAGTAATAGTGTCACACTACACAAAAACAAAACCATATACAGGCGAGTGTCAAACCCGCGATGTCAAACCCGCCTGTAAATGTGGCTCTAGAGACCACTGTCCAACCATTAGACAATGTATTATATGGAAAAATGATAAAGATAGTAATACTACAATAAAAAGGGTCACATTAGCGACCAATAAAACGATTGATTATAACCCTTACATACTGAATATTAAGAATTTACATAACATTCAGTGTCTCGCTTGGACTTTAGAATAATTGTGTCAATTTATAATGTCCTACCGGTACCGTGTTCTTATAAAAAAATATTATAGAAGTGACAGATATTTTTTTGAAGAATGCAACTGGACTCGCATCTCTGATGTATGGTGGAAGAGTGCTCCAGAACGTTTATACTGCATGCATGAAACTTATATCTCCAAACTTCACCAATCAACTTATCGGTACAACTAGCGATACTGATTCACTCGCAGACCGCAACTCTCTTCGAGGTTTATACAACGTCAATCATACTAACAATGTACCTTGATGAATCATATTTGACATGGCTTTGTATATGAGAGTGTGAATGTTGAATTAAATTATGTGTTGAACTTGAAGCAAGTGAACTTCCTTCAAGGCTGGAGTGATGTGATTGTACCGAGGAGTCCTTGTCATATTGCAGTCTGTGGCAGAAGTCAATTTTCGATGTGACTAAATAACTACTAGTATGACCTATTTGACTCGCAACTGTGCGTAATTAGACCTGCACACAGCGTGACTGTACTGTGACATATCCATTTGGAATAAAATATAGCACCAATAGTATTCACACACATTGTAGGTTTGTTTTTAAAGTTTCCCAATTGAACGTAAAAGTCTTCAGGTATGTTAACCTTTTTTATGTGAAACAGTATGGTCTCCGTTTTGTAAGTGTTCAGCTTCATCATAATATGGTGCATCCATGAGACTTTGTCTTTTGAGACATCCTTCGATTGTTGAGACGGCTACTTGTGGCAAGATGTGTCTTTAGGCTTGAATGGCATGTATCACTTTGAATCATCTGCATAGAAATGATGATCCAGAGCATGAGTTTAAATTTAGCCGACATATTTCGTGTACAATATGATACTTCAAACAATCGTCTACTGCCTGTACATTTCTCTCAATTAATGCAATTCATTTATAAGTTTCAGTGAAGTCATCCAATGACATTGCTTGAAGATCCGTCATTATTTAAGCAATGTTCATGATGTTTGAATTTCTCATCCAACATCTCCAAATTTCTAATACAGTCTTTAATTATTGGTATAATGTTTTTTTTAATAAAGTTCTTATGCAGACAGTGACCTTTCTATGTGTTTCACTTATATTTTCTAGGTGTTTCACTTGACTTTTCTGGTTATCACCTAAAATCAGTCCTAGCACACCAAGCGTTTTCTCCATTTTTTCTCGATCTTCCTTTGGTATTTGCTGCTTTGCCCATGAAAGAGCATTGTTTGGATAACCAGACATTTTTTAAGTGAAGACGTTTGGTAAGTACGTGGTGTTTAGGATCGATAGGGTAGCTTGATCCCGTAAGCATTTTTACATTTTAGTGCTTTTTACTCTAGCGCATGGCGATAATGATCATAATTGATTGCGGCCATTATAGTAATAAAAAGAAGAAGAAAGAAGTTTAGATAAAAGCTGATTAGCAACTAATCTTAATGTACTTTTGCAATATGGGGGATATTTGATCTACCTGCTTGTAATACACACTTATCAAATTAAGTAATGTACTCTAGGAAATAACGTATGTATCTTTTGCTAAAACTGTGTAGCATAAGTTGTCTTCCCAGTCTAAAAATGTAGAAAAAAACAAATCCTTAGTAAATCTTATTTTACTCAGGAATGTAAGGAATGTTAGCAGGATATTGAAATATGTTAACTAGCAATATCACACGTAAGTGGTTGATCGGTTACAAACACAAACTGATTAAACAAATGTATGTGTTTTTTAATCTTGTTTTTGATATGCACTTAGTACCTGTGCTTTTCTTTCTTCTATTAAAGTCGTTGTTTCTGCTTCACTCACTTCTTATTGATTTGCGCGTACCTTACCTTTAAGACTATTATATCTCTCTGCATGACCCTTGAAATCAAATCCCACAAAACTGTTTAACTTACTATCAGCCCCATCTGTCATATGTATAATCCACTATAATAATAATGCCTATATGTTGTACCATCCTGTAATATTAACGGTATATTTTTTATCTGTACTTATTTACCCCCAAACCATGCAGGAATACACACAATGTATTAGTTTTACGCATGCCCACAAATAATAGCATCAACCTTTTCCTAGATGTACCTAAAAACATGCAAGTATACTGACTATATACTAGTTTTGCACATGAAGGCAAATAAATGTCATCTACCACTGATGTATCTGCGTTTAAACATGTAATACTACTCCCTTAATAAATACGAAAAAGACTCAAGCAGGAAACGTAACACGAACCATACACCCACCTCTCAAGCAGAACACACACACACACACAGTCATACCATTACACCCACCTCTCAAGCAGAACACACACTCACACAGTCATACCATAACACACACACACACGCACGCAATATCATTTCTTCATCCACACACTAAATAGAAAACACGCCAGACAAACATAAAGCAAAGTGAACATAGGAGCCCGCCTTGGTACGGTCAGTAGCAATCAATAATTAATTATAAATTAATAGTTTGGAATGGATCTAATTCTTTCTCAGGTGGACATTGTGGTGGTAGTTAATTATTCACATGATTTGTCTCTGCATTGCTGTCTAAGTGTTTCCATGTTTCACAAAGCAACTGTCAGACGGCAAACCCAGTAATACCACATTATACAAGTGTGTTTTTGTTAAATCTGTGATTTTTGCGTACCCGTTTTTATCTTGTAAACAGTGCGATTCTTTATTTTTTTCTCCTCAAATGGATTGTGTATCTGACTCTATGTCTGCGCAGCATTCAAATAGTCCATTTTTTAACAACTATGTTTGTCTGATCTTTGTTGTTTATATATGTTCAAGTCACTCATAGACATCTTCAACTACAAGTTGTATTGTATATCTAATATGCATTAAAATGTAATAACAACATAAGATCAGATTGCTGTAGCATGCTGATATTTTTTCATCTTGCTTAACCATTGCTTAACCATTTTTGTAGCAATACTGCGGTATTGCTTATAATACACGACACAAGTATTTTATATTGATTTTGTTTTGATACATTTTTCCCATTGTTTTTACATTGTAATCCACCCTGGTTACATTGTAATCTATTATGATTACATTGCAATTCACAATGATTATATATTAACAATGCTAGAAGCAAATCATTTAACTCATAGCTTGTTTAAAGCTTCTGTCTCTAGGTTTCTATCGTTTGAATCTAAGATAGTTTTATATATAAAAAATAAATTGTTTTTGTAAAAATAAAATGGTTAAAACTAAACTTAGATTTAATCACATATAGGATATTAAAAATCTAAAAGCTTTTTATCTGCATCAAAAGTGCAGAACAATATATAATGTCGGCTGGAGTAATTGAAAAAAAATAGGATGATGTGCAGGATAGAAAACTTGCAATTGTTACAAAACAAGAGCCTGAAAATATAAATACGGAATTAAAACGTGTTATGGAATATGTATCTGATGTACAACTTACAGAACTTGTAGTGGAAGAGGTCTATGCAAGACTTGAACAGATAGATAAAAACTGTCGGAAGAGTAATAACTGATAAACATCTCCAATTCAATACTTCTTTATTTACCGATTACTTCCTTTACTTCATCTTGTTCTCAAACCCTCAAACTTGTTTATTCTATGAAACCTCATGTATATGACGTAAGTACGTGCGACGTATATGCAGCTGCGCCACGACGTCGGTCGGTGTTACGCGTTCCCGACATACTCTGGGCCTCTAAATGTTTGCAACATTTACTGCATAAAGGAATTAGAAAATGTGCAAGTCCTTCGTTTAATCCAATTATTACTTTCCAACCTATCACTCAATTTTATCACAACATTCATCCTTTCGCTAAACCTCATCTATCACAGACTTTTGAAATGAAGTAATAAAGTTTTGGAAGAAAATTAAACTTTTCTGCCACTGGATTTTAATTACAAATGTTTCTAGCTATTAGTTTCTATTCTATAATTTCAAGTGGGTAGAGTTTCACGATTGGGCTGTTCGTAACATCAGAATCAGTTCGGATTTTTGCAAAAGAGAGATATTACAACTGTGCAGAAAGTTTAAAAGGCTTTTTTTAAATCATATCGAGTGACTGTCGAACATCTCATTGCCAATCTCGAGTCTTACAAAGCAGTGAACTACATACATGCATTTTAGAACGAACTGTGCCCCTATATGTCGGTCTTATAGATCTGCAAGCTGAAATATACTAGATTAAATTATTACCATACTACTTATCTTTGGTAGTTTAACTCATTAATCGTCTTAGTTACCGATTAAGTAACCCGTATATCTTGGAACCTGACCTGCATGGGTACACTTTCACCAAAATTCGTGAGCATGTGATAATTGACATGCCTTTTAAAGTTCGGTTTACCTTCTGCTTGTTATGCACTTGTCGTCTGCAAAACTTTGTTGTAACAATTCTCAATTTTCTGCATTTTTGTAAAGACAATATCAGCAGAATGCCAAACAGTTTGGCACAAATGAGCCGCAGCGTCATGCGGGGTTTCGTCTGGATCCAAACTGTTTGCAACAGTTATAACAAATACACCCGCAACAGGCAGTAGGTTAACCCATCGTCACATATAAACTCGGGTATTTTACGAATTTAATGTATTCCTGCTTTGAAGAACATAATTCCAGCTGTTATTAGACAATAAGCCGACGAAAAGAAAATAGACGATATATACAACTGAAACAGAATGAGGCCCGACTGGTTTGAGACACCCCTTTCAAACTAGTCACGTACCGTTACATGCTACTCGCAACTAAGCGGCGAAAATAGTTTATTTCTCCGATAAACCTAACGGCAAATATACAGTTAAACACTTTTAACTCTGGTGTTTGTTTGCATACTAGTATACATGTTCACCTGAATTCTACATTCTCAACTGTTTTGCAGCAATACAATATGAGTTACCTCCCTTTTTACAAATGTTTAAAGCACAGTCGATATATCTCTCTGTTCTACGAAGTTCGATTACTTATGTCATTATGAAATATGAGTAATAAATAGTACCGCACAGACGTGGTTTACATCCTTAATGTATAACTAAACTACAATACTCAGTATGGTAGTAAACATCACTTGGTACAGCTCTTTAAATGTAAAGGTCCTTTAAAGTATGTTCATCATTGATGCGTTTTAAATGGAACACAATGTAAACACGGATCCTGTTGGGACCCAACCCGATGTGTTCCCCCTTTGACATCAAATTAAAAGCCGATGTCTATCTGGAGACGGGAATGTAGAGCAATATATTTTAATGACCATTGAAATGGACGACGACTTCCAATCTTGTACTTGAAACTTTGCCCCGAGGGACATCGAATCATTTTACTATGGCAAGTATACAGTTAACTATTTCACAATTGATGTTATAGTTAAAAATAAGCAAATCACAGCTTAGAATTAAAACAAGCAAATACAATAAGTTAAAAGTGTTATAGCATATACTAATAACTATGTATAGATAACGTTGCTTTTGTTCGTAAATAGCTAATATTGAGCTAGTATCCGGTGTAGAATGACTCTATTCTATGGGGACAATAATATATCTATTCCACTTCGGCAACAAGCTCACACGCCATTATCATGCTATGATAAATCAGAGGTATGATAGTATTGTCCTTAGAGATAAATCTTTTTGCGGCACATAAAAACAGGAAAATAGTTGCATTTACGTGTTACATTCTATTCTAATATATTGTGTTTTAAGCTTAACTAAACATTAATTAAATTTAACATGTTCGCATATACACTCGCATGACTTTGAATTAGTATGTAAAAATAGATTGTTTCGTTAAGCACATCAAACACAGATAATGATATAGTTATACAAACAACCTTTAACAAGTTTTTTTTCTATTTCGTTGTATCAAGTTTGCCTTTGGCATTGATGTTTAGCATGATGCACACTATTCGTCTGTATTAGTTTTGATAAGCATTTACACAAACGTTGAATTAAAAAGTGTAAACTGCTGAAAATCCTTGTTGTCTAATCCGAAAGGAGGTGTCAAAAGGAAATGTTCAGTTGGTTACAACAATAATAAGCTTGCCATTTATAAGTAAAGCGTTCGGTGAGGAATGTTGTTTAACCTGAGTAGTTCTACACCTATTTTTTTAATCAACATTTGTAATTGTATACCGGTATTATGTCCTGTGTCAACAAAAATAAATATATTTGTCAAATATATTTAGCAAATATAGACCGATATTGAATATATAGTGATAATATAGTCATTTAAAGCTGGACACGGATTTCAATACTGGACAAAATACATATATTAAAACGTGTTATGACGCTTATAATCTATCTAGATCACGGGTCCGTACTTTGAAGCATTCTAAGATATTATTTTCTCTAATTTAATCAAAATCGCTTAGTTTTCGTCAATTTCCTCTAAATATTTGATGATTTTACCCTCAGAAAAAGAAAGCAACTAAGGACATTCTTAACTGTTAGATATGTTGGGCCGTGGATGTAAAGAAAAATGCCGGATTGAACAAAGTACACTGGACTATAAGTTTAGTATTATAAAGGAAAGTAGCATGAGCAAACTAAACACTCTAAGTATCATTGAAATAGTTGATAAACTAAGACAAGGCTAAATTATATGATACATTTGAGGATGCATATAATGTAATAGAGCAACCGATAACAACTATACAAATATTCCAACCAGAAGGACCACACATATGAGCGAAAACTGATAGAGGACAACATTAGTATCGCTTGATAAGGTAGGCTCACAGACTGGAGATGTGGGAGGTGCAGCAAACACGATGGTAAAATACCGCCTTTTAAAAACGATATTGATTATCGCGACTTCGGTTATGAATGATGTTTTTGAGGAAGTTACTGTGACATATTGTGGACATTGATTTGTGGTAATTGTCACAGCAGTTAAACATCCTCGACACAGTTAAGAACGTAAAGAGGACATGACTGAATAACAACAGTAAAATACGGAGCGTGTTAAAAACAACACTTAAACCATCTTTTAAAACTCAAACACAATACAAACAAGAAGAGCAGCAAAACAGACTGACGCCTAAGCAACCATACGAAAATCAGCCATAAGTTAGTATTGAAATGTTTCACGTGAAGTTTCTAAGAACACTTAAACTGCATCAAAGCACACATTATTGTTGTCATGAAGTTTCATAACTGTCAGTTCCTAGATTACTTACAAACTGTAGAAAAGTGCTATTGAATAATATTTTAATGCCTTTACGCTGCATTTTAGCAATTGCAGTTTTACTTAATCGATTGAGAATAGGATTTATTTTAATAGTATTCATTCTGATGAGTGGGATTACACTTTTGAGGCATTGTTGTTGTTGTTATTGTTGTTAATATTTATAAAAGTTTCTTACAGCAATGGCATATTTTCAAATGTATTTTGATAACATAGCAATAAGTAACCTTTCAATTATTTTTAAATCGCATGTACGTTTAACCCTCATCCGGACCTTTGGGGTCCATTGGACCCCAGCGGCTTTATTTTTGCTTGAAAAAAGTATTCAGCCTAATGACGCTTATGACGTTTTTAGACATTGTTCCTACGACTGTTTTTGACACTTTTAGTGAAATACGTACTAAATAGGTCAATTCGCATTGATTTTTTTTTTCAAAACAAGGTTGGGGTCAAACCGGACCCCATAATTCTAAAGGTTAGTAAAATGTGTTTCAGGCCATTTTAAAACCGTTTCTTGTTGTTTACAACTCTAATAATGGCATTTATTGAATACTAGATAACCCCGATAATACTGTGCCTCAATTGCACATATAAATATGTCTTTCACGATCTTGTGATTGAGTTATTTCCCTTGGATATTATAACCCCGGACGCCAACCGCGAGTCCAAGGGATTCACACTGTATGGAACGAATACAATTCTATCTGACCTAAAATTATGCAAATGATTTCAAGATTCAAATAAGTGTACTGTATCATGTTTGGTTCTGGTCCTTTCTGGAAGTTCAATAGCTGTCATGGGCCAATAGTGTTGACCTTGACCTTTGACCTTGACCCTATTGTAAGTTGGCCAACGAGGTCTGGTTGGTCGGTATTTAAGGCGTCTATTTCATTGCTTCATTGCCATTTTACAATCTATCAGATTCAACTATATAGCTACAGGGGAAGAAAGAGACATACAACAGACACACATGCTCCCATTTGGATGTTTGGCAAACGCTTGTTCAGCAGTGGATTAACCTACAATTCCTTGTTATTTCGATCATGAATAAAACTTAATTTAATAGATGATGATCGCAGGAAACCTCAAATAGTTCTATACAAGTGTGATAAGGGAAGGCGTGCAAACGTTGGTCCGTTACGCTGAACAAATATAACGAATCACTTGTGGGTGTTATGTATCGTAGTCCGTTTTATTGTTCGTAGACATTTAGGTTGTTCTTCATATACATCATTACAGCGGAATATATGTTTTGCAGTGATTTGACATACAGTTATATATTTACATTACGAGCAATGTGACAGTGAATTAGAAGGTTGTATTGTTGCATAGATGCAAGCAATGTTTCTTTTAAGGGGTCGTGGTGGCAGAGGTTGTATGGTATATTGCAGTATACTGCGTGACTGGATAGAGTAGAGAGCTCAAACAGGTGCTTTCTACCACTGATTGTTTAACCTTTCAACACATATGTCCAACTATGCTCACTTTATGAAGTTCTTGTGACTTATCCAAAAGTCTTTTTACTTTTTGACAGTTTTGGTCTGCATTGGAGCACATTCATCAGACTGTGACATCCGCGGGAACGTGGCGTCACAGGGTGGGTTTACAACTGGACTGGTTCCCAGTAGTAAAAAATGCCTGTAAATAGGGCTGATCTTGTAGCCCCGTTCGTCCCTGTTCATCGCATTTGGCTCCCCCGCTATGTGTAGTAATTCTTTTAACTTTCTCAGGTATGTGTTATTTTCCTGTCTATTATGTTGACCCTCTCCCAGTCTATCACATGATTTTGACGCAATATATGGTTAGTCACTGCGCTAGGATGTTTTTTAGATAGCGACATTTTCTTTCTAAGCGTGTGTAGACTGTGGTTGTGTGGTTGGAGTCCTTCTTATGCTCTCCTAATCTCTTACCGAGCTTTCTGCCTGTCTCCCCTATGTAGACCGCTTCACAGTTCTAACAGGGGATGCGGTATACACAACCACACACATCTTCTGACTTGGTCATAAAGGTAAACAAAAATTGGATACGTAACAAGAACTTCGTAAACTGAGCATTTTACTATCCGGATGAATTTTTTTCGAGATGTCTAACTATGGTTTAAATGTAATAAAAAGTATTGTAAAAAAGGACAACGTTCACTCTGTTCATGGTTGTAAGCCTTTTTTGGCTTTAAGCCGGCCTAAAAGTATACGTAATTATCTATTTATTTCGTTCGTTAATCTTATATTGATAGTACATAATACTCATCCTCTATCTCAATATTGTGACAGACGAAGGTGTTTCCATTGTAAACATATAATTAAATAAATACGAAAAAGACTCAAGCAGGAAGCGTAACACGAACAATACACCCACCTCTCAAGCAGAACACACACATACACACAGTCATACCATAACACACACACACACACAATTTCTTCAATCCACACACTAACATCACACACACACACACGCACGCAATACCATTTCTTCATCAACACACCAAATAGAAAACACACGCAAGACAAACATATAGCAAAGTGAACATAGGAGTCCGCCTTGGTACGGTCAGCAGCAATAAATAATGAATTATAAATTAATCACTAACAGCCACTGGGGGTTAAACCTGGATTTAGGGGCGCCCAACCTCACTCTTATCTCCTATATGCACTTATAAAGACGAACAGTGTACATAAAATATAAACCCTGTTCCACAACCTTACAATTAAAAAGTAAATACATGTAAAATATCTAACAAAAATTATATGACCAGATTATTAGTAACACGGAAAATAATTAAACATTCAAGCCCGTGCTAAAAATAACCCACTATGGCAACGGTCAAATTGTACTCAAGCGACGAGTCTGCAGTCACGAGTAACTGTAAGACATGGATGGGTTCAGGGTACGACAGAGAGGGAGAGAAAAAAAGCACGAAAATCCGACATAACTCTCCCGGTTAAGGACGGCTTTAGAGATACATTATCATGTAGTGCTAAGCCCTGTCTGTCGTCGCACAATCAAAGAAACCGACGTTTTGACAAGGAGTCGTACAGGGAGTGTTTCATACTTCAATATTCCCTATGTTGAAAATCTAAGAACGTTATATGAAATTATAGTATTGAATGTTTATAAACACTGTAACATGCAATACATCGGTCAAACAAACTAATTTCTAAACATATGAAAATGTATTTGATATCAATAATTATGAAGATCGTGGATATGGAACACATGTGGCTTCGCATTTTAATTTAGCTTCACATTTTTTTAAATGATTTCGGCTTTCTTCCTTTTGAAGTTGTAAATAATGAGATTAACCGCCTATGTAAGGAAACTTACTGGTTTCACAAACTCAACCCACTCTATCCTAATGGAATGAATGCGAATTTCCAATACGATATTAAGTAGGTTACTACTGTTGGTTCCTATTTCTTATTTTTATATATAACTTATAGGAATAAATTGTATCTGTATTGATCTAGTAGTTTCTTTATTATCAACTTGAGTATTTTTATTTACAGTATTAACTCTCTAATACTACCACTATATTACGTTATTTATTTAGTGTTTTGGCATGTGGCTGTTTTGGGTAGAATGAAAGTAAAACAGAAAACTCCCTTGCTTTCGGCTGTCGCCTGTCTTTCCTGTTATGAATCAGATTTCGTTTGGGTGGTGGTAATGGATAGTTTTTACTGTATATAAGTGATACTTTGGTGTTAGGATTGTTTATTAGTTGCATATTTTAACTTTATGATATTAACACTTTTTTCCGTTACTATGTATGTACAGTTAATCCTCTATAACAGTCACATAAGTGTGTTGATTATTTGGTATATGGGGTATGTGGCTGCTTGAAGAGGGATGGAAGAAAAGGAGCTTTCTGATTTACTTTCACCTTGCTTTAAACAGTGACCTGCTTTTAACATAATATTTTATGTATTTATGGTAGTGGTAACAGAGAGGTTTGACTGTCTTTGACGTTTCGACGTTAACGCGAAAATGTCTACAGCATTTTGTTTATTAAAAAAGATATTCAGCGGAATGGGTGGTGGAAGTCATGCTGTAGATGGGTGTGCACAATTGTATGATATTTGGGTTTTCAAAGAATTGTAATATCTCGGATTGAAAAGCAAAAAATACACATTCAAGGATATAGCATAACTCCGACTAAAACATATATGGTACAGAAATGCAAAACAACAATTTAACCATTATCCTAGCTACTTGTAGGATATCCTAAGATTAAACTATTGTTCTATATATTAAACTTCATTCATGGAGTTTCTTGAAACAAAACTACTGTGCATGCTCATACGGACACTGTAGTATGAAACAGCAGTCTGCTGTACATCTCTACCATCTCACTCTTGTAAATAATATCCACATCCAAACCAGGTCCGGTGGATTTGTTACCAGATTCGTTGTCGGAATCGTCGCCAGTATAATTCGTAGATACAGTCGAAACGGGTCCGACGGATTCGTTGTCAGATTATTTGTAATTGAAATCACTTCCTACAGCCACGACTACTGTTTAACTTGAACTTGATAGCTGAATGTCTTGTCTAAGTTCAGTTTATGCATGATTGTATACTTCGTCAAGCGTAGGTTCTTAATAGTACTGAGCGAAATACATGTCTACAATGTCAGAGTTTATCTTAGGCAAACGCTCTGTTGCGGTTATGTTTGAAACTAGAAGCGGCACGGTAGGTTGTTGGTTAATCTCTATCTTGCCATCTAGCCAAGTCGTCGCCTTATTCTTATAATGAGCTATATACATATTTACAGTTTCGAGAAAAACGCCTTCCAACATTCAAAGTGTGTTAAATCATTAATCCTTCGTCTTTTTTCTTTAAATAAAATAAATATAAAAGACCTTGCACATTTCTATGACCAAACACAATAACAGCCTCATTCACCTTATAGTTTTTCCATAATTTCAATTTTAATTTTGGAGATAGCTCAAAATTCAAAAAATATTTTATTTCTTTTCAGTAGTATACTGAGCTATCTACAAATATCTGGAAATAGAGCCTTATCAAGTAAAAACCTGTATGCTCTGATCACATTTACTGTTATGCCCGAATTCTTCATTTCTTATACCTGACATGGCGTGACACGGAAGCTGTGGCTTAACTTTTTAGTTTGGAGATAGCTTAATGTAATATTACAAATATGTATCCCATATTGAGATACCGCAACATGTGATGTAAACATAACTGTCACGTGCTTAATGCCTGAAACGTGATTGGGTAATACTTCTAAGGATTATGAATTAAGTATTATAGTGCTGCAACTCCAGGACATAGCTTAGTATAACACACAACAGTATCTAAGAAACATGGAGATAGCGCAAGGTGTGAGGCGGTAATTCTATAATTAGACACCCAATCAATAAAATACAAGCACCAGGAGATTGATCTCTGTGAGACGAATCCAGTGATATAAATATCTCATTTTTGGCAAAAATGGAGATAGAGCACTATAAGACTAAGGCGACGAAGTGTCAAAGTCACCATCCGACAAGTCCTCATAAGGATGTTTGTCATCTGCATCTGAAATGTCTTCATATATCCCAATTAAAGCTGGGCGTTTCTGACAATCACGGGTTTCGAAAACAACATTAGAGACGAACTGCTTCACTGTGTGGCTATCTAGTTCATGAATAAGCTTCAAATGCTTAGTCAGATAGCTCCAACACACGTCCGAATGCTTTTCTTTTATGTGACGGTTCAAGTTCCTTTTATTGGTATAACTCCTACCACATGTGTTACAATCAAACCGCATAATTCTAAGTTTTATTATTGAATAATTATTGAAAATAATAAACGTCTGTACGATCCGAAAATCTAAACTGAAAGGACAATTTTTCAAGCGAACAATATCGACATCAAACTGTAACCATTTGTTTACGAAAAGTCACAGTTTTGAAATAAATATAGCATCAATTCAATGTCATTGTCCATATTACATTTATTGCTGTGAAATGTTCCGTCGTCATTGTTCTTCCATAAAGTGGTTTGGCAGACGTGATCCAATGCCAACAAACTCGAATGCGATACCACTGGTCGTGAGTTTGATTCATGGACGGACCAAGTCCTTCGGATGATACTTTATAAATCGAGGTCCGAGATTCAAAAGAACTAGATAACTTAGTCAATAATAACAGTAGTGCATCGCGCCCGGGTTTTCTGTATCCGCTCCCCTCTCTCTTGGGTGTCCAATTGACCCATATATGATATAAATATGACAAAAACAACCCGAACCAAACCTTCTTACTGTTGTAACGGAGTTCATGGTAGAGGGTTGCAGGCATCACATATCAAACGCTAAATCCATATGATAAAAAACAAGGTTAACTTCACTGTTGTTGGCATATACAAATATATTATCCATTCAATAATCAACTTTCGAATAACATCAATGCTGTATGCCCCATTTGTAAGAATTATAGTTCATTACGTTGTGTCAAAAATCATGTATCTTGATCAGAAATCGAATGACTCGGCTCCTGATCTCGCTCAATTTTTGTTTTACATGCCGGATTGATTGAGAATTAATCGTGATTGTGCAAGAGGAATTTGGTTGAAAGTTTGGATCTAGCTTAGCAACAAAACATTTTTGCGTCAGATCGATCTGGTTCATTGATGTTAACATGCTAGTTTTCTATGACTGCTGTGTTTTCAGTAAAGGGTATAATCCCTTCACTGCCATGCACAATATAGAGCTTGTTCAATATCTTGTCTAGTTTGCGCATACTTATTACACTGTAAGCTTCATCGCAAAAAACAAATTTCATAATTACATGTATATTAAATGAAGGAATGTACAAAGTACAAGTGTAAACAGCTAGCACTAAAAGTAGACGCCGATTTCCATGCCCTACACTTACTAGAAATGATACGTAGGACCCCGGTTTATAAAGTGTCATCCGAATGACTTAGTCAGATAGGCTATCAAATCGAACTCACGACCCCCTATCCGGTTTGGCATAATAAAGTATTCACAAAAAATTCACGCATTTAACGATAATTCCGGTAGTAAACATCACTTGGAAAAGCTGTTTTAAATATAAACGCCCTTTTAATCGATTTGTCATTGTTGCGTTTTGTAATGCTACACGCAGTAAAACACGGATTCTGGTCGGGATTCAACCCAATTTGACATAAAATGACAAACCGATGTATGTTCAATCTGGAGATGAGTATGCAGGGCAATATAATTAAATTACCATTGAAACGGACGGCAACTTTAAATTGTGTACATGAAACTTTGCCCCGAGGGACACCGAATCATTTTACCATGGTAAGTATGCTTTTAAACTCTTTTAGAATTGATGTTGGCATGTATCTAATAATCAAAAAGGCGAATCAAAGCTTAAAATAAAAATAAGACAAGACAACAATTTAAATGTATTATAGCATACACGTATAGCTCTGTATTGATAAGGTCGCTTTTGTACATAAACAGCTAATCTTGTGGTAGCATCCGGTGTAGAATGACTCTATTGTAAGGCGACGATAATACATCTATGACAATTCGCTTACAGGGTCACACAGCTTTATCATGCTGAAACATATAATTGTCCTAAAATATGATATTATTTTCCTTAGAAATTATCCTGTTTGCGACAGTTTTGAAACAAATCGCTGCACATATAAATAAGTAATTAGCTGCATTGCCCTGTTACATACTTATCCTATATTCTGCGTTTTACGAGTAACATTAATTCAAACTAACGGGTTCGTAAATACACCCGAATGACACTGTACAAACACATTGGTTACTTAAGCGTATCAAAAGCAGACGCTGGGATAGTTATTCTATTTCGCTGTATACAATTTGCCTTTGTCAATGACCTTTAGCATGATACACACTATTCGTCCACATTAATTGGATACGCATTCATAAAAGCTTGTTTGTCCAATCCGAACATGGTTTTGCTTAATGCATATGAGTGTTGGATTATTAGCAGTGTGGACCCAAATCATTCGACCTTGAGTAAGGTCGAGTCATTTGGAGCTCAACTGTTACATACAACACATTATTACGTATAACTATAGACATTTATTGCAAACATTTACAGGGCGTTGCTCATTGTAAATAATAGGTAGATTATTAACAGTGTAGACCCAGACCATTCGACTTGAGAATGGTCGAGTCAACTTGAGAGCTCCACTGTTACATACAATCATTGTACGTATAACTATATAATTTGTATTGCAAACCTTCATATGTTGTTGGTTATTGTATATGATTGTTGAATTATTAGCAGTGTAGACCCAGATCTTTCGACATTCAGAAAAGCGTGTTACCTGGATAGTTCCACTGTAACATACAACACATAGTACGTTTATCTATATGATTGGTATAGCAGACCTTTACATGGTGTTGCTTATTGTATATGATGAGTAGATTCCTAGCAGTGTAGACCCAGATCATTCCACATTGAGAAAGGTCGAGTGCCAATGAGCTCCACTGTTACAAACAACACATGACACGTTTAATTATATGATAGGTATTGCAGACCCCTCCATAGCGTTGCTTTTTATATGATTGGTGAATCTTTAACAGTGTAGACTCAAATTATTCGACCTTGAGAAAGGTCGAGTTACCTGGAGCTTTATTGTAAAATTTTATCAGTGTAGACCCAGATCATTCGACCTTGAGACAGGTCGGTTACCTGGAGCGCCACTGTTACACACAACAGATAGTACGTACAAATATAAGATTTGTTTTGCAAACCTTTGTTTATTATAAAGGACTGTTGGATTTTTGACAATGTATACCAAGATCCTTCGACCTTAAGAAAGATCCGAGTTACCTGGAGCTACACTGTTAAACACAACATATAGCACATATAACTACATGATTGGTATTGCAAAACTCTACATGGTGTTGCCTATTGCAAATGATTGGTGGATTATTAACGGTGTAGACCCAGATCACTCGACCTCGTTAAAGGTCTGGTTAACTGGAGCTCTACTGTTACCAACAACAAATAACACTTATAACTATATGATTGATAGTGCACACCTCTACATGGTGTTGCTTAATGTAAATGGTTGTCTGATTTTAACAGTGTAGACCCTGATCATTCGACCTTGAGAAAGGTCGAGTCACATGGAGAGCTCCACTGTTACATACAATCATTGTACGTATAACTATACAATTTGTATTGCAAACCTTCACATGGTGTTGCTTATTGTCCACTGCTACACACATTAACTATTACATATAACTATATAATTGGCTTAGCATGATTTTACGAGGTGTTGCATATAAATGTCATATTGACTGTGCATATGTAGAAATATATATTTTTTTTATTCCTGACTAGACAGAATTATATTTGTTTTATATAACTGCCAATATGCCATCTTTATCGGTAGTTATGCCTGTTTTAATGATTTATTTAATTATTTTTATAACGCAATGATTATGTTTTAAACTGTAGGTAATCTTATGAAATGATTATTTTAATTGTTACTCTCAGCTCATGTTTTATTTGTGTTTTTATAACTGTAAAGCACTTTTGAACGTATGATTATGTATGAAAAAAGTGCTATATAAATATGGTATATAATAATAATAATTGCAAATGATGTTTGAATTCTTAACAGTGTAGACCCAGCTCATTCGACCTTCAGAAAGTTCTGATTACCTGGAGTTGTACAAAGCAATTAGTATGTATAATAATGAAATAGGTCTTGCAAAACTTTGCATTGTGTGATCTATTGTAAACAATTGTTGGTTTCCTGATAGTGTAGACTCAGATCATTCAACCTTGAGAGAGGTCGGTTACCTCGACGCAACTAATAGTCACAGTAATTAGTATGTTTTATATTTATCAATCTGCTTTACTTTTCTCTGGCTGCTACTTTATGATGTAGATGAGCATTCATGTTATGCTTTGTTCTTGATAAATTATGAACAATATTTACATATAATATCTCTCAATACCCAAGGGTTAAGAAATAAAAGTAAAATATTTAGACTAAATCAACAGAAAATAGACATTGCTTATCTGCAAGAAAGCCATTTTTCAAACGATATAATTGATAATGTCGCGAATTATTTTAATGGTTGAAATCTTTATCATTCGTTTAAGTCATCAAATAGTAGAGATGTTTCGCTCCTTATGCACAAATACTTATACCTAACAATAACTGATTTAAAACATGATAACGAGGGAAGACACATCTTTATGAATGTATACTCTGGCGATAGTACCTTTTCGATTCTAAATATTTATACACCGAACGATAAAAATTAAAACATATTTTTAGACAGTAGCTGTACAATACTGAAATAACATGTATTAGGTTAAAAACAATTGGTTGTGATTTTAATGACGTTAACAGTTTAAGAGACAGGGTATCCTTCTCAAAGAAGCAACAAAAGATAAATCAATCATTAACACAATTAAAACATAAAAATGTTCTTACTGCTATTTTGAGATACGAACATGATGATTTAAATCAATTCACATAGGGACGGAAAAATAGTAGAAATTCTTACTGCATAAAAAATAATCGAAGAGTTTGGGAAACATTCGGGGTTAAAATGGAACAGACATAAAACGGAAGGTCTTTAAATCGGCAAACTTAAAACTTATACTGAATTGATAATAAATGATATTAAATTCATCCCGATAATGAAGGCACTTAGTGTATACTTTTGAAGTAAGAAAACTGCTTGTAGATATATCAACTGGCGAACACAATTGGAGCATATCAAAAAGTAATCAATTGTTGGAATCAAAGAAAATGTACGTGTTTTGGACAGATAAACTGTTATAAAATTTTTGATTCTGCCAAAATTTGCCTTCCTAATACAAACTCTACCAATCGAAAATAATATTTTAAAAAAACTAAACTCCATGTGTTTCTCCTTTTTAAGAGGTAATAAGAGTGAACAAACCAGAAGAAATACCCTAATAGGAAATAAATTAGGTCCCAGACATAGAGATTTACTCAAAAACATTACAACTTAATTGGTTAAAAAGCTTAGTGTATGGCCTACTCTTTCAGCCAATCAGCAAGCCGCAACATTCAAAAGTTCGCTCGATTTGATTATTAAGTATTCGGGATTAAACGAGATTTGGCAATTTTTCGCTGGTCGGAAGAATCTTGTGAAAATCATTCACATTTTATTTAATCTTTAGGAGTGGGGTATAAGAAAAAGAAAACATATAATATAATTAAACCAACATTCTTACCATTATGAAAACATCAACATCTAAAAACCATTGTCAATCTTGACAATGAAGTCGCGGCGAGAACGCAAAACCAGGCGACTGCTTAATTCTATATCAAAATAATGCAGAAAGCTCATTTATGAGTTTTCTGCATTAGTTCATGCCGCATTAAGCAACCATCTGTATTCAAGCAAATTGGAATGCTATTCCGAAATTATTTTTAAATCAATACGGAGATGAACTATTATTACTAAAAATGAATACTTACTCCTTTTAGTCGCCCCACCCGTTAGATATAACCTACTGCTTGTCTATAAATATATTGTTATCATCTTTATTAACCTGAATAATTCAGGACCATATTTAATGCCAAAATCATTGTACAATATCAGAACCCAGGTATTATGGGGGTAATCAATATACATGTATAAAATTCAAAGGTAAATGCTTACTTTTCACCTCATGGATAGACTCTGAAGCTCTATTCATAAATGAGGTCATACATTTTAATGGAGAAATTAATGAAAACTGAATAAACAAACTAAACATTTGGAGCAACTGGTTTTCTAAATTTACAAAATTAAAAGCAGCAATTCCGAATGCCTGGAACACCATTTTGAAATCAGACCAATCCATAAAAACACAAGTTAGTATTAACACAAAACAAATTTACGGTAAAAAATGTAATATCACTAAATTAGACAACAAGGATTTAAAAAGAAAACTTGTTGCAAATCAATTTGAAACTCCGTACATACACACATTATGGGAGGAAAAACTGAAACGAAAAGTTCAGTTGCATGAAGTCTGCTACACAATGAATAATCTTTATATATACAGGAGACTAAACAAGCTTAAATTCAAACTTATCCATGGAATCATTGCAACTAATGAAAACCTTTTAACTTGGAAACTAATACAAACCCCATTCTGCAAGTGATGTAATGAAATTGAAATATTCGAACATTTGTTCATCTATTGTCCGTATCGCAATACCTTTTTGGATCAAGATACATAATCTTCTTTCAAAATAGGCATTATTAAAAAGATTAGCATGTATGAACTCATAGTCGGATACAAAATACATCACAAAGCCTATCAAGAAGTACATATCATCATAGGGAGCATTATGTACTCTAACTAAATAGTTACATGAAAAGTAAAAGAAGAACAAATACGAGGGTTGTTAGATAAGTTCGTAGACTTTTTTCACAAAAGCTGTAGTTATCGTAGCTGGAAAAAAAACAAGCACCACTGGCAAAGTTTATTTTTTCTAATTATAATACACATTTGAAATCAGTACGTACAGCCATGGTAAAGTTATAGGGATTTAAAGAAAGGCACATATGCAGGCCCGGGGCACGGTTGGGCAATAAAGCGAAGTCAAAATGACGCCAAGTGTTATTTACAATACAGTAGAGGTTGAACATTTTTCCAGGTAACTTCCAGCGAGTTGAATACATTTCTCATGGTGCTTTATATATGTGTCTATATACCCTGTTCATGTTAAGCTGGCGTACTATTCTTTGATATGTTCACTAATTATTTCACTTAGTCAAATTTAATGAATGTTTGCCTTACAGTTCCAAAACACCCGCTTCGATGGTTCTCTTTCATTGATGTTTGTCCTTTTTTAAAGTGTCCATACCATTTCAAAACAAGAGCCAAACAACAAGTTAATTTCAAGTCAGTTTTCCGAATCAAATTCAAATTGTCTGTAGGTAATTTCCCTAATTAAACACACATTTTTATCAACACTCTTATTTCGACGTCATCTGTTAACGTCAGTTTTGCTGACGGTGATAGTTTAAAGTCGTGTCTTGGTTTTCTAATAGCTCATGTATTCATTGGCAGTATATTATAGTTAATGGTATGTACCTGCTGCTAATTGTGTTATAAAACACCACATACATATTTATGCATGTTTTCTAATGGGTTTTTTTAACACACAAGTGTCAGTTACATTTTTATTTTATAAAATAACCTATAATATTGTAGGGCCAATCGTATACGACACCTTTGTATAGGTACAGACTGTACAATGACAAGGTAAAAACTGTGACTGCAGTACCAAAGAAACGAAATGCTCAGCCAATGCCTATATTATTGTGTAATGTCTTTGCAAAGCCACCTACACCACGTTCTCTGCAGTCGTCATCAAATGCCGAAAGGTAACATAAGTGTACCCCTCTAAAAGGCCGAACGCCACAACGCCCTCGAATTCAACCACCCAAAGATGATCCCCAATTATCGAAAATATCAATTCATTTTAGAAAACAATCTGCTGGAGATAGACATAATTTAGCGATTTTTGAAGACTGGCTAAAGATTGTTCAATAGAATTTCTTTTATGTTTTATGGTCGGTCCCAAGAGCATTGGACAACTTGCAGAAATATGACTACGTTAGATCGATCAATTTCAAAATGTATTCAGCTTAGTTACCCTTTTTCTCTGTATATGTAAAAGTCGCCCGTCAAATGTGTGGAAACCCTGCTATAAAGTTAGGTTAATGTTGTGTACACACTATTACCAAGATCGTATACAGCATATATAAAAGTTTAAAAAATCCAGTGAATGTCTTCAACCTTTTTTACTTAATTTACTCGTTCTGAGTTTCTTTCTTTTAAATATATATATATAGAATTAAAAAAAGAGAAAGATTATGCCTTTGTTTAAAAAATATTTAATAAAAACATAACGCTACTCTACTAAACTAGTTTCGGACTTTTGCATTTCCTTTTATATATATATATATATATAATTAATTAATTATATATATATATATATATATAATCCTAATGAAGGCATTAGGGGGACCGTCCCTAAAAATGGGGTTTAAGGAGACATTTTATATATTTTTTATCTTATGGGTTTTTTTGTTTTTTTTACTCAATAAATCATGTTTAAGTTGTAATTAAGGTTTTTTTAAAAAAAAAATTTAGAAAAATTAAGTATTTAAAAATATACAAAAATATTGGTCTCCCTAATATTTTGTAAGGACATTGAGGGTTTTAAGTAGACCAACAAATATTCGAGTTTAAGGGGACCAATAAAAGTTTAAGGAGACCGATTCATATATATATATTACAGAAAATGGATAAATTCATTCTCAATTCAAATTGATGTATTTAACAGTGCTCCAGCTAGGCCTTTTTAGGAGGGTGCCCGCGCCCTGCCCTAAAATTAAAAAAAAAAATTATTTTTTTATTTTTTTACAAATTAATAGATCTACTTAGCACATGGCTTGGAGCTCTCGGCCAATCAGATGCCTCAAAAGCCTGTGAATATATCGTTGATTTTACAAAACCATGAAATAACTAACACACTGTTCACTTATTCTAAACTTCCGTCATCTCAAGGCAATCTGACGTCACAACCCTAGCAATCCTCTGAACTGCACTCGCTTGATGACGTCATATTATGTACAGTGAGACCTAAACTTTAAAGGCAATTAATAATGTATTGTGCTTACATATAGAGCTTCAATAAGCGATTATCTATGTTGGTGTTTAAGCATGCTTAATGTCTCAAACTACACATTGAAATAACCTTTCAATTTAAGTAAAATATTACAAATAAAATGACTTTTTCGTCTAAAACAAAAAGCAGAAACGAAGGGTCCTCTTGTTTTCCTCGAGCCCAAGCCAATGCTAAATAGGTTAGACCATGGTTGCGCGCGAATAAACGACATAGTTCTCGGGGGCTACGCCCCCTCGAACTATATCGTTTATTCGCTTGCAACCATGGTCTAACCTATACTTACCAATAGTTTTTCTCTCAAATTATTCAAATTAATGTATATGTATTAACAATGGTTTTTCTCTCAAATTATTTGTGAGGTTTAAGTAAACACGACATATATTTGAGTTTAAGGTGACCAATATAAGTTTAAGGAGACCGAAAGATATATATACAGGGGGGCCTCCGTGGCCTAGTGGTGTAGTCACTGTGACTAACATCACTAAGCTCCTCGCCGCTGTGAGTTCGAATCCCAGTAGGGTCGTTCGGATTTTTCATGTGGGGAAGCCTTCCAGCTGGCTTGCGGTAGGACGGTGGTTCTACCCAGTTGTTGATTTGTGCCTGAAACAGTGCATAAAGAACTTCTGGGGTCTTCCTCCACCTGTAATTAGCTGGACGTCGCGATATGACTGAAATACTGTTGAAAGCGACGTAAATCAAAAACAAATCAAATCAAATATATATACAACATGAAAGGGATAAATTCATTCTAAATTCAAATTAATGTATTATCAATGGTTTTTCTCTCAAATTATTCAAATTAATGTATTAACAATGGTTTTTCTATCAAATTATTTGGGTTTTTTAAGTAGACACAACATAATATTCGAGTTTAAGGTGACCGATATTAGTTTAAGGAGACCGATTGATATATATATATACAACATAAATGGAAAACAATTATTCTAAATTCAAATAAATGTATTATCAATGGTTTTTCTCTCAAATTATTCAAATTAATGTATCAATTGTTTTCTCTCAAATTATTAGGGAGTTTTAAGTAGACACAACATATATTCCAGTTTAAGTTGACCGATTTTAGTTTAAGGAGACCGATTCATATGTATACAACATAAAAGGAAAAAAATTCATTCTGAATTCAAATTAATGTATTATCAATGGTTTTTCTCTCAAATTATTCCCTGGCAGATGTAGTCGAGGGGTAAAGGACCAACATTACTAAAAACAAGAATGCGCGTTCAATAAACACTTATGCCCCCGGTGGCATCCTTGACAATATATTCTGAATTTTTTCTAAGTCCAAATTAGGTCAAGGTCAAGGTAAAAATCAAGGTTGGGCAATATGGGTGGATAGGTAGTGATCCAAGGAAACAACTGTATAAGTACCAAAGAATTGTAGTCAGTTATGCTGATGCTAGACGAAACGGTAAAATCTAGTTAACCAAGAAATAGCCCATTTAAAAGATATTATTTATTTAATATAAGTCCAAATTAGGTCAAGGTCAAAATCAAGGTTGGGTGATATTGGTGGATAGGGAATGGTCCAAGGCAACAACTGTATAAGTATCCAAGCAGTTGAGTAAGCGGTGTTGATGCTAGACGAAATGGCAAAATCTACTCAACCTGTTACGGACGGACGGAAGGACGGACAGGACGATTACTATATGCCTCCGCATCTATAGATGCCGGGGGCATAAAAAACCTTTTCTAGCATATCTGAGTACACCAAGGGCAAATAAGTCTTGACACAATGATCCGATTTCAATAATAATCATTCATTTCATGAACTTTTACTTCAATAATTATACTGTGGGTAAATATTATCAAAGTCCATTCAAAACTGTAGTTGCTTAGTGTGTTAACACTGTCAAATAAGCCTTTTATAGCATATTTTAGTACATCAAGGTCAGATAACTATGTAACAACAAATCAAATTATTCTAAAATTTCCCTCATCTTCATATCTTGATCACTTTAACATTTGTGTGACGTTTCATCAACATCCTTCAAATAGTCAGGACAAGCTTATTATAGCATATTTAAGTACATCAAAGGCAGATAACTCTGTAACGAAACATTGAATTAACCTCAACTCGACTCACATTCAGATCGTTATGCATATACCATTTGTGTGAAGTTTCATTAATATCCGTTCAATAGTTTTCTGGAAACTGAGGACAAACAAAATCTTGACAGAAGAACAGACAAACGAACAAACTTATTCACGGACGGACAGACAGGGCCATGCCAATATACGACCACTTCTTGAGGTGGGCGTATAAAAAAACAAGACTGGACGTTCAATAAACGCTTATGCCCCCGGTGGCATCCAAATTAGGTCAAGGTCAAACTGAGCTTGGGTATTATTGGTGAGTTGGTAATGGTCCAAAGCAATAACTGTATAAGTATCGAAGCATTGTAGTAAACAGTGTTGATGCTAGACGAAACGGTAAAGTCTAGTTAACCCGGAAATAGCCTATTTAAAATATTCTAAGTCCAAATTAGGTCAAGGTCAAGGTCAAAATCAAAGTTTGGTGGATAGGGAATGGTCAAATGCAACAACTGTATAAGTATCAAAGCATTGTAGTCAGATGTGTTGATGCTAGACGAAACGGTATATTCTAGTTAACCAGGAAATAGCCTATTCAAAATATTCTAAGTCCAAATTAGGTCAAGATCAAGGTCAAGATCAAAGTTTGGTGATATTGGTGGATAGGGAATGATCCAATGCAACAACTGTATAAGTATCCAAGCATTTGGGTAAGCGGTGTTGATGCTAGACGAAACGGTAAATTCTACTTAACCTTGTTACGGACACACAGACGGACGGACTGACGGATATGACGATTACTATATGCCTCCGCATCTGTCGATGCCGGAGGCATAAAAACCGAGCAGACGGGCAGATTACAGTTTGAACACGACAAGTGTGATCTTGACAAATACACTGTAAATTTTGAATGTGTTAATAGACGATAAGCTAGCTCAGATGATGATGTTCATTGCGGGTCAGATTTTTACATGAATATTCAGTAAGAGAAGGTTTAGAAAACAACAAGTATTGTAATACTTCTGTAGACAATATATTGAAACAAGCAACAGATGACAACCACGATGGCATTGAATATCACTTTTGCAAATTAACATGATGATATTCACCCATAATAAATACATTGTCCCATATAGTTTTGAAGACAAATTACCTTGATAAGTCACAACATTAACCCAGATGACCCCCACTCCAGGGTACTGGTAATTTGTTTTTTAATAAACTTTGATACAAGTATATCAACATCAGATTTTCTATTAACGTGCAGAGGTGGGTGCATTGTCAACGACAGAGGACTCCCTTCCAGGTAACTGGCTAGCTGCCCACATGACAATTTCTAACACACGATCTCCACATTTTCAATCATGTGGGTCTCTGCGAGACCCGATTCTTTCCCTATTATAGCCACTTTATTATTCTAAACAAGTCCATAAATATTTTTGTCAAATATGCACCAACTACGGTACACTGTTTGAGATATTATCATTTTGTAAAATATCAACAATATAGCTATACTTGCTCTGAGAATATATTATCATGGGTGTTTCCATGAACTCTTATGTCCCCTTCTGAAACTTTTTGAGTCCATGACAATAACTGTTTAAGTATCAAGGATTGTAGTAAATAGTGTTGATACTAGACGAAACAGTAAAGTCTAGTTGACTAAGAAATAGCCCATTTAAGATATTTAAAGCCCAAATTAGGTCAAGGTTAAATCAACGTTTGGTAGTATGAGTTGATTGGTATTGGTCCAACGCAACAACTGTAAGCATTGTCGTCAGTCAAATTTAACAAAATGTACTTTTTGAGAACTTATTGCAAAATGTACGAAAAGTGCTATGTTCAAGTGCTCTTGAAAGGGGTAATTTAGGTTAGTATTGTGATTTATCAAGTATTGTGATCTTATCGTGCATTATACAATAGTAAATAATTGTCCTTTTCACTGATATGTCACACTTATTATATCCAAGTTATTGTTCAAGTTTGTTAGTTATGAAACAATCCTTGTAAAAGTGTCAAGCAGCATGCTCTTTGTGTTCCCCCCCCCCCCCCACACACACACCCTTCAGAAACATGTTTTGTTCACTGTAATTCTCTTTAATGTGTTGCTCTGGCTTCTGTTTTCAGTGTTTTCCTTTCATTGAAAAGCTTTGTTCTTGCTTTCACATACTGCTGGGGTTTCCAAAAAGCTAACAGTGACTGTGGCTTGCACCTTTTCAGATATTCCATTATCTGGTCTTTGCCTTAAAAACAGAAAACGAACTTACATTTTACACAAAAGTTCTAAAAGAAATCAGACATTTAGCAACCAGGGGCCCGTTTCATAAAACTTCATACGACAAATGTTGTCATAAGTCAGATTATAAAATGCTCAACTATTATCTATTTCTCCATCTAATGCTGTCTTGTGACATCGGTTTGGAGTCGTTTTTTTAGTCACAAGGCTTGATTAGATGGAGAAATCAGATATTAAATGTATTTAAAGTTTAGACTTACAATCGTTTTTGTTGTTCGAAGTTTTCTGAAACGGGCTCCAGGTATTTGTGACACATTGCATAAAATATGATAAATTTCACCATACAATACTATGTCCCATATGGGCCATCATGACTCTGGATTAATATCAAATTTTACAGCCAAAATGGTCACCTAGAGCCTATATCCCATCTGAGCATATAACAAATGGAAACAAGACTGCACGTTCAATAAACACTTATGCCCCCGGTGGCATCCTTGACAATATTAATATTCTAAATATTTTCTAAGTCAAAATTAGGTCACGGTCAAGATCAAACTGAGTTTGGATATTCTTGGTGAGTTGGTAATAGTCCGTGTCAATAACTGTATAAGTACAAAAGCATTGTACTAGGCAGTGTTGATGCTAGATGAAACGGAAAAATCTAGTTAACTGAGAAAGAGCCTATTTAAAATATTCTAAGTTCAAATTAAGTCAAGGTCACGGTCAAAATCAAGGTTGGGTAATATGGGTGGATTGGTAGTGATCCAAGGTAATATCCGTATAAGTATCAACACATTGTAGTCAGTTGTGTTGATGCTAGATGAAATGGTAAAATCTAGTTTTCCAAGAAATAGCCTATCTAAATATTCTAAGTACAAATAAGGTCAAGGTCAATGTCAAAATCATGGTTTGTTGATATTGGTGGATAGGGAATGGTCCAAAGCAATAACTGTATAAGTGTCAAAGTATTTGAGTAAGCGGTGTTGATGCTAGACGAAACGGTAACATCTACTTAACCTTGTTACGGACGCACACACGCATGGATGGACAATTACTATATGCCTCTGCATATGCCGGGGGCATAAAAAGATCAACAAAAGGGTCCTGAAGAGCTCACCAGAGAAATGAGGGAGTATCACATGGTTGTTTTGGGAAGTTTTTTCTACCAATCAAGGACAAACAGCTACTTTATGACCCTTTCTTACTGATAAAAGCTTTGATGCAAATGACTTCTACATTTCTTCACCGATTGACATCAAACTTTGCATATGCATTTAACATGAAGTGTAGATGTGCATGACATGATATTTTTCAAGAGAGTTGTTTTAAGATAGGTAAAGTTATGGCCACTGATGGGACTTGTACATTTTTGGATCCAAACCAATGCTACATTTCTTTACCAATTCATATAAAACTTTGTATATGCATAATTAAAAAAGAAGTGTTAATTTTCACGACCCAAATCTTCATTCCACTCTTCCAAAGAATTACAGAGTTAAGGCCACTGGATGAGCTGGAAAACTAGACCAATCAAAAATGGTGATTCAATCCCCCAGTAGGGTTTTGTCACAAGAGGTAAATGTTTCAGGATAAAATTGTTGTGTGCACTAAATGTGCTCTCTAACTATAACAAAATGCAATAACTTCTAGCCTAAGTTGGATAAAATATAACAACAAAGGGAAGTAATTCCAACAAGGGACACAGTGACCCTAAATCGCTCGCCTGATACACCATGTAAAACTTGACCTATAGTGACCTAGATTATGTTTGTTTGTTTGTTTGTTTTGATTTTACGTCGCTTTCAACAGTATTTCAGTCATATCGCAACGTCCAGCTAATCACAGGTGGAAGAAGACCCCAGAAGCCCTTTATGCACTGTAATAGGCACAAATCGGCAACTGGGTAGAACCACCGACCTTCCGCAAGCCAGCTGGAAGGCTTCCCCACATGAAAAATCCGAACGATCCTACTGGGATTCGAACTCACAGCGGTGAGGAGCTTAGTGATGTAAGTCACAGTGACTACCGCTAGGCAACGGAGGCCCCCCACCTAGATTATGTATGACTAGACATGACCCACAATCAACAATAGAATGTTAACAAGATGTTTCTATGAGTTGACCTAGTAACCTAGTTTTTGACCAGACACTACCCTCATTTGATTTTGACCTTGATTTGATGTAGGCAAGCATCATTCAGATCTGAGTTAACACTGGTTTTGATTTGACCTAGTGACCTAGTTTTGACCTGACATGACCCATATTATTAATTAGGCAAACATTCTATTTTTTTGCATTTAAAGCCATTGAGACTTGTAGCCTCTAGAGTGTTAACAAAGTTTTTCTATGATTTGACCTAGAGTAACCTAGTTTTTGACCAGACATGACCCACATTAACACTTGACCTGGATATCAATTGGGCAAACATTCTTACCAAGTGTCATGAAGATCGGATAAGTTTTGTAGCCTCTAGGGTATGAGTAAGGTTTTCCAATTATTTGACCTAGTGACTGAGTGTTTGACCAGATCTGACCCATGTTGGAAATTGACCTAGCTATAAATGAGGCAAACATTTTAAGTAAGTGTCATGGAGATTGGATGAGTTTTGTAGCCTCTAAAGTGTTAACAAGGTTTTCCTATGAATTGCCCTAGTGGCTAATGACCTGTTTTAGACCCGAACTGAACCGCATTCAAACTTGACATAGATATCAATTAGGCACACATTATACCCTAGTTGCATTTAAATCCAATTAGATTTGAAGCCTCTAGAGACTGTTCATAAGGTTTTCCTATGATTTGACCTAGTGACCTAGTTTTTAACTGGCCATGACCCACATTCAAACTTGACCTTGATATAAATGAGGTGAACATTTAAAAAAATTCATTTAGATACAATGAGATTTGTAGCCTCTAGAGTGTAACAAGGTTTTTACTATGATTTGACATGCTGACCTAGTTTTGACTGGACATGACCCACATTCGAACTTGACCTACATTTTTCAAGACAAACATTAAAACTAATTATCATGAATACCAAATGAAATGTGTAGTCCTTAGAGTGTTAACAAGGTTTTTCTTTGATTTGACCTAGTTTTTAACCGGACATGACCCTCATTCGCACTTGATCTAGATTTCATTAAGATAAACATTGTTATCAAGTTTCATGAAGATCCAGTGAAATGTGTGGCCATTTACCTTAAATGTTAACAAGCAATTGTGGACGGAGTGCCAGGTGAGCTAAAAATACTGATGACAGAGTAACAGTTCTTGAGGATGGCACTCCTAGACAATGATATATACATAATCTGTATATTAAGTTTTAAGTCAATAACTCTTATACTTTGGCAAATTATTATGTTCCAGACAAGACTACATTCGATAAAATATAACAACAAACAATCAAAATACTGATGACGGAGTAACGGTTCTTATACACTGCACTCCTGGTCAATGAGATATGTCTGTATATGAAGTTTGAAGTCAATACTATGCCTGACTTTACCATAACCTCTTATGACTCTGACAGACATGACCAAACTTGTATTGAAATCAAGAGCTTTATCAGACGAGTACACATACCGACTATGAAGTTTCTATCACATGTTACTAAGTTCAAAAGTTATGACCAATGTTAAATTCAGCCTATTAAGTATTTACATAACCTCTACATGACCTTGACCTTGAATTGAGACCAAATGCAAACTATGAAGTCTCTATCATATTTTATTGAAGTCTTTATAGATCATATGTGATTCAAAATTTATGGTAACGTTTCAAGCTGTAGACAGACAAGCAGCGAGGACCGAAACAATTTGCCCCAACTATAAGTCATACTGGGTATCTACAAGGAGAAATACAGTATGTTTAGTTTGTTTACACAAGAATATATGGTGAGCCGCATAAAATGGATCAATCAGTATTGCCTGAGCTTTTTCTTTTTTTCCCCACTGTGTTACGTGATCTTCCAAACTGAAATCATCTCTTTCTGAAATTGACACAATATTATACACATACTAACTTTAACTACATGCAACACTTTAAAAACAAGGGCCACAATGGCCCTATATTGTTCACATGGTACACCATGTAAAACTTGACCTATAGTGCTCTAGATTTTGACCTCACATGACCCACATTCAATCATGGCCTAGATTTTGATGAGGCAAACAATTTGAGAAAAGTTTCATTAAAGCGACTCGCAACCAGATGGTGCATTAAAAATAGTAATTTGTAAATATGTGTCAAACGCTTATATAAATGGTAAAGAATTAGTTTAGGATAAGAAATTCTGTTTAAAAAAATGTATTTCAATAAAAAAAATATTGGTCTCTGGTGGGATTCGAACCCGGGGCCCGGCATTGGCGGACAAAAGGCAAAATAGGGGAAACCGCTTAGACCAATGGACCACGGAACTATCCGTTTATCTCGGATCGATTTAACGTATTTCAATGTGTAGCGATCGAAAGTGCATACAACTTCGTAATTCGGCTCGTGTTTATGTCTGAGCCCGTGTAGAGAAGCAACAACAACAACTATACCGTCTACTAGTCGGTATAGAAAAACGATGGAAAATATCTAAAAATCTAAGATTCGGTGACGATTCTTGAGACTTTTTTTGGGTGATCATATTTTTTTAATGTCAGAAGCCAAATAATGCCACAAATTTGCTTTTATTTGAGTATTTTATTTTATTTTGACAAGTACACCATCCGGTTGCGAATCCCTTTAAGATCAAATGAGATTTGTAGCTTCTAGAGCAGTGATTATTTTAGAAATCAGATGAACGAGTCTCATTCTGTAAAACAATGAGTCTGACAAAAATTGAGTCTTTCAGGTGAAAAATTTACCCTATATCCTAGATATCAATAAAAAACATTTTTACCAAGTTTCATCAACATTTAAAAAGATTTTTAGCTTCTAGCTGTTAACAAATGTTGTCTGATATGATCTAGTTACCATGTTTTTGACCTGACATTTCCCATATTCATCCATGACCTAGATATAATTGAGATAAACATTTTGACCCAGTTGCATTAAAATCCGATGAGATTTGTAACCCTACATTTTGACACAGATTTTTCCTTAATTTGCATTGGTTCATAATTTTTTTATAACTTTTGAAGAGTTTCGACTAAAAGAGAGATGTCAAAAAACTTACCTCATTCCTCCATCAGAGATTATTGCTGTCCCCATAATCATACACAATTTCTTGTCATGCTTTGATGAGCTAAAATAGATTAAAACTATTGGTTATGTGAGAAAAAGAACCTGTCACTAGTCGTTGTATGAGACAAACTGATCTAAACCTCGGATAGAATAGAAAAATTATTTAGCACGCCAAGACTCGCTTAATAATTAATAACATTTCAATCCTAGACTCGGTCGTTACGTCATCCCATGAAACACCACAATAATGTTCATTTATTGTTCCCAATGGATTCGTTATCTAATTAACATCAATTAATTTGACTTGTCCGTCCAGACAGATAAGGTAATCTCAACACCCCCCCCCCCCCCCCCAATATTTTTGGATATCTCCGTCCGCAAGGTGAGAACAGCTTGTGTAACACAATGACTGACGGCATATCCCATCGTTTTGCGATTTTACCTACTTTAAGATCCCACATGACCAAGCTTCAAGTGTGACCTAAATTTTATGAAGGACATAGCACTGACAGAATCTCATAAAGATATAGCCAAATATGTGACTTCTTCAAGCCACTCGCAACCAGATGGTGCATTTGCAAAAGATAAAAGAAATTACTCAAATATATACAAAAGGGTAGCATTATCGTGCATCTGGCATTGGAAAAATATGACCAGTCTAATAACACCCTCTCGAAAAATCTTCAAATCTTAGTTTTTTACATATTTTCCATCGTTTTATCCATAGCGTCGAAAGTTGCTATAAAAATTAAGTCAGGACTCAGACATAAGCTCTGGTGAACTAAAAATGTAATATTAAATTCAGAAAAGGAGAGATAACAGCTCAGGCATTATGATTTTCTTCAGCTGGGAATAAAATTAATCCTCATTTACACCGGGAAAAACTGTATTACTTATAAAATTTGGTTAGGATGTTGGGGGGTTTAAGTAGACACCAACTTATATTTTGTAAGGATGTTGGGGGGTTTAAGTAGACACCAACATATATTTGGTAAGGATGTTGGGGGGTTTAAGTAGACACCAACTTATATTTTGTAAGGATGTTGGGGGGTTAAAGTAGACACCAACATATATTTTGTAAGGATGTTGGGGGGTTTAAGTAGACACCAACATATATTTAGTTAGGATGCTAGGGGGGGGGTTAAGTAGACACCAATATATATTTGGTAAGGATGTTGGGGTTTTTAAGTAGACACCAACATATATTTGGTTAGGGTGTTGGGGGGTTTAAGTAGACACCATCATATATTCCGTTAGGATGTTGGGGGGTTTAAGTAGACACCATCATATATTTGGTTAGGATGTTGGGGGGTTTAAGTAGACACCAACATTGTATATTTCGTTAGGATGATGGGGGGTTTCAAACATAATCTAACGCTTATGGTAATAATAATATACAATCTGAGTAAGTTTGAGAAAGTTTGGATAAATACTGTGGCCTCTAGAGTGTAAACACTAAAATTGTTGATGACGGACGACGGTTGACTGAAGACGGACGCCGGACATTCAAGGATTGCAAACAATCACCCTGATCTAGCTCAGGTGAGCTACAAAGGTTTATATAATTTGATCAAGTTTTCCAACCGGACGTCACATACATTCAATCTTAACCTAAATTTATAACAAGAGCCCCATGGGGCATATTTCGCTCACCTGAGAATAGATTACAAAATGTAGATAATGATTTATGTCCAGGACGGGGTAATTTTTTCCCTGATAGGCATAATTTGAACAATCTTGATAGAGAACCTGTAGATGATGCTATGTGCCAAGTATCTAAGATCAGGGTACTAGGGTTTTAGACAAGAAGATTTTTTAAAGTTTCCATTGAAAACATCTATTTTTAGCTCCTGTGACCTACATATGCAACAGGGCCAATTTTGACCCCAGGGGCATAATTTGAGCAAAATTGATAGACGACCTGTAGGTGATTCTACATGAAGATTTTTTAAGTTTTTATAGAAAAAAATATATTTTTAGCTCTTATGACCTAGATATGCAACAGACCTGAACCATTTGAACAAAATATATGTAAAGGATATTCAGAAGAGTCACCATACCAAATTGCAAAGCTCTGGCCATATTAGTGTCAGAGAAGAAGACATTTGAAAACTTCACTATATAACTCTATGTAAAACGGTGATCCCCGGGCAGGGAAAATTTTGACCCAAGAGGCATAATTTGAATAAACTTGATAGAGGACCTGTAGGCGTTGCTATGTGCAAAAAATCTAAGCTCTGGCTCTTGTAATTTCAGACAAGCAGATTTTTTAAGTTTTCATTGAAAAATATATATTTTTAGCTCCTGTGACCTATATATGAAACCAACCAGAGCCATTTGAACAATATCGGTAAAGGGCATCGAGAACTGTCATCATGCCAAATATCAAAGCTCTGGCCATATTGGTTTTAGAGTAGAAGACATTTAAAAATTTCACTATATAACTCTTATGTAAAACGATGACCCAGGGCGGGGCCAATTTTGACCCCAGGGTCATAATTTGAAAAAACTTGATAGAGGACCTGTAGATTATGCTATGTGCCAAATATCTAAGCGCTGGCCCTTGCAGTTTTTGACAAGAAGATTTTTTAAAGATTTCCTTATTTTTTCACTTTGGTTGCCATGGCAACCACACTTTGGTTGCCATGGCAACCAGAGTTCTGCATTGTTTTAATTCTTTGAACAAATTTGAAAGAGCTTGACCAAAGGAACATTTCTGTAAAGCTTGGTTGAATTCTGTCAAGCTGTATAGGAGGAGATGTCGTTTGAAGCAATTGTTAACAACGACGGACGACGCACGAGGAAGGACGCCATCCCAATAGCTCACCTTGAGCCTTCAACAGAATGGGAAATCAAAGATTAATAAGCTCAACTCCTGTAAACTAATAACACACTTTTAACAGAAAACCATAACACTGACCCTAGGGGTCAAGGTTAATGTCACCAAACCTTGATACATTGTTGTCATTGAGCCGCATGAGCTTCTGAAGTTTCATTACTATTGGTGCAGTTTGCTCAGCACAGACTTTTACTTTAATGTTGACCCTAGAGGTCAAGGTCAAAGGTATTGGTCACAAAACTGCAATGCATTATGGTCTACCCATTGAGGCGCATCAGCATATGAAGTTTCGTGACCGTAGTTGCAAATTTGTTACACGGCATTTTGGCAGGGTGTATGGCCTTGTATGACCCTTTTGGATTCCTTATTTCCTTCGCGTTCAGGAAATTCGGAATCCAAAACCGTCATACAAGCCAATTCACCCTGCCTAAATTATTTTATACCGTGTAACTTATAATATCAATCTTAAAATAGATCGCATAGAAAATACAATAAATAATGTTGTATTTAATACCTCTTTACGGCCTATAAACACATTAGCTTGGTTTAGGAACACAAAACTTCCAACACAAAATGCAAGTTCTTCATACATCATATGACTCATGCCAGGTACCAAACTCGATGAGGGAACCAGCTATATGGTTACCCTTGCAAGCTTCGTACGTGGATGTATATGTACCATTGCAGTAACAAGCATTCAGTGTTACTTTCAACATGCTTTAAACAACCACCTGTCTATAGAACAGAAAACAGGTTATGTCAGTTAAAAAGTAAACAAATATTCACCTTAACATTGGTTGTGTCCAAGTCCAGACTGGCTTTTATCTGCAACAAAAAGGATGTCTTTCAGTTTATACTTTAACCCTGCACATATATTTTCATATTTTGAAGATAAATTACCACTTTAGGCAGGTTTAAAGTAAAGCAGAACGCGCCTTAAGGTGCAATATACTGCATTCTGCTTTACTTTCAGCCTGCTTTAAGCTACCATTTGATGAAATATAGAATTTATATATTCCGATTCATAGTCATGACTGTACATATTTAAACTAGACCTATCACAAATGGTGATTCATACCCCCAGTGGGGTCTTGTCACAAGAGATAAATGTTTCTGGATAAAGTTGATGTGTGCTCCCTAACTTGGAAAAGAATAACAAAGGGCAACAACTCAAAAAATGGATAAAAATATAACAACAAAGGGAAATAACTCCAAAAATATGGATGACAGAGTACAGGTTCTTATGCATTGCACTCCTGGTAAATGAGATCTATCTGTATATGAAGGTTGAAGTCAATAGCTCTTATACTTTGGAAGTTATGTTCTGGACAAGCCTAAATTGGATAAAAAATATATCAACAAAGGGTAATAACTCCAAAAATACTGATGATAGAGTTATGGTTATTGTGCACTGCACTCCTAGTTAATAAGATCTATCTGTATATGAAGTTTGGGGTCAATAGCTTCTATACTTTGGAAGTTATGCTCCGGACAAACCTAAATTGGGTAAAAATATAACAACAAAGGGCAATAACACCAAAAATACTGATGGCAGAATTATTGTTCTTGCGCACTGCACTCCTAGTAAATAAGATCTATCTGTATATGAAGTTTAAAGTCAATAGCTCTTTTACTTTTGAAGTTATGCTCCGGACAAGCCTAAATTGGGTAAACATATGACAACAAAGAGCAATAACTCCAAAAATACTGATGACAGAGTAACGGTTCTTGCGCACTGCACACCTAGTCAATGAGATCTATCTGTATATGAAGTTTGAAGTCAATAGCTTTTATACTTTAGAAGTTATGCTCCGGACAAGCCTAAAGTTGGTAAAAATATAACAACAAAGGACAATAACTCCAAAAAGACTAATGAAAGAGTAACGGTTCTTGCGCACTGCACTCTAAGTCAATGAGATCTATCTGTATATGAAGTTAAAAGTCAATAGCTCTTATACTTTGGAAGTAATGCTCCGGACAAGCCTAAATTGGGAAAAAATATAATAACAAAGGGCAATAACTCCAAAAATACTGATGACAGAGTAACGGGTCTTGCAGACTGCACTCCTAGTCAATGAGATCTATCGGTATATGAAGTTTGAAGTCAATAGCTCTTATACTTTAAAAGTAATGCTCCGGACAAGCCTAAATTGGGTAAAAATGTAATAACAAAGGGCAATAACTCCAAAAATACTGATGTCAGAGTAACGGTTCTTGCGCACTGCACTCCTAGTTAATTAGATCTATCTGTATATGAAGTTTGAAGTCAATAGCTATTATACTTTGGAAGTTATGATCCTGACAAGCCTAAATTTGATAAAAATAACAAAGGGCAATAACTCCAAAAATACTGACGTCAGAGTAATGGTTCTGGCGCACTGCACTCCTGGTCAATAAGATCTATCTGTATATGAAGTTTGAAGTCAATAGCTGTTATACTTTAGAAGTTATGCTCCGGACAAGCTGGACACGCGGACGGACGGAACTTTAGATCTAGAACTATAGATCTCTTGATTTTGTTTTTAAAATGGCCCTTTCGCTGCATTGTTTGACCAGGGAAACCTACTCAAATACCAGAAATGTGTACGGGTCCGAGTGCATTTAACTGCGATTTTTGGTCATATCTAGAGAAAGCCTGTCAACCTCATCATAGTATAAATAAGGCATGGTTTGTAATAAGTTCTTCTCAAATCTATATTTAACTGTTTTATGACAAAAAGTGATGTTGCTAATTCAGTTAACAGCAAAAAAACCTGACTGTAATATGCTAGGATTAGCCCGTAGCTGATGCTTAAGCCACGATCTCACTGTCCAGGTTTGGGTTCCCGTGAGTCCCGGTTTAGCAAACCGGCATTCACCTGGAGTACAACCTTGGCAGCGTCGGGGGCGACTGCAGCTCGATCCTTGATCGACCAGCTTCCACCGGCTAACTTCCCCGGATGCTTTAAAATGTTTAATACAACCGGGGGTCACCGGGACAGAAACCAGAACCGGCTTCATCCAGGGTCAGGGGAATGCCAGAGCAACGCCGGATCTTTACCAGCACATCCGGGGCAGCTCCGGGCCTCTACCCTGAACAACCGGGGTGTATATAATATGCGAGCATAAATTTGATTTTTTTTTTAAAGAATGCAGATTACTACATTTTATTTTTAGTGTTTCTGTTTCGTCTGTGTTTATATAGGAAATAATATCGTCCTCTCTATTGTATAGGGTAAATCTAATATTTAAAAGGAAAGTTTTTCTCTATAAATAAACGGCTTCAGGCTAAAGTCATTGTAACAAACAGTATGTAACCAGATCAGACGCTAGGCAAACTGTTTGAAACTCATATTAAAATGAAGTTTGAACAGTCTACAACATTATTATGTTCTATTTTATTGCATTTCCTTTGTATTTCATCTCATATACCCCGAGAGACAAAAGATAATTGATACTAATTCACGTCCGCCCCGATGTATGTACTTTCCGGCGAACACCGGCACGTCACCGGTGAACAACCAGGGTTGATCGGGACGACACCAGTGTTATTAACTTATTATTATACCGGGGTAAACCGGGAACAGAACGGCCCTGCACCGTAACTACGCCGGGCCAAACTGGGAACTCACCAGGAAGGTCCGGCTTCATAACCGGTGCTCCACCAGGGGAGACACCGGGAATGTGAGATCGCAATTTATTTTTTCATAAAAACCGCCCGGCTCATCCAAGTCCACCGGCTATCTCAACCGGGACGTACCGGGGCCAGCAGCGGGACATTGAGATCGGGGCTTTAGCCAGGGCATTGCATTCACCGAGTGCTTAGGCGGTCCCTTATCTGTTACGTTACTGTAATACCGAGAATCAAGTGAGTTAAGCTAATTTTCTTGACTCTATAAATTTCAGCCAATTATTCAGACAATGACTATATTTTAAAGGTAGTGACTGGGGGTACGTGACCGTACCTCTAATACTTGAAATTAGCGATACGGTCACATACTCCTAGCGAGTCCTGTGAGGGTAGGCTAGGGGTTCGTGAAAACGGACACCGACACAGTGGTTTCAAAACAATACCGGACCTAACTACAGACGGTTTCACTTGTGTTGAAGCATCATATGATTAAAATTATAACATCTTCTTTATTATTTCACAGTGGTTCTCACTGTTAATGGGAATTTTTCGCCGGCTTAAATCAAGTTTAGAAAAAAAAATCCAAATAGTTATTCATCAGCTTATTTAGTGAACACATTCGCCTTATTCAAACATAAACGTCAGAAGTCGCAGATTATCTCCATTTCTTTGAATTTATAGCTATTTTGGTCAGATTTGAAGGCACATTTAGGCTTCCAAATATAATAGGTAGTGACTAGGGGTACGTGACCGTACCTCTAATATTAGAAATTAGCGGTACGGTCACGTACCCCTAGCGAGTCCTGTGAGGGTTGACTAGGGGTACGTGAGTCATTTAAACTATGTATCAACACATTAGTTTGCCTGCAGATACGTTTTAATGATGGTAATATTACTAATCTCTCATGTTTACCTTATTTTGGGGATATTTAATGGAGAAAAACAAAGAAACTTCGAGAAATATTCTCCACCCAAACTTGTTTTCACCGCAAGGATAAGAATAGAAGTATTCCGCATATAGGGTATAGTGTTAAATATACGCCCGATTTCTGAAATCTGTCCCCAATGGGTTTTTTCTTCTTTTTCTTATAAATTTGATTCAAATGTAACTTATAATTATATAATAGGCGTGTTCAAAATTACTGCCGTTGTTGCTATCTAACTTAATTAGCGTTGAATATAAATTGAAAGTGGTAGATCTAAGAATATAGAAACTAGCGAAACTTCGGCTGTCATCGGGTATCGATTCATGCAAGAAGTTTGCTGGTTAAAGACAGACCTGTGACAAAAATCACCTTGAAAACACGTTTGACAATAGATCGCAATTAAACAGTGCACTAATTCTAAACAAAGCTGGTATTGGATAATTATACATGCTTGTAAAAATGTGTCTATACGTTCTTTAAATTCAAAGATAGGCCTAAAGTTTTCGCTGCCGTGAAAAAATTGCCGATTGGAAATTTTTTGTTGATGAAGTTTCTTTAATTTTCTGCGTTAAACAGTCATATTTAAGGTAGAAATGATATATTATTAACATTAACATCGATATTAAGGTATCTGCGGACAAAATAAAGTGTTGCGTTATAGTGTTTTTGAATCACGTACCCCTAGTCAACCCTCACAGGGCTCGCTAGGGGTACGTGACCGTACCGCTAATTTCAAATATTAGAGGTACGGTCACGTACCCCTAGTCACTACCAATATAATATTATCCCGAATATTTCAGTCTCAAATATTTTAAAGAAATGTAGATCAACATTCTATATTTCAACAGGTACAATATACGTTTGTTGATTTTTACATAAAGCGAAGAAATTGAAAACAGATAACAACATTATTACTTGAAGTTAATTCAAATTGGATACCTAGAAAACTGCTTTACTAGTTTTAAGGTGGTTCGACAGCGGGCGGCCCGCATCTCGAGTTCCGGAAATGCTGTTGACTTTCACCTGATCTTTGCGGCACGTGCTTATAGTAGAGAATTTAGATCAAGAAAAATTTGATCTACTTCAGTGTCTTCTCTGTTAGCGCAGTTGGTACGGTTGTTGACTTTCAATCCAAAGGTTCTAGGTTCGATTCCCACTCGCTTCAAAAAAAAAATTTTTATTTTTAATAAATTGTCCGATTTTAGTGACTAGTCAATTCATGACGCGATGATCAAAGGACAGGCTATGTTTAGTCACGTTATAATAAATAATATCAGATGCAATTGTAGTCAAGTGACAGCTACATTTGTGAGGATTTATAGCCTATATGACAGATGGCAGCTTAACACAGGACAAAAGTGATGCTAAAAGATAGATCCTAAAGGAGCTTTTATGCATTACTTGTGTTATGCATAAAGCAGTCACCTGCCTTTAAATATCTGCAGGCTACCGTATTCAATGGTTCCTTATTACCGGTTTGACTTATGGTATGTTTTAGAGCTGACGGCATTTTAAAGTTGAACTCAAGGGAGGTTAATCGTGTTGTGTCAGAAATTTTGTCAGAATTTCAGGAAATCATGTATAAAATGTAAATTCTACAGTAGATTTTCATTAATTTTTTGTGACTAGTAGAATTAAGTTATATCTATCTAATAAGAGTAAAAATTGTGTATGTTAAACAGCTAGATTTTTTGCAATTTGACTTTTTCAAAATTTGATTTTTTTAAAATATTGATATTTCCAGAAAATATGTCATGGAATACTTTTGTTTGCCCAATATCTTATAGTCTATATACTGTTCACTTGAATGTACAGACATTATTGAGTTATATCATTTTATAAAGAAAATATTCCTGTTTATCAAAAAAGGAGCTTTTCTCGACAAAAAGTCCTGTCAGAAAAAAACGGCACTGTAATTTTATTTTATTTTAACGATTTTTCACTCTCCATATGGTATATTTCAATTTAATCAAGGTTTCAAAGACTTCTGACACAGAATAAGCTGACCCGCGAACCACCTTAAAACAATTTCCTTACAGTTTGCAGGAACATTCCGACTATTATTTAAATTTATTCATTTTGTCAATCAACATATGTCTATATAAATTATGCATGTTCATATATAATCAAAATGACAATATACAGGATAACTGGTTTTTGTTCAGTGTAAGATCCTAATTTAATCCATTGAGTGAACACCAGACACTATATTTTCACGAGTGGCGACGCCATGAGTTAAACATAATACCGGTAGTCTGATGTTCATGAAATGGATTAAATTCGATATTCCACTGAAAACAATTACAGTTTTTCTATTTTTTATACTTTACCTTAAGTCTGCTTTAAGCTACCATACTACCATGCTATCGGACATAATTCATTGTTTATCAATTTTCCATATATAACCATATTTAATTATGCTTAACCCATGTCTCCAAAAACTGTTTGTATGTCTGAACACGGGTTACCACTTACAGTTGGTTGAACGTTAAATGGATGAGCAGCCTGCTTTACCGTGAAGCTGCTTTAAGCTACTAACTAACAGGCAGATATCTACTCAATATAGATATAAAATACCATAAAATTTGGATTCCTCTTCAACAGAGCATCTCAGAATTCCATTTCAACGTTTATATGTGTCAGGTTGTTGGTTTCAAATCGCATACAATAATGCATTTTTTCCAATTTAGACAATATATCTTTATATTAAAGGTGTTTGCAGAATTCAATAATTGACCCCTTGATGTTTCATTAAGGTAATCATTTCAGGTTTTGTGTCATTTGTTTTTATCATTATCTGAGTGTGTGAAAAAAAGATAATGCAATCCTTACTAAAATTAATGTGCATGTAACGGTCAGATAAAACAAACAATCAATTAAGTTTTTTTATCCAATCAGTAACAACTGTCTGTTTTTATCACTTAATAAATGTATGTGAAATAGTTCGATGGAATATAACAAACCAATTAAGCTATTTATGTTGACAACAGTATCTAATGATACAAACTGAAATATTGAAAAAAATGCATGTATTGTGTATCATATAATTATTTTAACTTTTGTTGCAAAATTTCTTAAACAATAGTTTGATTATAAGTATTAATACAAAATATGCATAATTAATACTGTGAATGAACAATTGCTGATGAATTCTATTAAATAAAAGTCATTACACACATTGCCTGAAACTCACAATTGACCTTTAGTATATTTGTGTAATTATGGCCGCTCAATTTAAGTAATTTCATAAAATGACTGAATATTTTAGTCATTACGTGAACTGACTAAGTGAAACAATCAATTCACGTAATGACTGAAAATTTTAGTCATTTCATGTAATGACTGATTACAAAGATTGACTGTAACCCACAAATATGTATAAATTAAACATTCAATGCTTTCATCTTGGATCTTTAGACAGTCATTAGTGAACTAGACGTTTACTCGTGAATAGTTTTGATACTGATATCACTGTATTATTAAAGAATTGGGAATTAAATTAACAGTTGTATGGTGTTGTAATTCTTAAAGGACAGAAACTGTATTATTTGAGGACATCTTGTCATTTTATTCCGATAGGAGTATGTAAAGTTTTATTCTGTTTTTTTTCTTTATGTTACGTCTTGCTCATAACAAACTATGAAAATAATTTAAAAAATGTCAGAATGTTAGCAGACGACATGTTTAACAGAAAATAATTACATATTGAACAAGTTAAAGCTCTTTTTTACTCGAAAAAATTATAGTTTAGTAATGCCAATCGAAAATTATCAACATTAATAATCATTTTAAGTCTTCTGCATTAAGATACTACTAAAATACAGGTTGGCTTTAAACAGCATTAGCACACCCTATATATAACGAGCTTTATAGCATTAGACAGCACTTGGTAAAGTTTTTTGAAGTATAATTTGTTGATAATGTCGGTTCTTAATTGATATATGTGTTAAAGAAACGCAACGCTAACAAGGAACATGGTCGGCATCCAAACCGTTTAATCCCCCCCCCCATAACATAAAATGACAAGCCGATGGATTTTCAATATTGCAATTAAGTTTGGTATATTATGTAGGGCGACGGTATTTAATGACCATCGAAACGTACGGCAGTGTTAAATTTGTCACTTCAAACCTTGCCCCGAGGGACACATAATCATTTCACTGTGACGACTATACAGTTAAACACTTTTGAGTTTGATGTTGGCTATATCTTACAACTAACACATTGGATATCACAGCTTAACATAATTAAATACAATCACTACAACTTACGAGTGGTATAGCCTACTAGATTGAAGTGTATTGATAGCGTCGCTTTTATGTAAAAACGGCTAATCTGCAGACACTATCCGGTGTAGAAGGACTCAATAGTAAGGCAACAATAACATAGCATGTACGCTTTGTTAACAAAGTCACAGTTTTAATGCTGAAATATATCATCTGCTAAAAATATCGTATTACTGTCGTTGGAAATCATCCTTTTTGCGACAGTTTTGGCCCAAAATATGGCATATATAAAGTAATAAAAGAGTTGCATTAACGTGTCAAATACCTATCTAGAATATTGCGTTTTCAATAAAGCCTAAACTAAACATTGATTTAATCTCACGGATTTGCAAAGCCAATCGAATAACTTTGAAAGTGGTTGTAAGCATACACAAGTTCTTTCAGGGTATCAAAAACAGACACAATCAACCTTTAACCAGTATTTAAATCTACAACGTTGTATACAATTTGCCCATGTCATTGACCATCATCATGCCGAACACTATTCGTCTTCATTTTTCAATTAACATTTATGTCCCTGTACCGAACCTAACACAGTAGAGGAGATTAAGTTGTACTCAGCCGGCTGGTTCAGTCGGTAGAGCGTCGGAATGGTAGTCCGAAGGACCCGGGTTAGAGCCCCGGTCAGGCTGCATATTATCGCCCCCTTGTTACATTTGGCCAACAACGTGGGGTCGTGACGGTTAGTGTATGGTTCGCTAAACAGCGCCTGCAGATATAACCTTTTCTCCGATACCGTGACGTCTTGCTCCCCGAAGGGGAACTGAACACCGGTCTCCCGCGTGACAGACGGTGATACTTACCACTAGCGTTACATTAAACGTGTTAAATACTTTAAAAAGTGATTTAATCGCACAAACCACACATAGGAATAAATGTAGTCACGCTTGATCTCTAGATGTATATCTCTTAATATTCTGTTCAGGGTTGACAGAATGCCAAACCAACATTAATATCTCTATTGATATATTAATATTAACCTCTGCTAAACTGAAGCTTTTACTTTTTTCCCATAAATCTCGTTTTGACTGATTCTTACCGGGAGTTGACTCTGGCGTTCCGAGGAACACCATTTGGATCGTTCTCCCTATAGATAATATTTATAGACATATTTATTAAGAGTACAGTGCAGACCCCGAGCGAGGGGCTCCTACAGGAGTCTATAATGTTTACAAAGTGTGTGTGTTTGTAGTGCACCCATAGTGTACCGACATTCATTAGTGTACATATTCAGGTATTATAGCTGTATAAAGTTAGAATCCTTGTCGCCATCGGCATGTCATTTTTCACCCTCGAAACTTCGAAAAAACAAATACTGAATACTACAAAAAGTGTAATTTACACAGGCCTAGGTTCCAAATGTTTACGGATGGGGCTGGCAGGCCTGTGGGGACAAAGGTCTTTTTTGTATAAAACTGTTGTTTGAAATCCCATTAGAACTCCATAGGACGTGATTCTTTCAGAAAAAGCGGCTTTATCTAAGAAATTCGCTTTTTAAGTTTTATTTATAATATTTTTGTGCTGCACCAATTAAAAAGCCTCCCTTGTGAATGGAAAGAAGGACAGCTCTGTAAATACAGGGCTTCAGATAACGAAAGTATTTCGAAAACAAAAATCTGTATTTCTGCTTTTAAACCCAATGGTGTCATACTCATTAAAATTGTCTCGAAGAGACGGTTTAATCAGTAGTAACACCATAGCATTCGGTGCTGAAATGAGTGAGAAACATGAAGAAGTTAACCCTTAGTCTGCTGCTAAGACGTCTGCGTTGACATTGTCGTCTGCAATATTTGCTTAGTTTAGATTTATGCATAGTTTTGGTTAAACAAACATTAAGACGAGTGTCAAACAGTTCGGATCGAGATGAGACGCCGCGTTACGCGGTGTCTGTTCTAGAGTCAAACAGTTTGTAAACTCCGTAAAGTTGCGGCCAGTAGGCACAGGGTTAAATCATGAGATACAGTCATAGCGTGTAAAATATTTATACACTGGGGGTGACCGTCTACAATACAATACGGGGGATGACTGTTTCAGCCTTGTCCGCTCTCTAACTCAACCACTTATTTTTTATCTTCACCAAACTTGCTATAAATGTTTATTAGTATAGAATCTAGCTCCAGTTTGGTAAATAGCAAAGTCGCATGAGGCATGTCTGAGTTATTGGCCTTGAATAATTAAAAAATGACTGTTTCAGCCTTTTCTGCTCTCTTACACAAACACTTTTTATTGGATCTTCACCAAACTTGCTGGCATTGTGTATTTGTATCAAATATAAGTCAAGCAGTATTTTTCCAGCAAATTTGGTGAAGATCCAATTAAAACTGTTTGAGTCAGAAAGCTGACAAGCCTGAAGTATGCAATTTATAACCATTCAAGGGCAATAACTCCAACATATCTTGTGAGATTTTAGTAGTTAACATGATTGACCTAGATTTTATTTTAATAAAAATTTTCAACAAGTTTGGTGAATATCACATAAAAACTGTATGTGTAAGACAGCAAAAAATTCTAAAACATTTATGTTTGATTCTTAAAGGGCAAAAACTCAGACATACCTTATACCATTTTAGTAGTATTCAAACCAAACCTTGATTTTATATAAATTACTATTTTCAGCAAGTTTGGTGAAAATCAATAAAAATGTATTTGTGTTAGAGAGCAACAATGCTGTAACAGTAATTTTTTAATACTTAAATGGCAAAAACTCAGACATATCACATGCAATTTTAGCAGTATTCTAAAAAGGCTAAAAACAGTCATTTTAATACATAAAGGGAAAAAAACTCAAATATGCCACATGCGATTTTAGTAATAATCAAACTAGACCTACATTTTATATAAATAAACATTTTCAGCTATTTTGATGAATATCCGATAAAAACTTTGTGTGTTAGAGTGCAAAAATGACTGAAACAGTCATTTTTCATTCATAAACAGGCAATAACTCAGATATACTTTATGCGACTTTAGAGGTATTCAAACCAAACCTTGAATTTATATTAATAAACAATACGTCGTATCAGCAAGTTTTGTGAATATCAAATAAAAAGTATTATGTTAGAGGGCAAAAAGTGCGAAACTGTCATTTTTAATACTTATGGGGCAAAAAACTCAGACATGCCACATACGATTTTAGTAGTAATCAATACGGACCTAGATGTCAATAAACATTTTGAGCAAGTTTGATAAATATCCGATAAAAACTGGTTGTGTTAGAGTGCAAAAAATGTGCTGAAACAGTCAATTTTTAATACATAAAGGGCAAAAAGTCGAACATGCCTTATTCGATTTAAGTAGAAATTAATCTGTACCAAGATTTTATATAAAAGAACATTTAATGCAAGTTTAGTGAAGATCCGATAAAAACTCTTAGTGTTAGAGAGTAAAAAGACCTGAAACACCGTTGTGACGAAATGTGACTCATTTTATAGCAATATCGTAGTTCGTTGCACCCCTGTGATATTGATCCGAGCTGTTCCACGTGACACTAATCCGTGTGGTAATATTTAAGTCAGACGTTCTACTTTCGGTTTGTTATGGTTTTTAAATTGCCTTTTTGGTGATTTAGGTCTGTCTTCAACATTTCATGGATCAGTTTGGCCCATAAGAGTGTCCATGCATTATTATTAACCATTATTGTATTTCGGACATTAAAAAAAGGTCTGAAAACACAATGGGACTTTAATGACCAAAAAATTACACTCATAAATATTTATGGCCCAAATTCAGACGAAACTTAAATATTTGAAAACCTTGAACACTACCTTAACAACAACAATGAAAAAACCTTCATCAATGGAGGAGACTTCAATATGGTCATAAATGAAAGCGTAGACAAAATAATTGAAACAGAAACACTCGTTCAAAAGGTAAATATAAAACATGGCTACAACACTGGCCATACACTAATAAATATATATGCAAATATGTCAAAATGTCGATAGAGTACCTTGAACCTGTAAACTAAACAATGTCATTAATTTAGAAACAGAATGCCAAAACCAAATCAATAGAAGCATATATGATATAGCAGACATAAATAAAAAAGCGAGTCGGAACACTCTATGGAAGCTTATCAAAGGGACGATCAGAAACGAATATGAAAACAAACTACAAAATGAAATATTAAATGCGGAAAATGCAATTGCGAATACAAGAAACACCATAGAACTAGAAGTCCAAAAACTTAAATTAAAACAATTAAAATTAGAATTAGATAAGGTAATAGAAAACAAACTAAAAGGAATTATAATTAGAGCAAAAGCCATCGAGATAGAATTGAATGAAAAAAACTAAAAAAATACTTTGCTACTTTAGAGCAAAAACCTGAATTTTAAGTTATTTCTCAGTTAAAAAGCCAACGAGAAATAAAGAGCGACCCAAACACATTTTTACTCTACTCTTTACAAAAAAAACCTGACACATCATCGGTAGACGTTACAAAAAAACCATAAAAAAATTGAGCGACCAGGACAAGAAAATATGCGAAGGATTTTTAACCGAATACGAGTGCGCACAAGCTCTTACAAAAATGAAAAAAACTAAAAAAAAAACGTCTAGTATCAGACGGTATATTTGTAGAATTGTATGAAATATTGTGGAGAGTCATCAAAAAATATTACGTAATGTTAATTAATTACTCCTTTAAAGATAAAAATCTAACGGAACTCCAAAAACAAGTACTTATAACGCTCACCAAACCCGATAAAGATGTGTCCCTGTTAACAAACTGGCGACCTATCTGTCTATTAAACATAGACTATAAAATAGTAACAAAATCCATAGCTAACAGAATGAAGAAATTTTCGAAAAACATAATTGACAAACAGGTTTTCATAAGAGGAATAAATATAGGCGAAATTATAAGAATAATTAGTGATATATTCTAACACGACTCGAAACCAACGACATATAGAGAAAGAATACCGAGAAACGTATATAACGTCGCAATAATGAACTGCGCGGCGTTTCCATCCCTTGTTCCATTTGCCCCATACGCGTGATACATAAATAGTATTTTTATAATAAAAATCGCGTTAGAATTAAAATTTGTTATTTCTTAATTCTAACACGATTCGAAACCTACGGCATATAGACAAAGAATACCGAAAGACGTATATGACGTCGCAATAATGAACAATAATAAATACAAACAAAGCAGGAAACACTACACAAACAATACATCCATCTCTCAAGCAGAACACACACACATTCGTACCATAACAAACACACACACACACACACGCAGAATCCCGTTCCTTCATCTACACACTAAATAGAAAACAACACGTAAGACAAATTATATTAGAAAAGTGAACCCGACAAAATAAGCAGGCACACAATAAAACTAGATAATATGAATGGAGGATTGAAAATGATAGATCTTAACCTTTTTATCAACGCATTAAAATGTAATTCGGTAGAAAGAATTATAGAGGAACAAAATAACGGTCGCTGGGAACAGCAATATGCTAATTTTTTAAACAAATATGGCGGAAAACTTATTTTCGAAAATGAAACAAAATGAAACAGAACAGAACGTTCGAATAAAGTACTTTTCTAAAAGAAATTACGATTTCATGGATAAAAATAAAGGATGACATAAATATTACAAAAATTAGCAAAAAACATTTAAAGAACAACAAACAAAACTATATTTAGAAAGCAGTGGTTCAAAACAGGAATTAAACATATTAGTGACATATATGTCTATAAAACAAAAAATAATTTTATAAGTATGAAACCCTAAAAGAATTATACAATCAAACTGAAAATAAGATTTTCTTTTATAATCAACTATAGTCCTGTATACCAAAACAATGTAGAAATAAATTAAAACATATGAATGATGCAATACAACAAAATGAAACCCTACTGCAAAAGCTGCTAAAACTAAACAATCACATAAATGCTTACTCAATATTCAGGTAAGAACTCAAATTTGACAAGCCAAAACCTCAAAAAAATTCGGAACAGAACTTAGGCAATACATAAATTAATGGGATAAATGCCTACAAAAACATATATACCTCAACAATTGACAATACATTCATAATATTCCAGTACAAATTCATGAATAGTGGTAACCCAACAAACACACCATTTATGGAATATAACAAGAGGTTATTTAACAGTGTTGAGTACAATACTGAATTCTATTGGACGAGTACACAGCAGTCATAATCCAATATGGATTATGACTGCTGTGTTCGAGTCCAATTGAATTCTGTATTGTTCTCAACACTGTTAAATTGCCTCTTTATTTCACACCATAAAACTGTAGCAGACAAAGGTGAAATACCACGGGAAGTTACTCTTAACAGAGTATCAGAAGAGTTGTCCAGTCCAGTATGAAAACATATAGATTTTTTGGATCCGAGTCAATATGAGAAAAGTATGAGAAAAATATGGCCTTCTCGGATAGCTTTTTAAAATTCCGGTACAATATAGGGTTCTCGTGTACCGTCACGTGATAGAAATAGGGGTTGTTGATTGGTTTAATAGATGTAGGTGTGAAATAATATCAAATAACGTAATATATGCGAACAGTGCAATATGCAGGTAGAAACGATAAAACACCTATTCTGGGAGCGCAATCATATACACTATTTTTGAATAACATATATAATTGGTTAGAAACCATTTAAAACAAATTAAATTAGCTAAAAATATAAATTACCAAACAGTTCCATTAGGAATAATAAAAACAGGAACAAAATGACAGACCATGCAGCTAATTATATAATTATATCTCTACCTTTTTTCCTTACATATCATATAAAAGCCTTTATTATATTCGTAGTTCGTCGGATACGCGTCACTGTGTAAACGTATAGACATCGTACATACTACTGCACACCAAGGAGTTTGAAAGGTAAATTCAATCGTGTGGAGTAACATACTACAAACACACGAAATTGTGGGACACCACCCTGTAATGTCGCAACATGGTCTGGAGTTGAAACCAGACATGGGTGTCAAAGTCACCTGATACTCGCCTGTTTAAGTTTAAGTCTAAAAACATATTGTATCTAAAGTTTATAAATATTATTAAATGAATGGGGAGTATTAGTCTATTTATATTAAACTTTAAAGCAACCCGTCCAAACTTTAACCTGGTGATTTGTAGCCAAAACAACTAAGTCCAAAATGTGTCAAAAGTTGAAAAAAATATTAAAATCATTTTTAAATTTTAACTCCATAACATCAATGTGTGACCACTAAAAACCACCATACACAATTTCAACACCTTAACATAAGTATTAAACTTCAAAACAACCCCTCCAAAAAACTTAAACCTGGTATTGCGTAGGCAAAACCTATGTCCAAAACATGTCAAATTGTGACAAAAAATAAAGTTATGTTTAGATTTCAACTGCACAACATCAATGTTTGACCCAAAATAAACCTTTATACACAAGTGCAGCCCCCTAAAACAAGCATTTAGCTTAACACAACCCGTTCAAAAAACTTTAACCTGGTGTTTTGTAGTCGAAAACCATAAGTCCAAAACATGTCAAATATTGACAATAAACAAAATTATTTTTAGATTTCAACAGCAGAACATCAATCCCCCTTACACAAGAATTAAACTTTAAGACAACCCTTCCAAACAATCTTAATCTGGTGTTTGGAAAACAACACCAAATCCAAAACATGTCCAATATTGACCTTTTATAAAATTTTAACTTCATAACATCAATGTTTGACCGATAATAAACCCCCATACTATATTTCAGCACCCTAGCACAACATTTTAGCTTTAAAACAACCTGTCCAAAAAACTTTAACCTTGACCACTCTCACGCTCACGCACGCTCATTCACGCTAACACTCGCGCCGGGGAATGACATTAGCTCTGATGTTCTACGAACAGGCGAACTAACAATGGGATCGTTTACCCTGGCTGCAAACATTATTTTGTTGTCGTTAAATTCATGTGGCTTGCTTTACCAATTGCAAGATTAAATGCTGAATGTTTTATTTTGCGTGTATGTGATTTGTGTTAATCCGCGACATCATGATTTGGCGTTGGCACTCATGTCACTTATTAAACTGTCATCAATACAATATTTAAGAATGCTGTCTTGGGCTAAACCTAAATTTGTGTCCAATTTAGTAACTGCCGCCGGTGTAACGCAGTAGAATGACCCACCCGTACAAAATGACCCTGGGTCCTTATACTACGTAGATAAATGACCCCAGACCGTAAAATAAGGACCCCATCGACTTGTAGTAGAATGACTCCCCTCACGCAAAGGAATGACCCACATAGAGAAATGACCCCCACCTTTTCAGCTTAATTGCCGTTACTGCTGCTGCTGTTTCTTCTACTACTACTGCTGTTACTGTTTTTTGTGCTGCTGCTACTACTTCTGCTGCTACTACTTCTTCAATTGTTGTTACTGCTGATACTACTACTACTTCCGATACTGTCGCTGCTGTATAACCCCTACTGGCAGCCTGAAACAAGTGTCGTTTTAGACAGAGGAAAACAAAATCTTAATCGACACTGGCAACCAGGAACAAGTGTCCTTTTTGACAGAAAAAAAATATCTTTAACGACATTGAAATTAGTGTCGTTTTAGACAGAGGAAAACAATAATTTCTAAACGACACTGGCAACCAGAAACTAGTAGCGTTTTAGACCGAGGAAAAAAATAATTTCTAAACGACACTGGCAACCAGAAACTAGTAGCGTTTACGAAACAGAGGAAAAAAATTCTTAAACGGCACTGGCAACCAGAAACAAGTGTTCTTTTTTACAGAAAAAAAAATCTTAAACGACACTGAAACTAGTGTCGTTTTAGACAGAGGAAACAAATATATTCTTAAACGACACTGGCAACCAGAAACTAGTGTCGTTTTAGACAGAGGGAAAATAAGTATTCAACGACACTGGCAACCAGAAACTAGTGTCGTTTAAGACAGAGGAAAAAAGAAAATCTTAAACGACACTGGTAACCAGAAACTAGTGTCATTTTGGACAGAGGGAAAACATTTATAACGACAATGGCAACCAGAAACTAGTGTCGTTTAAGACAGAGGAAAAACAATTCTTAAACGACACTGGCAACCAAACACTAGTGTCGTTTTAGACAGAGGAAAAAAAATATTCTTAAACGACACTGGCAATCAGAAACAAGTGTCCTTTTTGAGAGAAAAAGTTTTATCTTAAACGACACTGAAACTAGTGTCATTTTAGACTGAGGAAAACAATAATTTTTAAACGACACTGGCAACCAGAAACTAGTGTCGTTTTAGACAGAGGAAAAACAATCTTTAACGACACTGGCAACCAGAAACTATTGTCGTTTTAAACAGAGGAAAAAAATTCTTAAACGACACTGGCAACAAGAAGCTAGTGTCGTTTTAGACAGAGGACACACAACATTTGTGAACAATTTTGGCAACCAGAAACTAATAGCGTTTTAGACAGAGGAAACATAATTCTTAAACGACACTGGCAACCAGAAACTAGTGTTGTTTTAGACAGAGGAAAACAAATTCTTCAACGACACTGGCAACCAGAAACAAGTGTCCTTTTTCACAGAAAAAAATATATCTTGAACGACACTGAAACTAATGTCGTTTTAGACAGAGGAAAAATAATTCTTAAACGACACTGGCAACCAGAAACTAGTGGCGTTTTAGACAGAGGAAAAAATAATTCTTAAACGACACTGGCAACCAGAAACTAGTGGCGTTTTAGACAGAGGAAAAAATAATTCTTAAACGACACTGGCAACCAGAAACTGGCTTCTAGAAACTAGTGTTGTTTTAGACAGAGAAAACAATTCTTAAACGACACTGGCAACCAGAAACCTGTGTCGTTTTAGACGGAGGAAAAAAATTCTTAAACGACACTGGAAACAACACGGAGCTAGTGTCGTTTTAGACAGAGGAAAACAAATTCTTAAACGAAAGTGGCAACAGACACTAGTGTCGTGTTAACAGAGGGAAAAAAATCTTGAACGACACTGGCAACCAGAAACAAGTGGCGTTTTAGACAGAGGAAAAAAATATTTTTTTAACGACACTGGCAACCAGAAACTAGTAGCGTTTACGAAACTGGCTTCTAGAAACTAGTGTCGTTTTAGACAGAGGAAAAAAAATTCTTAATTGACACAAGCAACCAGAAACAGTGTCCTTTTTGACAGGAAAAAAAATATCTTAAAAGACACTGAAACTAGTGTCGTTTTAGACAGAGGAAAAAATATTTTTTAAACGACACTGGCAACCAGAAACTAGTGGCGTTTTAGACAGAGGAAAATAATGAGTTCTAAACGACACTAGCAACCAGAAACTAGTAACGTTTACGAAACTGGCTTCTAGAAACTAGTGTCGTTTCGGACAGAGGGAAAAAATGTCTTAAACGACACTGAATCTTTTTACCAAGATTATGTGGAGACACCAGGAAACAAGCACTATCAGTTTATATATCTCTCCTCTCTCTCTCTCTCTCTCTCTCTCGCTCACTCTTCCTCTCTATATATCTCTCTCCAACAGTGCTTGTTTTATTTGTAAACTGTAGGCAGAGGGCATTTTCTAAGTTGGTAGAATTTGTGGCCAAACCTCTTTTCCTGTAAACAATTCGGAAATAAATAAAAAGTTTAAACTTTTACTGCTACTACTACTGATACCTTATTACTATAACTTACCATTACTACTTCTCCTGCTGCTACTTTTACTGCAACTACTACTACTACAACTTAATACTATCTACCATTACTACAACTACTACTATTTCTTATACTTGTACTGCTATCACTTTCACTAAGACCTGTGCTTATTACCAATTATATCTACTGTTTACTTCATTTTCAACTACCAAACCACTTCTAAACTGCTATTTTTACTTCTATTTCTTGTCCTGTGTTTACTTCCCCTTTCTATACAACAACTATTTGTATACGTCCCTGTTATTCGTATAGCCCGTATACATAAACCATACACATTATGCCCACTTCAATATTGACGTAAATGCGAATACCGTTAATCGAATAAGGTTTAAAGTATTGAGAAATTAAAAAATACCCTGATGACATACAAACACAATTTGAATATCATTTAACATTCAGAAGGATAAAATAGGTAAACTATTGAAAACACATCCAGTAGTGATGCGAAATAAGCTAGAAAGAATGCTCGTCCTGTTTCTAACTAACAGATCTAAAACAATCATCTATTGCGTACCCTAAACTCATGTTCTTCACATTTTACCTCAAGTCCCTTCCATACATCGCATAACCCTTTTCTCGCCAGGGCTTACTATACGTTTTAGAGACAGATGGTTGCTTAAAGCAATTTTAATGTTTAAACTTTATTTATTTTTATATTGATTATTACACAAGCTACATTAACTTATACAAATCACTCTCAATGACTCGAAAGCAGGTTGATCGTAAAGCCGAATAATTCACTCACTAGTCAATGTAGTACACAGTCAATTTAAACGGATAAAAACAAGTGCTTAATTTCAGGGACTAGAACGAGTGGCTGTTCAACGCAAGAGGAATTATCGAATGAGCTTTCTATACTGCCCTTTGTGTGCATTAAACAACCAGCTGTCTTTAAAAACACCATATACCATATTCAAATTGAGGTCCGATTTAGTGAGGTGCAACTGCCAATACGCATTCAACCATGTGTATTGTTGTCACTTGGTGAACTATAGAAACAATTACAGGCAAATGGCTCCTTATTGTAGAATCATAATAAGAAAATAAATGAAGAACATACCAAACTCCTTTGAGCCCTCTGCAATAATCTTTCCACGCATTAAACATCCACGATTAATAAATTGTATGCTTATGTTTACCGCTTTTCACAGTTTTAACTGGACAAGTCCATGTGCCGATCTTTGAACTTTAATTTAAGCTGCAGTATCTTTGATTAGGCTACACTGTTAGTGTTTACTGGTGTCTGATAATGTATAAATTCATAAATAAATTCAGCAAACTATCAGGGCCCCGTCTTACGAAACGACGTACGATAAATGTTGACATAAGTCAGATTCTAAAGTTCTCTATTAGTATTCATTTTTCCATCTAACCCTGTCTTGTGATGTCTCTTTGGAGTCGTCTTTTCAAGACAATTCCAAAGAGATAACACGAGACGTGATTAAATGGAAAAATAAAAGGTTAAAGGGATTTTAACGTTTTGACTTACGACCGTCTAACATCTCAGATACATATTTTGATGGCATAGGTGACAGTTAAATGTTCATGTAAAAATTAATATATTAAAATGTATGTTTTGTGGTAAGTAAAAAAAGAAATAGGAAACAGTACACACCCAAAATCTTTGTTGGGGGGAGGGCGTTATCTAATATCTGACAGGTTTAAGTAAATACTTCATTGAACTCTCCTTAGTTGATAAATGTTGAATTAAAGGTTTATATGGCATTTTAAGCGTTTTGGTTCACTAATATATTAAGTTTACCTGTTAAACTAAACAACAGCTGATGAGCCCATTTGACTGTAAACAGCCTACCTTGAACGCGACCAATATCCTATGACAAAAAGGCTCATCAACAAATTGATCAAAATATCACTTTAAATGGTATCTATTTTTAACGCTTTTCATATGACAAGTATACATCCATATATACTATAATAGTGTGGCATATTATGTAAAATTGGAATTTTAGGGCACTTCTTAACTTCATAGGGCTATATGTCAAAACTGTGAAAACTGTTGATGAGCTTTTTTGGCGTTAAAATGACGATAGCTATAATCATATGCCTTTAATGTACAAAGTTTATTTCAGTGTAGATTATGGAAGACTCTTCTGTATAAAAGTCGCAAAATCTATCAAACGTATTCATATCAATGAAGGCGTGTCTACTGGACTCAGAGGGGAAACACGTAACATAATGTAATTAACAAGTCATTTTGTAAATACAATGGCCGCCTAGCAATTCTAACGCACACTATATCATCCTGGCTCTAAAATTACAAAGTATTGTCCGTAACATACTGAGATCGAATGTATAGAGCTATACCATCAGAGTTACGCTTTGTGGACGACTTGTATTCTGACCTATGTAGTACATTATGTTGGAAATTCTTAGCTTTCAATTCACTAAACTAGTCTGACCATGTTTCTATAAACAAAACAATATCATGATTATCAAAAACATATTTCATTTCACTGGAATCTAATTTATTTATACGTCTTAAAACAATGACCTGAACATTCAATAACGCTCACCGTAAACTTTGAACCTTCTCCGAGGCATCCTAGCTGGTTTTCACACTGTCCTGACATATTTTATCAGATGGAACATGAACGTCTTCTAGCTGCCGATCACTGCCCTGCGTTTGACTATTTCCAACACCACTGCTGACCATACTTGTGCTGATATTATACGATTTGCGCGATATTGGTACACTAGGACTTTCTTTCCTATATGGGCTTGATGTAGACGATCTATATTATTTCCTTTCTTTTGTGCTTGAAACGTGACCTCTTTCCTGTGATGCTGCTGACTGCTGCCTAACATCTGTTTCTTGTGATACAGATGGCATGTTGCACCCCTCAATCATTGACTCAAACCGTCTACGTAAATGGTTGTCCGACTTGGTATGTGAGCTCGCAATACTTTCAGATAAAATGTACTATTTGGGGTCTGTCTCAGATTAAGCCTTTCCACCCTCGTCCTGTTAATTCCTATTTACTTCGCCGGTTTCACATTCAGCAATGATGAACGGTAAGTCTGGATCAGTCACTGGCTCAACATGCTGCAACAACGGTAAGCGATTTCCGTTGATGAATTTTGATCACATTGGCATCTAGTCATGCGTAACCCTACCATCTACAACAAGTTTTGCCGGATAGACACTCTAAACCTTGCGTGTCCTCCTGTCTGCCTTGGCAATCTTATAATGTGGCCAGAGCCATCTTCTGGCGTCCTGGATCTCCTTTGGCACATCCAGGTCGACAGAAAAAGATGTCCCTTGCAGCATATATGTGCTGTGCAGTATGTGTTCAGTGTCACAGAAGTCCTTAAAGTTAACTACGATGGGACGCGGTTTTGAACGGGGACCATTTTGGAGAACATGCGGATAAAGCTTGTGTGCTCTTTACAGATACATATTGTATCCATCTATGTTCATAGTGTTACATGGAAACTGACTTATAATTTAGAAACAATTCTCACCATGTCGCTCTTCAATGCCAAAAAACACCAGATTGTTTATTCGTGTACGAGCTTCCATGTCGATAGATTTAAGCAGATCTGATTGTACATTTGTAACTTCGGCGACATGACCCACTTTTTCAATGACCTTTATCAAAGTTTCGTTTACCATACACATTCCTTAGATTGACATTTCCTGTTTTTGGTTTAAAGTTTTCATCTCATCTTCGTCGGTATATTTTATGTTCGTGTGTACCGTGATTTACATTTTCTGTTTGTTTTTGATTGATTTACCGACAGTTCAAACATTTGAGCGATTTTCTGAAAACACGATGCTGGTCATAGACCACTAAATAATATGTTACGCAACTTTAGTCTAAATCGTGTTTACGGACAACGAATGTTACTAAGATAATACAATGTATAGTCAGGAACCCTTGAGGTTTCAAATTATGTCTGTTGAAGGGATAAGCCAAACGTAAACACATATGACACTTCGTTGATAGAAACCTATTTGATAAAGATTTTCTAAGATAAAAGGTATATATCGTCCATTAATTATATGCTACAGTTTGTAACAGGCATTATCAGAAATATCTTTCCTATATTAGACAATATATGCGTCGACCTTAATTCCTTAAATATCATATAAACGTCTGTATTGTATTGTGAAGTCGCTACTTTGGAACGAATTATATGGCTTTTGTAACATGTTTCAAAGCAGATTGTATCAGTATTTACTGCTCACTATTTCTCTCCCATATAAATTACTGCACCCCATGTTTATTTACATTTCAATGGTACGAACGACTTATTTACGAATCGGAATAACACACGCAAATGTGTACCAAGCAACTGAACTGCATCAATTGTACCACATATAAAAAATTAGCTGCTTAGATATAAGCTGCTTTTTTATATATTAGGTATCGGAAGAGATTGGTTTGTTGCAGTGGTATTAACTCAGGACAGTTCGCTGTTCTGTGCCCATTTGGGCGCCATTTTGGAAGTGCTGCTTGTATAGGCACATTTCCTCTGTGATTGTTTGTTTACATGGCCAATACCATCATGGACACATGCCGTTTTTATGTAAAGTGTTACGTGTCGGGGTCATCAGTGGGTATCGACACGGTACCTAAACGCGTTACACGTCTGTCACATATTTATACGCTGTTACTTTACTTGTTTACGGAGATCAGTAAATACAATCACAATTATTCCATTTTCTGGTATTTATTTTCATACACAAAATTATCGTTTTATTTAACGGACATTGTACCGAAGAAATAAACTTCATTTAACATTTATGTCGAAGACCGAATGATATCGATGCATATCCAAACATAGTAACAAATAGACAAATAAGAGGCTGGAATAGAAATGACCATACTTCTTGTTATATCTTTTTCGTACATTAATCCAATTAATACTTCTTATAGATTTTGTAGCGAAAATATTGAATTCATGAGGCAACGCATTCGTAAATTAACGCGACAATAATATACCGGTTTTGCATTATTGTCGCGTGTTTTAATATTATTCTAAATAGTTTTTGAACAGTTTTGACAGTACATGTAGTATTATTGACTACGGTTACTAATAAGTTGCTGCTTATTTCAATGATACAAGTTAAAGCACAACGTGTGTGAATGTTCTCTCCGTTCTGACAGTTCAATTGTAGGCTGGAACATTTGCAATTAGTTATATAAATGAATATGATTTAAACTGTAAGTTTAAGTTTGTAAACGCCTAATATATGAATATGAAAACTGTTGCAAACTACACACCAAAAGCAGTCGACAAGTCAGCAACCATTTCTTCGTGACTCTGCATCGGCGACTTTAATCTCTTTACATCAGTGGTTATAATGGGAAGCGAAATTGTAAGGTGTATTGCTCATTGTCCTCTGACAAGTCCTGCTGATAAATAGCCTGATTAGCTGAATGGAGATACACTGTTGTGAATGTCAAAGGCCGAATTTGCTTTACAAATTTATTTATTGTGTGCCACCTTTATGCCGTTATGTATACTCCAATACTAAAATGTTAGTTTTCAAATTCTATTCGTCATTGTTGCTTGTTTGATATTGTTTTTTCAGTTAAAACAATGCGGCAAAAGTAACTGCTACAGATTTAAAGGTGTCATTTGGGTAACAACATTTTTTCATACTGTTAAAGACTACGGACTGTCAAGGTAAACATTTTGTCAAATGCGCCCGAATGAACCTAATGAGAATGGACACTACTTGTTTGGAAAATGTATATACAACACAATCAGAAAAAAAGTAAACATATGATATAAGTGGTGTTGTTTAAACTTTGAGTGTTGATAGAAAAACTAAAACATGCCGCTGTACAGCAATTTGTAAATACGGTATATGGTTGTTACTTCCGTAAAGTTTCTGACCTCATAATCTTTATATTGAAAGATGCTTACAACTGCTATAGCCGTTGGTCTACAGGTTTTATACTTGCAACCAGCTATAGTTGTTTCGTAACGGATTCATTCCGTAACCTGTAAAAAGTGAAAAGTCATTCCCTAACACATTTTGAATCATTTCGTAACAACCAAAAGTGATTATGAACCAGAAACATTTTGAAAATTAACGACCCAGAACATAGAAGAAGTCTTTTCGTACCCTTTGAAAATGGTATAAGTCATTTCATAATCGATATTCACATGGCCTTCAAAATGTTGTGCCCAGATTAATTGTCTGAAAATTATATAAAATAGTACAATTCCTCACCAAACAATTTAAGAAATACAAAGTTAAAAAATGTATTAAAAGAGGGTGTTTGGTACTAAGATATTACATATACCTTCGCCCCATTCAATTTAATTGCCGTTACGTTAATTTCGTATAAATAAATACGAAAAAGACTCAAGCAGGAAACGTAACACGAACAATACACCCACCTCTCAAGCAGAACACACACACACAGTCATACCACAACACACACACACACACACGCACGCAATACCATTTCTTCATCCACACACTAAATAGAAAACACGCAAGACAAACATAAATCAAAGTGAACATAGGAGCCCGCCTTGGTACGGTCAGTAGCAATCAATAATTAATTATAAATTAATTATTAACAGCCACTGGGGGGTTGAACCTGGGTTTAGGGGCGCCCAACCTCACTCTTATCTCCTATATTCACTTTTAAAGACGAACAGTGTACCACAACCTTACAATAAAAAAGACCGCCAACACAGTAAGTAAAAACATGTAAAACATCTAACAAAAAATCTATGACAAGATTATTAGTAACACGGGAAGGAATTAAACATTCAAGCCCGTGCTAAAAAATAACCCACTATGGCAACGGTCAAATTGTACTCAAGCGACTAGTCTGTAGTCACGAGTAACTGTAAGACATGGATGGGATCAGGGTACGACAGAGAGCGAGAGAAAAAAAAGCACGAAAATCCGACATAACTCTCCCGGTTAAGGACGGCTTTAGAGATACATCATCATGTAGTGCTAAGCCCTGTCTTTCGTCGCACAATCAAAGAGGAAAGCATGGTTATCAATTGTAGATTGATCGATAACCAAACGTGAAGTGCGTAGCAATATAGTTGGATCATAATCTTTTTTGAGGAAAAATCTAATACGTTTCACAAACAGGTTTTGAAAATGCATATGTCCAAGAATCTTACGAAGTCTGTAAATCACATCACCATAAAACTCCGGATGTGAAATACCTTGCCGCAGAAAAGACTTTAAGTTACATTTATACTTGTGAATGAGAGGAAGATTTCTGTAAAATAATTTAGAAAATGTTTTACGAAGTTTATGAAATCTGTACCCCTGTTTAAGAAGCTTTTCAGTAATAGTTTTATTACGAATGTGGAAGTCCTCAACAGAGGTACAGGCCCTAGCAAAACGAATAAATTGTGAAATATAAACCCCGTAAGATGTAGAACGGGGAACGTCGCCATCTAGATGAGGATAATTTACTATACTAAAATCAAAATCATCTCGTTTATAGTAAATCTTGGAAGAAACAATTCCGTTATTTATTAAAAGATCCAAAACTTAAAATGGTGCCGATAAATTTGACTCGTTTGTTTTGTTAAGGCGTAGTTCTTTTGGGTAAATAAAAGGAAACAACGTATCAAAAAATGGGTTGTCTATATTAAAAATATCATCTAGATAGCGTGATGTATTGTTAAAGGCTTCGATCATATCTGCCTGTGTATCAGGTTTTAGACTTAGCATAAAGTCCCTCTCATAACAGTACAAAAATAGGTCTGCGACAAGGGGCGCGCAGTTTGTACCCATAGGGATACCAATCACTTGGCGGTATATGGTACTCCCATAACGTACATACATATTATCCAGAAGAACCCCATTTCTCGAGAGGGCGGGGTTTGGTGATAAGTTTCGAAGAGGAGGCGGGGCATATGCAGTTTTCATTCGCGAATTAATCTTTGGAACGTGGACAGCAAACATTTGACGGATTTTTCAAAAATTGTTCTTAACCGATCTATGCCTTCCTATTAGTGGAAACCATGATTTCCGACAATAATTCTTCTTTATTAAGGAGATAACTTGCACGAAAATGGACATACCTTATACACAGCAGCTGTCTGCATTGATTTATGACAAACAAAAACTAAATATATTTATCCTACTTTAAAAATGACGTCACTTCCTACTTAAAGATGCCACTGTGATTTTAGCAGTGATCAAAATGGACATATATTGTATATCAATTCAGGTTTTAAGCAAGTTTCATAAAGATCCAATACAACGTTTTTGTGTTAGTGAGCAAAAAAGGCAGAAACAGTCATTTTTTCAATATTTAAAGGCCAATTATTCAGGCATGCCTCCGCGATGTTAGTAGTAATAAGAAAACTAATTATACTGGACCTAGATTTGTTATAAATATTTAAGAGAGCGGACAAGGCTGAAACAGTCAGTCATTTTTTTAACAATTCAAGGGTATTAATTCCTACACGCCTAGTACAATTCGAGTATTTATCGAACTTTACCTAAATTTTATACCAATAAACATTTTCGAGTTAGGCGTTTACTGTTGGACCACATAACGGGCCCTAAAATGCGCATAATTATATACTTGTTCTCGCTGCGTTCGTGTTACCACCGTTGTGTCGAACAGTGGCACATTTGATAGCAATAGCCTGGATATGTCTGCGCACAGAAAAATTAATCCCGGTCGTATGGCGTAACACTAAGTCTATGTTCATGTTAATATGGTTTTAAATCGCCCTTCTTGGTAAATAAGGTCTGTCATCAACATTTCATAGATCGGTTTGGCCCATAAGAATGATGAAACAGTATTATTAACCGTTATTGTTTTTCAGATATTAAAAAAGTCTCAAAAAAACAATGGAACTTGATTGCATACTGAAATAAAGCAGAATGCGTCATGCTTTTAGTGGTCACATGATTTTAAACAGGTAATGGAAAATCTATGAAATCGTACTGGTATTTCCCTTTTACTATAGTGATATGGTCTGCTTCAAAATTGTTTGCAAAACTTATTAGATATTAATTGAATAATCTTTCTGTTTTACTTTCACATTGCTTTAAGCAGCCATCTGCATTAAACACTAACAGTTAATACTTAGATTTGACATGCGCAAGTTGAACGCGCGTATTACTATTTTGTAACGGATAAGATATTTTACAACAGAACAACAGAACACCATAAACGGTGAGTCAGATGAGTAATGCTGAACATATAAATATTAAAACTGTTCTACACGTGGTATATCAGGCATTATGACATTTAACGCACGAAATGACTCAACCTTTGGTTACGGAATTACGTTTAAGTTTTCAATGGTTACGATATGATTTAAAGTTTGGTTACAAAATGAATAATTTTACCGGTAAAGAAATGACTCGGTTACAAAATGAAATGTTACCCTTGCAACATACATACCTTGTCATTTTAAAAGTTCGACCTTAACCTCGACATTTGACTCGTAGTTTCAAAATGTGTGATTTAGTATAACTAGGTTGATTATTGACGTAGTACTGTCCACGATGTTTCCATCATGGACAATTGTACATACCCTAATATGAGTGCTCCTAAACGTCCCCTCTAACAGTGTTTTAAGTCTATACGGTAAATGTCCTATATTGTGCCTTTCCTGCACAATCAGTTTTACTTCTTGTCTCTGTATCATACCATGAACGTCTTATCGGGACATTTGAGACAAACATAGAATTTGCAGTCAACTTGGACCATGTGGGGATACCTAGTGAAAACGAGTGCAACTTGTACTTCACAGTAAAAGTCAATTGTGTATGCCATTATATTGGGAAAATATAACATTGTCGTCAAACGGTTCTGATTCTAACGAGTCTACAATTGATTCAACCTCTTATATTTGTTTAACCTGAATTCAACCGTTATCATTCTCATGTGTACATATAACGCAAAAGACTAACAGTTAATAGACGATGACAATTTCATTGGTTGAATATGTACGCATATATCACTATGAGTATACTTATTCGAAGTAAATACTCTACTTAAATACCGACTTAGCTAATCACATCTCACAACAGTTCATTCTATAGAGATATTTGACGTTTTAAAACCGTGTTATATGCTTCAAATGTCAAGGTAATTGTTTATATAATCGTATTAAACTTTTATTAAGCAGTACAATACATTTGATCCCTCTGCTACTCCGAGCTGTGTGGCGCCTTATTTGTATCCACACTGTTTGAAAAGATACAATCCATATATTTTAGCAGTAGAAGGTTTTAATGAATCGCGCCCTGCAATGACGTATTGTCATGTTGGACAAACGTAATGTAGAAAGAAATTACAGGATCGCTCTACATTATGTTCATTCTATAATAAGAAACTTGCAGGTCTATACAAATATTACTATGGTGCATACAATATTTGTGTCGGGCATACAAATACTGAATATGTAAGTTGTAGTTTAACAAATGTCTACTGTGAAAGTAAAACATGTGTAGAGGAAACACATGACATGTAGTCGAGTATAATAGTCAAATTGTTATCAAGAGCTCGATACATTCCTTTTATCCATAAATAAACATATGTATGTTAAATGGCTGAATTTCAAATAGCTCTTTTATCTGATTGCTTAGGAAAGTTGGATTGAGTTTACTGTGTGGCTCGATAGCTCGGCCAAATGTAATGTTCATTACTTTTGTTGCCACGTATGTCATTAAAACGTATACTGTACGGCACTGTATATAACATAAACCAATACTAGTCAGAGAATACTTTAGATATAGTGTACATTGTCCTATGCGTGGTTCATTGGTTCAACTGGTACTTGAAAGATGAGTTTTTGGATTGCTTGTAAGTCGCTCTTCTAACTTTGTTTTGTTGTTTGTTTATTTTCACCAATACCTTTGTTTGTCAGAAGAAAAGCCGTAAATGGAATTTGATACAAGGACCCAACATTTAGTAAAGGACAGTTTTGTTGAAAAAATGTCGAAAATGTAAATTGATACACGTTGATGCTTTTGTATCGAAACTGTAAAGGTGTAGATAGTTTTCTATAAGAATACTAACAAACAGTGCAAACAGTTAGGGTCTAGATCAGGCTTCACAAAATTATTCAGTTTCTTGATTCAAACTATTCAATATGACCTCTGTAAGCTGCCTAGATTCAGAGTAGGTTGTCATAAGTGTCATGTTTCTACACATTTAAAAGATATGAAAAATATAATGTCAGAGTTTTAGCAAACGACTTGTCTAACTGACCACAATTTCGTGTTGGAAGAGTTATTATGAATGTGTATAGTTTAGTGATTCCATGTCCATCGAACTTTTATCACCATAAACATTCAATTCAGGCTTCTTGCGTCAATACACCACTAAGATCTGGTTTGGCATACTAAAGTATTAACGCAGATATTAACACATTTGACAATAATTCCAGTAGTAAACATCAATTGGTACAGGTGTTATAAATATAACGTACTTTAAAATCGATTCATCATTGATGCGTGTTTCAACGTTAAACATATTCTGGTCGGGGTCCAACCCGATTTGTTTCCCCATTTGACATAACATGAGAAGCCGATGTATTTTCAATCTGGGGATGAGTATACTATAGGAATAAACAACATATTTTTGACGTTCTTGACGGTATGACTACATTAGCTTCGCAGGGGTAAATTTCGTAAACAATGGCGTTTACGTTAAATTTACCCCCCGAAGCTAATGTAGGCATACCGTCATGAGCGTCAAAGATATGTTGTTCATTCCATATATTTATATTTATATTTTCTGTCTTGTCAATTTAATGAGTTTATTGGCCAGATTTGTTTTTCTGTATAAGAATGTATCATATACCGGTCAAAGAGGTTTGATAGATGTAATGTCGATGTAATAGCCATTCCAGTTTCTAAATATGGTGAGAAGTCCAAACTACATATACTGTAACTGTATTAATAATTCAGGATTGTTTCCAGTAAACTTTCTCTCTGTGAATGGAAAAGACTTACAAGGCAAACAAATAACAGTGCAACTTGAATATCTATTGCCAAAGCACATTCTAAAAATACAGGTCGCGGTTGTTTTCTTAACCCATTTACACACATAGCAACGCGATAGCAACGACCTATGGGTCTGTATCACTCCGCTAGTGTCATATGACCGTCAACCAATGGGAGCTTAGTGTTAAGTGCCCGATGTAGTCTATTTGAAGAAGTCCACAAATAGCACGGGGGAAATCCGAACTGGCTAAAACCAGATTCGAGGTGTAGGTTCATCGGCAGATGTACTGCATATTTTTAATAGGATTACATAAAGACTTTACAGGGTGAATGTAAATATAGATCAATATACCTAATTTACTATTGAAATGGACGGCAAGTTCAAGTTTTGATTTTGAAACTTTGCTCCGAGGAACACCGAATCATTTTACCATGACAATTATACAGTTAAACTATTTTAGAATTGATGTTGGTATGTATATAATAATTAAAAAAACGAACAACAGCTTAAAATAACAGCAATAAATAAAATAAGTTCAAAGTGTCATAGCTAACACGTATAGATCTCTATCGATAACGTCGTATCTGTACGTAACAGCTAATCATGAGGCAGTATCCGGTGTAGAAGGATTCTATTGTAAGGCGACGATTGTACATCCATAACCTTTCGGTTACAAGGGCACACACCGTTTTCATGCTGAAATATATAATTGTCCTAAAATATGACAGTATTGTCCTTAGAAAATTAATCATTTTTGAGACAAATTTGAAACGAAACGTTGCGCATACAAATAAGAAAGTATTTACATTACCGTGCTGCATACTCTTCCTATATATTGCTTTTTAAGACTAAACATTGTTTTACATAACGGGTTCGTAAAGACACCCGGATGACTTTAAATAAGGCTGTTTAAACCCATTGGTTCCTAAACCCTCATCCGGACCTTGCAAAAACGTCCGTTTTGAGACTTTTGGGGTCCATTGGACCCCATTGTGCATTTTTGTTATTTTTCTAAGTCAAGATAGGCTTTTGTGACATAACTGATGCCGCTTTATAACTTGGTATGTTTATGCTATATGGTAGTGATACTACCGAAACGTTGCTTCCATTGTTACCATGGCAACCAGTGACCATAATAACACAAAAAACTAAGTTTTTTGCACTAAAATTGAATTATATCTTATAACTTGTGCAGAAAATGTAAATATGGGGAAACTTGGACATATTTATCACTAGATATACATTTTGTTACACCAATGGTGTATTTTTAACAGAACTATGTAAATATTTGGAAGAACATGACAAAAACATAGTTTGGGTCCAGTGGACCCCAAAAATATTGATGCATATAAACATGGGTTAGTATACAACTTTTAACCACGACTGATAAAAAAAACATTATTAGTGGAACATATGTAACCAAAACAGCTTCCCAACTGATCCATATAGTCAATTTGTTAAGCTTTGTTTTTGCTTCCAATTAGTTTATGGTAATAGTTTTCCAATTGATTTGACCTCTCATCGTGCATGTCGCAGCTAGGTGCAGGATGCATGACGCTGACACTGAGACAGTGACAAGTCAATAGATGTGATAAAACGATGTATGGTAAACACATGTATTGAAAGTAACACACACAAAACTTCAAAAGGTAAATATATGAGTTTTGAATATAAATTGCTTAACACAATGTCTTGAGTAATACTCATAAATATGTCTGCTTCACATCATCACAGTCATGTCTTATGAGCTGCATAAATGTGTCCTAGACGCAGTTGCAGGTTTAGCCACGGGTCGTTTTGGGCAATGGTCTACTCCAACTTGTTGTATCATTTGTAATAAAGTATGATTTGAGGTTTCCTGCGATCATCATCATAATTTTGATTCATGAATGAAATAACAAGATTTTGTATCAAACATTAGGTTAAGCCAATGCTGAACAAGCGTTTACCATACATCGTAATTGGAACATGTTTGCCTGTTGTATGTCTTTCTTCCCTTGTAGCTATATAGTTGAATCTGATATACTGAACAATGACAAAGGAAGCATTGAAATAGACGCCTTACCGACCGATCAGACCTCCTAGACCAACGTTCAATAGGATCAAGGGCAAATGTCAAGGTCACCAATTATGGCCCATGATTGCTATGAAAACTTCCAGAAAGGACCAGAACACAAAATAATACAGTAAACTTAATTAAATCCTGAAATCATTTGTATAATTAGAGGTCTGATAGAATTATATTCGTTCCATACAGTGTGAATTATTTGGACTCGCGGTTTGCACTCCGGGGTTATAATATCCAAGGGAAATAACTCAATCACAAGATCGTGAAAGATATAGCTTGATATGTGCAATTGAGGAACATTATTGTCGGTGATATATAGTATTCAATAAATGCCAGTATTGTAGTTGTAAACAACAAGGAACGGTTTTAAACTGGCTTTAAATACGTTTTACAAAACTGTAGAATTATGGGGTCCAGTTGGACCCAAGACGTTTTTTGAAATAAATTCTAAGCGAATTGACTTATTTAGTACGTATTTCACACAAGTGTCCAAAATAGCCATAGAAACATTGTCTAAAACGTCATAAGCGTCATTTGCCGCTGGGGACCAATATACCCCAAAGGTCCGGGTGAGGGTTAAGGTTATCAAAAGCAGATTATGAGATAATTACACAAACAACCATTAACCAGTATTTTATTCTATATCGTTGTATACAGTTTTCCTTTGTCATTGACCTTAGCATTATACACACATTCGTCTGCATTCGTTTTGATAAGCAATTACACAATTAAAAGTGCAAACTGCTTTAAAAGCTTTTTCGTCCAATCCGAAAGTAGGCGTCAAAAAGAAATATACAACTAGATTTCGCTTGATATGTATATGTATAGCGTTGGGCGACGAACTTTTTTGAACATGAGTACAACTAAGTTTTTAAATTAATATTTATAATTGCATATTAGGTGCTGCGTCAACACAAATGGATTTATTGGTCAAACATGTTTTAGAAATATTGACTAAAAGTGAATATATAGAAATTAAAAGCCAGACCAGTATTTGAAAACTGGACTAAACCAACATATTAAAACGTGTTATGACGCTTAAATATGTATAGAAACCCGGGCCCGAATTAGATATATTTTCTTTAAAAAAATCACCCCTACTAATCTTACTCCCCAGCCAGAGGGAGATGATACAAGTAACTCGCACGCGATGCCTTACTCTTATTGCTGACATATTTTCGATGCCAACTGTAAAACACTGGTACATCGGATAAGGTTTATACAATAAAATCAACATTTCAAAATAGCTGCATTTTCACTATTTTAAATTGTAATATAACTAGTCACAGTCACATTTTGAACAATTATTTAAATATGTTAAGTCAAGAAGTGTATAAAGGTTTCTGTTCCTATACTACTATTTAAAGCTATTAAGGCATAAAGTAGGCGTGTGTAATCCACTTCTGTTTTTTTACTCTCTCCTATAAAGTTGAAAGTTGAAAAATGGACAACTAAATGGCAATAAAAATACCTGTTTGTCGTGATTATATCCGATTTTTCGGTGATCAGATACACACATTACATACATTTCTCCTAATCAACGTGATTGATTACACACAATCTTTGCACGAATATTTTTTGGACAAATTACTGTCAAAGAAAAGATTCAATGAAGAACTCTTGTTGCCATGGCAAAAAAGTGAAAAGATTTGAGAAATCTTAACGATTATTCTTGTAAAAACCAACAAGTAACACAGAGCTTAGCTATTTGATGGATAGTATTACCTGGCAGATCTCAATCAAGTTCATGCATATCATAGTCCTGCCTCGTCATGATAATGGTTTAACATTATGCTGAAAACGATATTGCAATACGGAGAGATTATTATTGCAATACAGATCAATATACGTGGGTTCCTCATACAGTTGTGTTACTTTGGATTTTTTTCTTGAAATATTCATTCGCGATTTTATGTATGATACATCATTTAAAAGGTATATTTCTTGCAGATCTGTAAATATATGACGCAAGTGAATACTCCTTATTTTACACGGTCTACATTAGGTGATATTATCACACAATTACACTTCATCCATGCTTGTTTATAGAATATGAAAGAACTATCGAGATGCATTGACGGAACAAATATAGTGGTATACTTTAACGTATTAACAGTAGTGTTAGTGATTTGATTGAAATTGAAAAATAAAATAAGTCACATATTCGTAAACAAGTTGATATTATCAATAAACAAGTATAACACACTTTGAACAGGTTTGATTCATAAATCATATTATATCATTTTAACTATAATACATTTAAATGTATAATTTAATCTTACTAAACAACAAAACAATCTAGAAAATAAAAAAACTGAATAAATAATAATATCTTTGCAGTGTCTGCTACTATTGTACAAATTCTGCGAGAAAGATTGTAAGGATAAACATAGAATATCACCACCGTGTCTGATCCGGGGTCTTTTATCATTTCGAGTTGGTTGTTTAATCCAGCTCGTGTGATCTGGATTGCATAACTAACGAGAACTGATACCAGACACCGGATCACACACTGTGGTGATATTCCTTTTAGTATATACCTAAACCATTTGAGATTAGATCTTGATATATATGTTGTTCACTCGAATAATCAAATACTCATTACTGTAGGCCCTCTTATGTTAAAAATTCTGTGTTTCATAACTATGATTGGGAGTCATGTGACCATCAACAAATTACGACATTATTTATTTGCTAACGTATTACTTTGCTCTCGAAAGAATCCGTTAGGTATGAATTTGCGTTTTGCAAATAACGGTCATTTAAACGTGTTAGAGTATGGGTTGAACTGTTTTAATCCTTTGGGGGAAAACATTAGTAAAAATGGGTGTGGTTGGTTATTTACGCTTAAAAGGAAAATGAACTGTTCAAAGTTGATCAACGCTTAGTTTCAACTTTTTTTTAAAAAATAGCATCGGAACTTGGAATTCCGAAACATCACGCACAACGATTCTTTATACGAGTGTTTGCGAACTATGAAACATGTGTTGTTATTTGCTATTGAAAATGAATGTGTGTTACGATTAGCATATTGTATCATGTTTAGTTACGGAAAGGTTTAACTCAGAAAAAAAACAAACTTAAAAGGAAATATTCAGCTATAAAATATTGACCTTTTTCGAATATATCTAGATTTATTTACTATGGAATCATAATAACATTACTTTCCGGGAACAATAATTTTACCATTGTCAAGCTCAATCTTAAAATATTACAACCTACTTTACGTCTGCACGCTAAATAAGATTGGTATAGTACTCTTGTGTAAACAATGAACTGTATGAAATTATTTGACTCGGAACAGGAACGTTGTATTTGAATGCGGGTCATAGTACGTTGTAGTGAAAATATGCCATACGCTATTCTTAATATATTTAAAAAAGTCATTCATATTTATTAAAGATATCGAAAACATAAGTCTGCATATTTCTATGCAATTTGGATCATCTACAGATGCATACATTGCAAATTCTAAGCAATCATAATATACTATCCACATATGCATAAAATACCACATAAAATAGATGTCCAGATGTAAGTAAATTATTATTCAGACCCAAACCGTTCTATTTGACATTTTTCGCTGCAGATGTCCGCGATTCTCAGACAGCATATTACCAACTAAATTTGGGGGTCATCTCAAAACGTATAATGAGGTATTCAATTCATACCTGTATAACACGAACGGATCAAGTGTCAATTTAAAACTGGATTTTTTTATGTTTTCCATGAAAAATACTGTAATTATGCTAGGGGAAACGTATCTTAACATTGACAAACAGTTTGAATCGTTCATAAGACGCCGCAATGTGTTCGGAAAGCGCAGTAGAAGCGCACCCGCTTTTCACCGATGCGGTTTTAATTCGATCTCGTGTCGGGGCAGTATGTCAGAGGGTTCATTGGTCGCCCGTCTAAACACGTTCTACATCTTACGGGGTTTATATTTCACAACTAATTCGTTCTGCTAGGGCCTGTACCTCTGTTGAGGACTTCCACATTGGTAAAAAACTACTACTGAAAAGCTTCTTAAACAGGGGTACAGATTTCATAAACTTCGTAAAACATTTTCTAAATTCTTTTACAGAAATCTTCCTCTCATTAACAAGTATAAATGTAACTAAGGTATTTTCTGCGGCAAGGTATTTCACATCCGTCGTAAGATTCTTGGACATACTCATTTTCAAAACCTGTTTGTAAAACGTATTAGAATTTTCCTCAAAAAAGATTATGATCCAACTATATTGCTGCGCACTTCACGTTTGATTATCGCTCAATCTACAATTGATAACTATGCTGTCCTCTTTGGTTGTGCGACGACAGACAGGGCTTAGCACTACATGATGATGTATCTCTAAAGCCGTCCTTAACCGGGAGAGTTATGTCGGATTTTCGTACTTTGTTTTTTCTCTCCCACACTGTCGTACCCTGAAACCATTCATGTCTTACTCGTACTCGTGAATACAGACTAGTCGCTTGAAAACAATTTGACGGTTGCCATAGTGGGCTATTTTTAACACGGGCTTGAATGTTAAATTCTTTTCCATGTTACTAATACTCTTGTCATAGAATTTTTATTAGTTGTTTTACATGTATTTACTTACTGTGTTGGCGGTCTTTTTGATTGTAAGGTTTTGGAACAGGGTTTATATTTTATGTACACTGTTCGTCTTTATAGGTGAATATAGGACATAACAGTGAGGTTGGGCGCCCATAAACCCAGGTTTAACACCCAGTGGTTGTTAATGGTTAATTTATAGTTAATTATTGATTGCTACTGACGGTACCAAGGCGGGCTCCTATATTAATTTGTATGTCAGAAGGTTTATTGCTCGCCCGTCTAAACACGTTCTTCATCTTACGGGGTTTATATTTCACAGTTTATTCTTTTTGCTAGGGCCTGTGCCGCTGTTGAGGACTTCCACATTGGTAAAAAACTATTACTGAAAAGCTTCTTAAACAGGGGTACAGATTTCATAAACTTCGTAAAACATTTTCTAAATTCTTTTACAGAAATCTTCCTCTCATTAACAAGTATAAATGTAACTTAAAGTTTTTTCTGCGGCAAGGTATTTCACATCCGGAGTTTTATCGTGATGTTATTTACAGACTTCGTAAGATTCTTGGACATATGCATTTTCAAATCCTGTTTGTAAAACGTATTAGAATTTTCCTCAAAAAAGAGTATGATCCAACCATATTGCTGCGCACTTCACGTTTGGTTATCGATCAATCTACAATTGATAACTATGCTTTCCTCTTTGGTTGTGCGACGACAGACAGGGCTTAGCACTACATAATGATGTATCTCTAAAGCCGACCTTAACCGGGAGAGTTATGTCGGATTTTCGTACTTTGTTTTTTCTCTCCCACACTGTCGTACCCTGAAACCATTCATGTCTTACTCGTACTCGTGAATACAGACTAGTCGCTTGAGAACAATTTGACCGTTGCCATAGTGGGCTATTTTTAACACGGGCTTGAATGTTAAATTCTTTTCCGTGTTACTAATACTCTTGTCATAGAATTTTTATTAGTTGTTTTACATGTATTTACTTACTGTGTTGGCGGTCTTTTTGATTGTAAGGTTTTGGAACAGGGTTTATATTTTATGTACACTGTTCGTCTTTATAGGTGAATTTAGGACATAACAGTGAGGTTGGGCGCCCATAAACCCAGGTTGAACACCCAGTGGTTGTTAATGGTTAATTTATAGTTAATTATTGATTGCTACTGACGGTACCAAGGCGGGCTCCTATATTCATTTGTATGTCAGAAGGTTTATTGCTCGCCCGTCTAAACACGTTCTACATCTTACGGGGTTTATATTTCACAGTTTATTCGTTTTGCTAGGGCCTGTGCCGCTGTTGAGGACTTCCACATTGGTAAAAAACTATTACTGAAAAGCTTCTTAAACAGGGGTACAGATTTCATAAACTTCGTAAAACATTTTCTAAATTCTTTTACAGAAATCTTCCTCTCATTAACAAGTATAAATGTAACTTAAAGTTTTTTCTGCGGCAAGGTATTTCACATCCGGAGTTTTATGGTGATGTTATTTACAGACTTCGTAAGATTCTTGGACATATGCATTTTCAAATCCTGTTTGTAAAACGTATTAGAATTTTCCTCAAAAAAGAGTATGATCCAACCATATTGCTGCGCACTTCACGTTTGGTTATCGATCAATCTACAATTGATAACTATGCTTTCCTCTTTGGTTGTGCGACGACAGACAGGGCTTAGCACTACATAATGATGTATCTCTAAAGCCGACCTTAACCGGGAGAGTTATGTCGGATTTTCGTACTTTGTTTTTTCTCTCCCACACTGTCGTACCCTGAAACCATCCATGTCTTACTCCTACTCGTGAATACAGACTAGTCGCTTGAGTACAACTTGACGGTTGCCATAGTGGGCTATTTTTAACACGGGCTTGAATGTTAAATTCTTTTCCGTGTTACTAATACTCTTGTCATAAAATTTGTATTAGTTGTTTTACATGTATCTACTAACTGTGTTGGCGGTCTTTTTGATTGTAAGGTTTTGGAACAGGGTTTATATTTTATGTCCACTGTTCGTCTTTATAGGTGAATATAGCAGATAATAGTGAGGTTGGGCGCCCCTAAACCCAGGTTTAACCCCAAGTGGTTGTTAATGGTTAATTTATAATTAATTATTGATTGCTACTGACCGTACCAAGGCGGTATTCAGTTGCTTTATGTTTGTCTTGTGTGTTGTTTTCTATTTAGTGTGTAGATGAAGGAATAGTATTGCGTGTTTGTGTTTGTTAGGGTATGACTGTGTGTGTGTTCTGCTTAAGAGGTGGGTGTATTGTTTGTGTTGCGTTTCCTGCTTGAGTCTTTCGTATTTATTTATCCGGGCACTCCGGTTTCATCCCACATAATTGACCGAATACGCCACCATTTGAGCCATTGAGAGGTATTTGTATAGGTTAGTGTAGCTTGTTTCGTAATCGATGTACACCTGTAATAGGAATAAAGTTTAAACTTTTAACATTGTTTAACACCTGGTTTGAAATGCATGATGGATATGATTGGTCGTAGGTCACTGCATCACACAAAAAGTCATATAGCGCCGAATAAAATGTAGAAAATACTATTTTAAAAAGAGTAACATTCGAAATTTTGTCTCAGGTAAAATTAATTACCCAGCATTCTATGAGTTTACGGTAATATGACAAAAATAACATTTCCCTGCTTTATTGTATCATAAAGCCACGTCAACAACATCATGCGAGATATCGCCATTAGCACGACATTCATTCACAAGTTATTATAAGTAACCTGGGAGATAATATGTATTTAGGCTTTGCCTATGGACGGAAATAAAAGCAAAATTGTACTAATAAGTAAAAGTTAAAGCTTCTTGATTTTGACAATATTGTGGTACTTTTACCTAGAGTCCTAATAAATTACCATCTAAGATATGACATTGTGACCTGCTTTTTGACCCCATACGATCCATATTCAAAGTGGAGCTATATAACTCTTCAAGATACTTATCCTGAGCAAATATGATTTTGATAGGGGTAAATATATGGCCGCTAGATGAACAACAGGCATCTACTGATCACTATAGTTCACTTGTAAAGTCTCGGGTGAACTAATAAAAATAGGATGACGAAAGATAATGGTGTCACACAAAGTGACAAATTCCCCCATATGGCCGAGGTTTTTGTCACTGCAATGTATTCATTTAGCTTTCAAATAAAATCATACAGCAGGCTATAATTGTACTCCTTGTTGTTGCAATATATAAAGAAAAATGCTTGTTCTAGCTTACTCAAATGCATCATCATCATAGTATCATGACGTCATCTGATGTCATAATGACGTCATCGTCATAACAAGGTTTGTAAAATGTCATAATGATGACTTATTTCTAAATTAAGAAATGATCACATGATCAAAGAGTTATGGGCAGTTAGGATGAGTTACCTCCCTTCCTATTCACTTGTAATAATATAGGATGAGGCATCTCCCTTTTCAATGGATTTAACCTCTAAATGACCTTGACCTTTGCAGGACATGACCCAAGTTGTACTGACCTTGAGGTGAGTACACATACACAATATAAAGTATCTAGCCCATGTTATTCAAAAATTATGGCCAAGATTAAAGTTGTGTGCAGACGAATAGACAGACAGACCAAGAACAAATATACCCCAACTAAGTCGTGCGGGGGAATACAAATAATGCAAAATACAGCAATGTTGTGTGGTCAAAACTTGCATTCTGTATAACAGAGACCATACATTCTCCCTTTCCTCCACAGAAGTGCCTACAACACCTCTACATACACCTCAGTATAAGGATATCAAATGAGTAATTGCTACCAAGTGACTGTTTTGAGCACATGTAGTAGTTTAAAGCAAGATAAAAGTAAAGCATAAAGCTCTGACAGGATCTTCCGGCAAAAAGTTACTTTCATATTACTTTAAGCAGTCAGTGTTTTTTACATAGTTTGATATAGGAGATTTTCACTTTTTGCAATGGAGGAAAGGGATAAAGCAAGGTGAAAGTAATCAAAAAGCACCTAATGGGCTTTGTGCTTTATTTTTATCAAAATATTCTTGCATAATGCAGTCACTTGACAAAGTTGTCTTGCACACCAACAATTGGACTCATGTAGTGATTGTATTAGATGTTTTACTGTACATGAGACAATTGTTGGCATCGAAATTCAAAATAAGTGTGTCAGAGAGTAAAATATCACATTGACAAAAAGAAAAACATGATCTTGTTAAAATTAAGGTTCTCTAGGGTTTTCAATTCTGATTTTTTTACTGGCACTTTAGGAATTATTTATAAATACAACAGGAAAAATATTTCGTTAAGTGTATTGAATTTGCTTTTTTTTTCATTTCATCAGTTCTGATAATACACAGCAGTAACAACACAACAACACTTAAGTTACGTTTCAATTTCATAAATACATACTTACAGCTTTTAGAGATTATATTAAAACATTTGTCACAAATTACAAAAGCATAGTTTTTCTTTTTAATAATTAACATGGATACAGGGCTCCCCATAAGGGGAGTACTTCAAGCACTTAAATATTTATGTCTGCATTAAACCATATGGTGTGACTACTCATTAGAATTGGTTCAAAGAGACAATTTTAATGATTAGTTAAAACACACCAAAGGTATTGGTGCTGACATGGACTTTGATCCATTTTAACTTATCCATCGCTCTGATCAGTTCATATATTTATTACTCCAATTCAGCACATAATTATGTTGTTCTCTTTTGAAAAAAATCATTTTCATTTTCCTCACACTCTCTGACTATCTGTATGAAAGTCAATCTTGGACAGACAACTGCTGAATGTCATGGTTGATGCTTGTCCTACATTGTTTACCACTTCAGGCAGGGAAACATTCCTAAGATTGCAATGCGTATGAAACACCATAAAGGCTATGCTGATTCTGCAATAGATAATACATCAATAATTTATTGTTATGTGTAAGGCACTCTACAGGCCTCAAACATCTCAAGACTTTTGTGTTATTGTTTTCTTTTATAATTTTTGTACGACTTAACACATTGACCAAATAGCAGGTTTTATTCCGCACAGTGACACTAGTGGTATCTAACAATTTCCTGCTTTAGCATTTAATTACTTGTGCAAAAGCAGGAGATTATGTTGAAGGTTCTTTAACTATTCTTTATAAAGCATAAGCTGAAATTTGGAGGCAATGTTAAGTATTATTTGGCTTTATGGAAACATGTGAATAAGGCATGGTTTTGGCTAAAGTGTACTTTCCCATTAATTTTTTAGAATGTCTGGTATATGTATTCAATCAATGGAGCTAAAGTCAAATCAGAATGATAATAAACTAATGTTGACATAGTTCTACTCATACAGGGCTACAGATAACTGAAAACAAATTATTTATGTCTACATTAAACCCAGTGGTGTGCCTACTTATCAGAATCCTGATCTCAAGACAACTCTTATGAATGGTAACACCATAGCCGCTGGTGCTGACATGAAGAAAAGCTGCACTTGGTCTGATTATTCCAACTTATGTGGAGCACTGACTCGTAATCATAAATCAGATTTCATGGACTGAAATGAAAATCATTATACTGTTTTTGTCAGAACTGTACACATTACTGGCTTATTTTTTCAATCTAAATCCCCACACACATTGCCTTTAACTTGTCTTTCAAATGCTTTCTTTCAAATATTTACTATATTCTGTACTTTGTAGGCTCTCTAAATCATAACATAATATACGAAAATATTTTGCATTAAAGGAGATTCAGCTTTTAAAGGCCAAATAGGCAGAATTTAGCATTGGCCATAAGTCTATAACTTTATGACTTCACGTGATAGAGATTTCATTTTGACATGTGCATTAAAGAATCTCGTAAGAACAGTACAACTTGGGTTAAGTCAGACAAAGGTCAAGGCCATGTAGATGTCATCTAAAGGTCAAATAGGGTGAACTTGACATAGGCCACAACTTTGCAGCTACATTTGATAGATACTTCATATTTTTCATGTGAGTCTACACTGTTTGCAGTTTGTATCTGGTTCAAGTACTTGAAGGTACAACCCTAAACCCTCATCCGGACCTTGCAAAAACTTCCGTTATGAGACTTTTGGGGTCCATTGGACCCCATTGTGCATTTTTGTTATTTTTATAAGTCAAGATAGGCATGTGTGACATAACTGATGCCGCATGATAAATTGTTGTGTTTATTCTATATTGAAATGATAAAACAGATACGTTGCTTTAACCGTTATCATAGCAACCAATGACCAAAGTAACACAAAATACTACGTTTTTTGCTGTAAAATCGATTTTTTGGTAATAACTTGCGCAGAAAATGTACAGATGGGGAAATGTGGATATATTTATCACTAGATATACCTTTTGTTACATTGATGGTGTATATTTTACTAAACTATGTAAACATTTAGAAGAAAATGACTAAAATATGGTTAGGGTCCAGTGGATCCCAAATAATCTTTACATGTATGTATATTAATATAGGTAACTATACAACTTTTAAACACGACTGATTTAAAAATCTTATTTTTGGAACATATGTAACGTAAACAGCTTCCAAGCTGATCAATATTGTCAATTTGTTAAGCTTTGTTTCTGCTTCCAATTATTTTATGGCAATAGTTGTCCAATTTATTTGACCTGTCACCGTGCATGTCTTAGCACCGTGCAGTATTCATGAAGCTGACACTGAAACAGTGACATGTCAAATATATGTGATAAAACTAAGTATGGTTAACACATGTTATGAAAGTAACACACTCATAACTTCAAATGGTAAAGAGATATGAGTTTTGAATATCAATTGCTTAACACCATGCCTTGAGTACGCTCTCATAACTATGTCTGCGTCACATCATCACATGTCTGATGAGCTGCATGATAGTGTCCTAGACGCAGTTTCATGTGTAACCACGGTTCGTTTGGGTCAATGGTTTACACCAGATTTTTTTATCACTTTAGTGAACTATGAGTTGAGGTTTCCTGCGATCATCATATATTACATTCATTTTTATTCATGAATGAAATAACAAGAAATTGTATCAAACATTAGGTTAAGCTAGTGCTGAACAAGCGTTTGCCAAACATCCTAATGGGAGCATGTTTGTCTGTTGTATGTCTTTCTTCACCTGTAGCTATATAGTTGCATCTGATATACTAAAGAATGAAAATAAAGCATTGAAATAGACGCCTTAAATACCGACCGACCTGACCTCGTTGACCAACGTACAATAAGGTCAAGGTTAAATGTCAATGTCAACAATATTGGCCCATGACTGCTATGGAAATTTCCAGAAAGAACCAGAACCAAATATAATACAGTACACTTACTTGAATCTTGAAATCATTTGCATAATTTGAGGTTATATAGAATTGTATTCGTTCCATACAGTGTGGATCCTTTTGACGCTCCGGGGTTATAATATCACAAGATCGTGAAAGATATATTTATATGTGCAATTCAAGAACAGTATTATTTGGGTTATCTAGTATTCAATAAATGCCATAATTGTAGTTGTAAACAACAAGTAACGGTTTTAAAATAGCCTGAAATACATTTTACCAACCTTTAGAATTCTGGGGTCCGGCTGCACCTCAGCCGTGTTTTGAAACTAAAATGTATGCAAATTCACCTATTTAGTATCAAAGTGTCAAAAACAGTCATAGGAACAATGTCTAAAATCGTCATAAGCTTCATAAGGCTGAATATTTTTTTCAAGCAAAAATAAAGCCGTTGGGGTCCAATGGACCCCCAAAGTTCCGGATGAGGGTTAACAATTATTATACATTACACATAGTCTTCACAAATAGCTACATGCTCAGTATTGTATGATAAATTTCAATAAACATCTATTTTACCTAACAGAATAAGAATCTGACTTCTGAGTGTCAAACAGAGTAGATCCAGACCAGGTCCCGCAATAGTGTTGCCTTATCTGTATCAAAACTGTTTGAAAGTCCATGATGAGTAGCATGTTTTTTTACCATGTCGCAATTTCAATAAAGGATAACCTCAGCTGACAGGTGGGTGTTTTTTATTTTACTTTTTCTAAATTTATGTACTTTCTGAATGAAAGAAGCAAAAATTTATCTATTTTGTGGCTGTTGAATTCCCATTGAAATGTCTGGTACCTAGTTAGTGTAATGCTACCATGGCTTTCATCTCAATCAATGAGATTTGATGAAATCAGCTGTCCTGAAACATCATCATCTCTCCATCCCTCATCATCCATCCGTGCTAAATGACCCATTTTGTATTTTGATGCCATTAAATCTGACTCATCTATGGGATACATCCATACCATATTACCATTGCCCCTGTTGAAATAATTTTAAAATATGTGTAGGTTTTCAGGATAAACAACCAACACAGTTGGGAAGGATGAGGTTTTGCAATTAAGGGAACCACTCTGTAGACACAACTGAGGCCACAGTTATCATTATTGTATACAGCAGGTGGTCACTTAAAGAAAGATGAGAAGAAGTAAAGCAGAGAGCATTTAAATATATTTTCTGCTTTAGTTCCACTGTTCTGTAAGTTGTTAGCTATTTTTTATTCCATCAATAAGTATTGTTTAGTCCTGGTTATAGAGGGGTATACATCAAATGATTAAGCGGAAGGTACATTTTGCGTCGAGATGATCTACTGCTTGATTCACAGGGGTAAAGAATTTTAAATGTAGCCAGTGTCAAATGTCATCTTTAGAAGGCATTTTAATTGCACTTAATTCTTTCATGGATGATACGAATATTTTAAGATAGATCTATTATTTTTATTTTGTAATTTGTTTATGACATGTCTTTCTATCTATCCATACTGCTGCACCCTCGTATTGAGTATAATGTGCAGTGCGCGTCTGAGAAAATTAGTAACAAGAGCCACATGCGGCCCTTAATCGCTCACCTGGTACCTATGGTTATGGTCATGGTAATGGACCAGTAATGGTTAAGTTTTCAATATAAGCCATCATCAGTAAATTCACCCCATCCACTGGTGGTTATGTTTGAGCTAGGAAGAGTATTTAAAGTAAACTGGCAAAGGGCCACATATGAATCATTTTTGTGTAAAAATATTCTTAAAGTACACCAACAGTTTCGGGGAAAAGATTTTTAAAGATTTTCTATACAGAAATATAAGGAAAACTTGCCCAACCTACTGGCAGCCATGTATTTTAAGATAACAAAATGGTTTTAAGCAATCTGATATATTTATTAATGGATCATTTGTGTAAAGTTATTTTCAATTTGGACCAGTAGTTTCACAGAAGAAGATTTTTAAAGTTTTCACTATACAGTAACATATGGAAAATGTGCCCCTACAACTCGGGGCCATGTTTTTTTATATATCAGAATTATTTTAAAAAATCTCGAAGAGAGTCCCCCATGAATCATTTGTGTGAAATTACTTTCAAATCGGATCATCGATTTCAGACAAGAAGGTTTTCACTATATAGCCATATAAGGAAAATCTGCCCCACCAACTAGCGGTCATATTTTTTAAGATAGGAAAATTATTTTAAAAAATCTGATAAATGTAACCAATGGCACATTTGGGTAAAATTATTTTCAATTCGGACCAGTAGTTTTTGACAAGAAGATTTTTAAAGTTTTTTTCAATTGGTTGCCATGGCAACAACAATTTCAGTTGGATGACCTATATTTGAAGACATCTGAGAGAGTACTCTACAAGGAACAATCCTATGAAGTTTAGAAGAAATTGGCCCAGTAGTTTCCAAGAAGATTATTAACAAAAAGTTTGAAGACGGACGGACGTCCTTGACCATTTGGGCACTTGTTGGATGTGTCTTTTGTTTAAAAGTACCCAATAGCAAAAAAAACAAAACAATAACAATAGGGCATTCACGGAATGAATGGAATCTATAGTTCTCCTTACCCAACAAAGGACCTTTCGTGCGTGCGGACATACCCACAATCTCCATTTAAGTGGCCATTGCCTTCTTTATTTTATCTCTTTTATGTGGTTAAAATGTGTGTGGTAAGCCACATAATTGAAATCTAACTTTGTTTTAGAGTGATCTGGAGGCTAACCCAACCCCTAACCCTATGTCCCACAACTGGCCAGGTTAATGTCACAAGAAATGGCCAGGTTAATGTAACAAGAAACTGCCAGGTTAATGTTTTTTTACTAATGTGCCTAGTTATTTTAGTCAATTTTAGCCACTTAACTATCTTTTTGTGAGCAGGATAGACGACGACGGTCACAGGGCGATCACAATAGCTCACAAAAGGTTGATTTACAGTTGTGCCCCAGATTCATTTACTTTTCAAGGGTACAAACGATTTATGTATGTGGTTTATTGATGAGACATTAATTCGGGACTGTTCGCTTATTTTTGTAAACTCATTTGGTCACCATATTGTATTCTTGTTCGTGTTGGCTAACTACCCATGATACCGTTCGTGCCATTCACAATCGATATCAAACAGTCTTTTTTAGTTAAATTGTTATGTTTTTTTTATGCAATTGATGCAATCGATACGGTTCCTGAACACACTAGAGGTTAATGTCACAATAAAATTTCAGATTAATGCAGGCCCAAGCTCCCGAGTCAAGCCTAATACTTTAAAAACTGGCATTTAAGGCTCCCCTCTTTGGCGCTCAGGATTTCAGGGGTAGCATTTTGACTTGTTTGACGGTGTCCAGATAAAGTGACGGGCCGGGCACAGTCCCTGGTGCATATCATAACTGCCCTACTCATAATTCATGATGGAGAAAACAATAAAAAAAACTGTATCCTCTGTAAAAAAGTTGTTTACATTAATTATTTTTTCGACTTCTAACATGAAATCTGCACTCTGAAATTCATCTTTCATCAGAAAAATCAAGTGGCAGTTAGCAAGTATTAAATTCAGAGTGATACTGATTACTCATCAGTGTCAGTTTAAAAAAGGAAGCCTTCATGAACAAAAGCGGATTTTCCCCTACATATTCAAAGATGGCATTTAATTGTCTTTGACCGGGAGTCGAACTGTCATTTGTATGAGCCGATGTAAAACAACAAACGGCATGATTTAACAGTAAAATAAACCCTAAATCGCTGTTGTTAAACTACCCGCTGCCTGCCAAGTATGTAACCATCCGAATACAGTCATGAGTTCAGTAAAGAAATCGATGACCATCTACGGCCATTTATTCAATGATTTGCTCTAAATTAGTCAGAGTGGAGAAAACGGTATTCTTCCGTTCAAACGAAACGCATTGCAATGAAATATAGTAAATGACAATATTTTGACAACTCCGGCTACCAGTTTTAAATTGAGTGGCAAACAGTTTGAAGGCTTAGCAGACGCCGGGTTACCAACTCCAAACTGTTTGCAATGAAACCAAAAGTTAAAGTGTAATGTTACCGGGATTATTTGGAAGGAAAAATGTTTTCTCTACTGTAGCGTACTCTGCACAAATTGCTAACCTTAACAGCAAACATTGGTAATTGATCAATTGAACACGCTACCGCATGTTGTTCTGTAAAGCCTACAGTTATCACCCTCCGCAATTTGGGATCAAACAAATCCTTTTCTTTCACAGAAGCCTATGGCGCTTATACACACCTTTAACGACTGGTTGTCTCTAGCTCTTAATCATTTCAGACATTTCTTATTGATGTCGAGTTTATATCAAAACATAGGTTTGCCTTCGTGTAGCCTACAAATTACAATTTAGCGTTGTCGTTGTTAACCATCTTGGGTACAGTGTAAACCGACAGTCCCGCAAAGATATTATCGGGGGATTATTCGGTTATAATGTAACGCGATTTGTATGTTTAAGACTTGATAGATATGCCTGGATACAATAATTGCAGCCGCACAAATCTGATGTCAATTTCGTCGAATTTTCGACATTTCAGACAAAACAGTCGAGAATAATACCATTAAAATCAACTTACCTGATAACTGATCTCGGGTGTATACAATTCTGTGTCACAATCCTGTTTTCCAGTGGAATATCAATGTCCAATAGTAAAATCTAATGGTTAAATGGTATGGTCCTAATCACTCAAACTGTCTGACATAATTTGACGACGGAAATAAGACGAAGTACTACGCCGTTTCCGGCGTAGGTTTCACAAAATATAGTTCGTTTAACTACGATTTAAAATAAAAAAGTCCACGTAAATAATGTATTTATTCATCAATTATTGCTTCATTATATGGTGAATAACACAACGCAAATTTGAATCGAGAGCTTAAAACTGACGACCACTTGCATTTGTTGGATTCTTTAAGTACTATTTCGTAATGTTGCTTAGTTTTTAAATAAGGTATGCACGCGAAAATCAAACACTTTTCAAAGTCTGTCAGGGATTGAATTGAATTAGAATTCCTTTGTTTCTTCCGTGCATTACCTAAGAACTTACTTATAAATCAGTTTACTTGTCTGATATAGTGCCACAGAGCATTCTAGATTTCCGGCCAGAACTAAATGTGTTAGCATACAAGTTATATCCAAATAAGTGTCCCTTTATGACTGCTTACAGCTCTATATAACTGATTAGAAAGCAAGAGAGAGAGTTTGCAACAGTGCAGAAAGTTTAAACACGGGTGCCAACTAGGTATTACGATGACCTATATATACTTAACAACATTTCTAATCGGTCACTTTTTAAAGCTACATTTGTCTGTAGCTTGTTTCGCCTAATTTGCACGTGTAAATTATGGAAGAAAGTATCTGCCCGCAATATTACGCTAACGTAATATCCAATAACTGCCTAGCCCGAAAAACACCTAATATGACGAGAATAACACACGAGGAGAGCGGCAGAGCCGTCGGAATGTTGCACGTCGGTGTATTCTGACGGTAAATAAGATTCAACCACCAATGATTACCGAAAGTGAAAACATAACAAGACTCAAATTCCATGTATTCTATATTAGGAAATGTTTCTGTCCATTTACATGTGGCTATAACTTTTAACCGGACACTTTCGACCATTTAGGCTATAACGCGAACATTTGACGTCAACGGAAGTAGAGCAGACCACCCAAAGAAACATAAACGATGGATACCAACACCCCTAGGACCGATACATTGTAGTGACGCACCTGAGTCACAGATTTGCCGTAACGTCACACCAAAGACGGTACGTAAACGGCTGCGAAAGGTGGACAGTCGCTGCTCATGGCCGCTTCAAGATATAGTTATCACCAAACAACTTTGGCCCGACGATACAGATGAGTTTAACCCTACCGAGCACGTTTGCGACATTCTAAAGAAACGCGTTTGTTCCCTACCCCAGCCTCGAAATGTTGACGTATTGGAGCGTGACGTCGTCAATATATGGGAAAGTTAGGTCATCATTACTTTTACTGAACTCTTCTCGTCTATGAGAAGTCAATACGAAACTGTTATTGCAGCTGCCGGGGGCAATACGCATTACTAACATAGGGTCTAAGAACTGAAAAACACTCCTATTTTAAAATAGGGGGTGCCTCCACAGAAGCTATTGTTAAAGATTAGGAGGAAAGGTGATAGCCGTGAAATTGTGAAAGTCTGTTTCAAAATTGATTACATTGGCATTGTAACACAATAACATGGTTTAACATTTCTTTATATTTCTTTTTCTGAATGAAATATAAGGTGAACGATTAGAAAATTTGTTGAGTATAGGTATTATAACATATTTGTATTGCTACGAAGTCAGTGTATATAGTGAGAAATGTTTGTCTACGAAAACAAAGTTGCCTTCGTAGCAATACAAATTTGTTATAATACCCATATAGGTTGTCGTAGAGAAACATAGCCCCCCCCCCCCCCCGTGTTAAAAGGCTTGTTTAAATCATATCTAGTGACTGTCGAACATGTCATTGCCAATCTCGAGTCGTACACAACAGTGAACTACATACAAGCGTTTAAGGACGAACTGGGACAATATGTGCCGGTCTTATAGATCTGCAAGCTGAAATAAACTAGATTAAATTATTAACATACTTCTTATATGTTGTTTTTGAACTCATTAATCGTTTTAGTTACCGATTAAGAAACCCGTATATCTTGGAACCTGACCTGCATGGGTACCCTTTCACCACAAGTCATGCGCATGTGATAATTGTGATGCCTGCCGTCTCTAACAATTCTCAATGTTCTGAATATTTGTACATAAAATATCAGCAGAATGTCAAACAGTTTGACACAAGATGAGCCTCAGCGTCATACGGGGTTTCGTCTGGATCAAAACTGTTTGCAACCGTTGTAACTAATGCACCTGCAACAGGCAGTATATTAACCCATCGCCCCATATAAACTCGGGTTTTTAACTAACCTAATTTATGTCTGCTTTGCAGAAAATAATTCCAGCCTTTATTAGAAAATAAGCAGACGACGAGAAAATAGACGATGCATAGAACCGAAACAGACTTAGACCAGACTGGTTTGAGACAACCCTTTCAAACTAGTCGCATACCGTCACATGTTATACTCAATTAGCGACAGCGATATTTCTACGATAAACCTAGCAACAAGTAGATGGCAATTTCAATGAGGTGATGAGTTTGGTATGTTTATTCGGGCAATTGAATTTATTGACCATCGACACGAACGTCCAAGCAATTCCTTGCATTTGAAAAATTTCCTAGAGGGAAACTGAATCATTTCGCTGTGGCAAATATACAGTTAAACACTTTTAACTCTGGTATCTGTTTTCATACTAGTATACATGTTCACTTTGTTTACTTCTTTCATCAACCACCAAATATATACCCCAAGCTTTCAACTCACTGAATTCGAAATAGCTGGAAATATGTACATGTAGCATAATGATAACTATATCACATGTCAATAGTATAAGCAGTCTGGAAAATTACAGTCTTTATTTAGTCAGTTTATGTTTTTAACTTGAATTTCCCTGAACCTGTGAACATATTCAGTTGGCGAACATCATGATTAAGATATCTAATCAGAATTTGTGAGTCATACAAGCTATCTTGAGAAAATGCAATGACAATAATAATAAGAGAGTTCTCATTTCTTTGCAGACACTTCAGACTCGTTCGACTAACTTTATACTCTAGTTAATTAGATATTACATAAGCGTACTTACAATGTACACGGATGTTACATTCTTTTTTTAAAATGTCAAAACGTCGTGTGAGTCTTACAACGTTCTATGTCCATTTTATAAACAAATAAAGATCTATATACCGTTGGAAAACTACTTTTAAAAGCTATTTCCTGGTGCAAAGAATATTTTTATCCAAGCTTTTTATTTGAAGTTATTGCCAGTATTACAATGTTCTGTCTGGATGTTTACGTTTTCTTAAATCTTAGAACTATTTATGGCCGATTTATACAGTCATTGTGTTCAAATTGAGTCAAGTTACAGAAATTTTAAGATAACTGCGCCCATTCATAGTTATTGGCGTACAATGTAATAGGTCACTACATGTATTTTGAATCCCTTTTTAAGATGATGCAACTCATTTTTTAACAAACGAATGAGTGTTTACATGTATGGTACTTTTATCATTGTTTGTGTGTACAGACAGTGGCTTGGTAGCAGATACACCTTTACTTTAATTGAAACTTTGGTTATTTTGAGAAAATATTGAATAACGCTATTTTTAAACAATAATTTTGTATTAAATATCTTAAAAGAACAGTTGTGAAAAAGTTTTGTTTGATTATTTAATGCTCGTTAGAGTCCCCTGTTTGTTACTTATGATATATATATACATTACGTGTAACTCTAACAAAAAAAAGTTACACGTTATCATAGCTTACGTCGCCTAGCAGCAACCAGCACTTACCTTTATATTTCCACTGTTAAATTAGCTTTAATTGGTTTGTAGCCAATTATACAGCTTAATTATCAAACTTTGAAAATATAAAACAATGCTTAAGTTCGCCAGTTGGTTTGTGATATACTCCGTGTTTACCTGTAATGGGGTGTGTTGTAGTATTACCATGCATGTTGATCTATATTGTCTCCAGGGTATATGTCGCGTATTTAAATTAATAAGTATGAAACTCAAACACGTGAACATTCATATTATTCACTACTGTTCCACGTTCCGTCCCTTTTTTTGACATTTCTGTTCCAGACTGTAATATTGGCATGTACAAACATGTTTATATGTTGTCTACATATGCTTTGTCGCGTATTTATATCATTTTAAATAAAGCTTCAAACGTATAAATAACTTTACACTTATTTGTATAACAAACGCCATATAAATACGCATCCTTAAACAAGTTTGACTATTGTTAAAATTGGATCATTTTATCAAAAACGTATGCATATATTTACTACGGTAACTAACACGTTGCTGCACAATTCAGTAATAATTTAAAGTTAAAGCGCAATGTGTCTTAAGAGTATGTCAGTTCTGGCAGTTTTAATGAATGCTGGACTATTTGTAATTGGTTGATTTAAACTGTTTAATTATGATATTATCTTTGGTAAATCCTTACATTAAATATGAAAACTGTTGCAAGCTACAAACCTTAAGCAGTCGACAGTATAAGACCAAAGTAGGTGTGATCCTGTATCGACGTATTATATCGCTGTACATCGGTAGTTACACGGGAAAGCGAAGTTAAAAGGTGTATTTCTCATTCTCCTCTGGCATGTCCTGTTGATAAATAGGGTGATAAGCTGAATGGAGATACAATTTTGAAAATATTAAAAGCCGCAGTAATTTGCTATACAAATATCTTTATTATGTACATCCTTGATACCGTCAATACTGAAATGTTAGTGTGTAAATACTGAGATGATCAGACATGCGTCAGTTAACTTATCTTATATTGTGTTTACAGTTAAACACCATACTGCAAAACAATTATGTATTTGATAGCATGCAATTGGTACATTTGTAGTAACTGCATTTGAACATAATTTCAAAGTCTTCAAAATGTCATCGTACATATGTTGTCAAATGCACTCGAAAACGATCTAAATTCAAAAGAGACTGACTACTTGATGGTAACATTTATGAGCGACACACTTAGTGAAAAATACACTAAGGCTTTTAGAGTTGGTTTTCAAAACATTAGTATTGACATTAAACGCCACTGCTTAGCAATTTGTTTCAGTTAAAGACGTTTTATGGTCGTTACTTCCGAAATGTTTCGGATTTCCAAACATTTATACTGAAACGTGCTCAAAGCTGGTATAGCCATTGGTATGCAGCTACCATACTTCCAACATACACACTTTGACATCAGACGTGTCAAACCACGTGGAAAGTTCGACTCGTGTGACCTTCAGTTCGACATTTGATTCTTTGTTTCAAATTATGTGCTTTAGTATAAACATCGACAATTAATTACTATCCACAATATTAAAAGTATGGCGCACTGTACATACATGATTAGAGGGCTCCTAAAATATTCCTGTTTCAATATGTGGATAAACACTATAAATGTCCTATATTAAGTCTTTCCTGTACCAGTAAATGTCTCTTTTTTGCGTCTGTACCATACAAGGAAAACCTTATCACGACATTGGTGACAAACTATATGCAATCAACTTGGACCAAGTGAATATGGCCAGTTAATCATCTGCACTAATTCCAAACTGTACCGATTTATAGGTTTGACAGTTACACAACTTTTTGTTTGCAACGGGCCTTCTGTAGCAACACTACATGTTGTGAACATATAACTTGAGAGTCAAACGGTTCTGACTGAGTTAGCCGGTAATTTAATTAGCATCGTAGTATAGTTTAACCTGGCTGTAAAAGTTATCATTATCCATGTGAGCATGTACCGCACCAGGCTTATAGTTTATAAACGTTGACGTTTTCATACGTTGCTTGTTTGGGCATATTTTAATACGAATATAATTATTCGATGGGGAACGTTTGGTAAAGGTTTATATTACTGAAATACCGACTCAGCTAATCGAACCTCACTACGGTTCATTCCGTAAACATAGTTGACATCTTTAAACTTTGTCATCGGCCTCAAATTTAAAATCATTGTTTATTTAATCATTTTCAAAGAACTCATTAAGCGGGTGATATAGTGTTGATCCATCTGAATTCCCAAACTGTGTGACGCCTTATCTGTATACAATCATTTTACAAAAATACGACTAGGATGTTTTAGCTGAAGCAGGTTTAAATAAAATTCGACCTTCCATGACTAGTCTAACCACCTAGTCTATAATATCGCTTTTTCATTGATTTGAAAATATGGATATGCGGCAGTTGACCTAAGTCTACACAGTTTTTGTGTAAGTAAGGTTTGTTTTTGAATTGCACGGCTCGTAACGTTTGTACAATTCCATAATGTTCATCAAGTAATGTCCTGATGTTCGGCTATTACATATGTGTGTACATAGTTATAAAGGTAGATTTCTCATTGTAAATCTACACCCTGTTGATTGAGTATGGGTGGCCTGTCAGAAAATATGTATTATTCTTCACTAAAGGAACTGCCGCTTAAATCACTAGCAAAGTGATTGATAACAATAGAAATTTATAACAAGTTTTTGTCTAAACTAGGAATCTCACATAGTAATTCTCTTATTTTTTATTATAATGAAAAAAGGATATTCCTTTCAAAGGCACAGCGTTTTACTATAGATTTAAAAACATGTTGATTCAGAAGATATTGAAAACTTACGTTTTATTTTGCTCCTGGATATAGTATATAAAAAAGCAACTAGTTGTCTCGCTAAGAGACTACAGAAAAGTTTAGCCGGCCAAATAGATCTTGAAAAGATAGGTTGTATAAATGGTATATACATTAGCAGATACAACGGTCATTAAAAAAGCAAATTAAAGATGTCTAAAACTATGTACATATACTAGAAATCAGTAGTGTTATATTATTTCTGGATTTTAAAAATGACGCTGACACATTATAACACATTATTATGTGAAAGGAAACTCAGCAAATGTAGATTCTTAAATGCTTATTTTAAATCGTTTGAAACATTTTACGACAATATTACTACGTGTGTTGATATTAATGGAATGTGTTTACATATTGCACTTCATACAATGATGCTTTTTTAAGCGCTATACTTTATGTACTGCACGTATATATATTACGTTAACGTTATCACAAGAATGTCAAAGTATAAAACAAGGTAAATTTAAATGAATTAAATAACTGCTTAAAACGTACACAACTTGCTGATGATACTTAAATCTTACAATTCCAAAATTCCGTTAAAAACTACGTATCTACAGACACTATCCGATGTAGATGGACTCAATAGTAAGGCAACGATAACATAACCTGTACACTTTGTTAACAAAATCACAGTTTTCATGCTAAAATATATCATCTGCTAAAATATCGTATTATTGTCTTTGGAAATCATCCTTTTCGCGACAGTTTTGACACAACATATGGTATATACAACGTAATAAACAGTTGCATTTATGTGTTACATAAAGAGTTGCATTTACGTGTTACATATGTTCTAGTATATTGCTTTTTCAAAAATGCCTAAACTAAACATCGATTTAATCTAAAGGGTTCGCAAAGGCAATCGAATAACTTTGAAAATGTATGTAAACATACACGAGTTCTTTTAGGGTATCAAAAGCAGACCCAATTAACCTTTAACCAGTATTTTAATGTACCACGTTGTATACAATTTGCCCATGCCATTGACAATCAGCATACTGAACACTATTAGTCTTCACATTTTCAATTGGCATTTACACTAGCGTTAAATTGGAACGTGTTAAATATATTGCATACTTATATACAAGAGATTAAATCGAAAAAAACACACACACAGGAATAAATGTAGTCACGCTTAATCTCTAAATTTATCTCTTTAAATATTTTGTTCAGGGTTGACATACTGCCAAACCAACATTAATATCTCTATTGATATATCGGCAAACGCTTCTTTATATCTTAAAATGCACATATAATAAATCATTTACACTTTTTTATGCTTTTTCGGTGGAAAAAGGAGTGGATTATCACTTGATAATCCCACAGCTTCAAGCAGCGGGATTATTGTCGCGCATGCTTCTTTTATGAATTTTCCCCTTAGGGCTCCCCAAGAATCGTAGTCAATCGTGCCTTACCGTTCAATTCCGGCAGCCAAATTTATCGCAAACCACTCAACGGAAGAACACAAATCCTAATCGGAAGTAACGACGTAATTTCGATGACGTCAAATCAATATATCAGTGACGTCATTGTACGGAAAACGGTTTCGAATATGGGTTCGATATAAAACTTGAGGTTCAACTTGAAATTGTTTATTGCACCCTGAAGGGCCCTTTTTGCGTGGCGCGTCACATATATAAATTGTTTAATACATTGTTAATCGAGTTCGACTATTGTTGAAATTGCTTCATTTTTTTTCAATAGTCATGTGCCTTTAAAGTACTAGAATGTGGCAGACATTACTGTATTTCTGTATTGAATATCGTCAATTGTCTACATATTTGAGTGTTATGTCAAATTCGGGCAACTTGGGATGCGGTTCCTGCCATTGACTTGTTAAAGAGAAGATATTTAAAAATGTTTACATTTTAGTACCTACAGTTTTGAATTTACTGCTATTACACATGCACAGACTGGGTATCAGTAAAATTATTGAGTCTTTATTTAAAAGTGATCGTGGTGATAATGATAACATGCCATCTTTATTCTCAAATATTCTAGATAAAGCTTAAATTATACAATGGTTGCAATAAAGTGTCTTCACGGTTAAGTGGATTTTGATACAAACAAAAATGATATAGCTATATGTTCTCTATGAGCTCGATTCCGATCACAATCGAACTATATCTACTACTACTTATCATTACTACTACTACTATATCTGCTACTAGTACTACTGCTACTACTAACTACTACTACCTTTGCTTACTGCTACTAGATTTACTACTACTTACTAGTACTGCTACCTACCGTTATTACTACTACTACTTCTATCTACTATTACTACTATATATTTTGCTAACTACTACAATGTACTACTAGTATGACAGCAATTGCTACTACTACTCTAACAAAAAGGATTTCCACTGCTTAAATATTACAACAATTACGACCACAACTATTACTGCTACTACTACTATAACAACAGTTACTAGCAATACTTATACTACTAATCTACTACTACTGTCACTATTTATACTGCTACTTATATTGCTAATACACGTTTATAAATGCGAATAATGATAACCGTCTCAAATTGAAACTGTTGAAAGTTTGAAAATAATACCCTGATAGCATACAAACAAACTCTGAATATAATTGAGAATTCAAATGGATACAATAAACAAAATATTGCAAATTCCTCCAGTAGCGATGTGAACTAAGCTAGAAAGAAAGAAAAATCCCATTTAAAAGGAAGACTTTCCCTATTTATAAGTAATAGGTCTAATAGAATCATCTGTTGTGTACCCATAAACTGATTTTCTTCAAATGTTGACCTCAATTGCTACCCATGCAACGCACAACCCCTTTCTCTATACAGCTTGCATTTAGTGATAGAGACAGATGGTTGCCTAAAACAGGTTGAAAGTAAAGCCTAATGTTTTAGTCACTACTCATTGTAGTAGGCAGTTAAATAATGTAACATAACTAGGAAAAATAGCATGCGACCATAACTAAACACTCTATAGAAGATCAATGACATGATTAACAATGGTGATAGTTGTTCAAGAATTATACCACATACTCCACCAGCTGGTTTCAAAAGAGATCAGAATTGTATCCCTACCATCAAAGATCCACCAGACAGGCATTGGTCGACGGTACAACCCCAGAAATAAAAATTAGACCCATAACATATACAGAATGAGCACAGCCCTGGGGTAGCAGTCATCTACCCTCTCCACCCCACACCCGCGGGACCTACATGTTCCATGGCTGAAATTACACCCTTACTTGATAAAACATCAATATAAGAAGCTGTCCCTGAATTATACCGCACACCCCAAGCCAGTTGGTTTCAAAGAGATCAGGGACAATCTCTACCATCAAGATCCACCAAACAGGCACGGACAAACGGTACAACTCGAGAACTCCCATTTAGACCCACAATATCCACAGCAAGAACAGAGCCTATCCTAAGATAGCAGCCATCCATTTCCTATCGTGTTCTAAAAATAAATAATAAAGAAGTGTGTTTTCAGACGTTTTTTGAAGACTGCAACTGAGCTCGCATCTCTGATGTCTGATGGTAGAGTGTTCCAGAGCTTTGGGGTTGCATGCATGAAACTAAATGTAGAATCATAATAAGAAAATCATTGAAGAACATACCAAACGCCCCGGAGCCCTCTGCATTACTTTTATCATGCACTAAACAACCACACGTTTCATAAATTGTATTTTTATGTGAACCGCTTTTCACAACTTTAACTGGACAAGTTCATGTGATGATCTTTGAATTTTAATCTAAGCTTCAGAATTGTTGATGGTGCTAGACCGTTAGTGCTGACTGCTTTCTGGTAACGTAAACATTCCTTAATAATGTCAGCGAAAGATCAGGGTCCCGTCTTACGAAACGACTTACGACAAATGTTGTCGTAAGTCGTTTCGTAAGACGGGACCAATTGTTATTCATGTTTACATCTTATCTTCTCTTGTGACATCTCTTTGGAGTCGTAATTTCAAGACAATTCCAAAAAGATGTCAAGAAATATGATTAAATGAAGAAATACGACTTTTTTTTATTTACGGCCACATTTGATACAGTCAGATAGATGACAGTTAAATGAATGTTCATCTAAAAAGTTAAAGAAACATGGAAAAAATGCAAGAATATTTTTTTTCGGGGAGTGGGGTCTTATATATGAAAAGTTTGGGGAAACTACTTCATTTAATACTCGTTAGTTGCTTAACCCTTGAATTAAATGTTAATATGACTTTGTCAATGCTTTGGTTCACATATATAGTCAGTTTGCCTGTAGCAGTAGAAACAAACCAAAGCTGATGAGCCCTTTTGGCTGTAAATATTCTACCCTGACAACAACAAAATTGCTATGCCAAAAGGGCTCATCAACAAATTGACCAAAATATCGTTTTAAATGATATTTATTTTAAATGCTTTTCATATGACAAATAAACATACCTATATACTATAAGTGTGTGGTATATTATGTTTGTAAATGTAAAAATGGACTTTTAGGACACTTATAAACTTCAAAGGGCTATATCTCAAAACTGTGAAAACTGTTGATGAACCCTTTTGGCGTTTAAGTGACGATTTAATATGGCTCTGTACTCCGTTAACTTGAATGTCAAACATAATACGCATTTAGTAACGCTAACCTAAGCATAACTTTAATCTTTATAAAATGTTAAAACTAAAAGAAATAGAAGGCTTTAGCTTTTAAATATAGTGGCCGGCCTAACAATAGCAATGAGACCTACCTATCTTGTGAGAACGAAGCCTGGCTACCCCTTGCCACACTCTCTGTGAGTAATTGGTTATGCTGAAATTCAATGGTTAGTTTGAGTGAATCGACGGGAAGAAAAAATGACATGTGTTTTACAGCAATGCTACATGAAACTATAAGGTCCCGACCAAACTAAATATTCACCAGTTACAATGAACTACTTTCCCATTGTTATTAACTTAAGAATAATGAAAACTCCCTTATGTTTTCCATATTAACACATTAACAAAAATTTCCTTCAAAAATATTGATAAAGAATAAAAAAGGAAATAAGCAATCCATCCTGTATTACCTAACTTTGCTTTTTGTCTTACACTTATGATTTTTAAATAGTTGTTTTTCCAAATGCCTGAACTGAACTGACGTAACCAAGATCATCTCACCCAGGTAAGCTCATTATCCACCAAAACTTAGGCACCCATAAACAACAAGGTTTCAATTGGCTAATCGAGTCAGTTCTTTTCTCATTACATAAAACATCTATATAAAGGGAGGCAATTATGTCTGACAACATGGTCAATTATCTTAAGGATGGCGGATTTATTTCCCTTGTAAAACTTCCTTTGTTACATATACACTTTTGAATGAATTCAAAGATAAACTTGTTTTTATTAGGGCTGAAGCTGAAAGGAATAACTATAAATAAATTACCTCATGCTAGGTGTAGCACATGCGGAAATGACACAAGATTGTCTTTCCTTTATAGACATTACTCCAGTTCATTCAATGGTTCCCCGACGTGTTCTTATAAGGCTTGAAAGTAATTGAAAAAGAATAACTCCTGATTGATAGTCATAGCATTTTGTTCAGAGAAGCCCTGAGATTCTCAAATACGAGGGGGTTGACATCAAACAATTAAATATAAGGGATGCACCTCAAATAGTTTGTTCCTAAACATGTGTACAGATAAAAAAGACTTCGGATAATTAAATTCAATACTTTTACGGGACTTAGTGTGACCATCCAAGCGAGGTTAAGTATTGTCTTTGATATTCCGTTGACTTTCAATATCGAGGATTTATCACGTGTTACTGTGTGCTAACATTCTAAAGTTGATTCTTAGTTCTGATAAAAAAATACGAATAACGTACGCGAGTAACAACGGCGCAAAACCTACGACCCGTCCCCTTATTTCGAAAATTTAATACCTAGATTTAAATGAAACCAACACATGGCCAAATCAGGATAAGGACATCTTATTTAGCCTTCTATTCTTATCAATGTATTGCCATCTTCAGAAGCCGTCTACTTTATTTTTCTTACCAATTAATTACATGGTTGTCTATGTCAGAATTTTTTTTTAATTATATTACCTTTCTCCGTACGACCGCGCTATACGAATAATCGGCCGTGCTGTCGAACATGTGTATTTGGGCATTGATATACGATAGACAGTACACAAACTGTTCTGATACTAAATCGAGAGACGCGTTTCACTAAACGCCTCTACATATTACGAGGAATATGGCGTTGAAGCAGACATGATTTATATTGTATTTGTTTCGATTTATAACTACTAGGACAGATCAAACTGCGGTTTTTGCCATTATAAAAATGTTTCTAATTCAGTTTTCATAAAGCACATCGTTTTTATGGATCTAGACTGTTCACGTAATCAAAATGCTTGATGTTTATATACATGCACCAGTCAAGCTATCACACCATCATAATGTTGGAAAAATATACTCTGCTTAAACTATCTAATTATAGTCCTAAAAGATTACCAAACATGACTCATAAAAAAGAGTTGTGTTAACATGTACATACTATTTTATTATATTGAAAGGGCATATATATCCCTGAGTAAACCTAACGGGATCAAAGTCACACTTGAATAATCTAAAATGTGTCTGTAAAAGTGCATGTGTTCATTTAGCATTTAAAAAGAAAATTACTGAGTGCTTACACAAACACTATTTAACCAGTATTTTAAGGGGTTTAACTGTATAGTCGTCACAGTGAAATGATTATGTATCCCTCGGGGCAAAGTTTCAAATGCAAAGTTTACCATTGCCGTACGTTTCGATGGTCATTAAATACCGTTGCCATACATAATATACCAAACTTAATTGCAATATTGAAAATCCATCGGCGTGCCTTTTTATGTTAATAGGGGGAAGTAAACGGTTCGGATACCGACCATGTTCCGTTGTGTTTCTTTAAACACATATGTTAATTAAAAACCGACATTATCAACAAAGTATACTTCAAAAAGCTTTACCAAGTGCTGTCTAATTTTATAAAATGTTCGTTAAATACAGGGTTATATGTGCTAATGCTGTTTAAAGCCAATCCGTATCTCAGTAGTATGAGGAATACTTGACATGATTAGTAATAATGATACTTTGCGATTGGCATTGAATAACTAAACTATTTCGTTTCCGAATAAAAAAGAGTTTTAACATTTCCGCTATGTACTTATTTTCTGTTAAACATGCCGTCTGCTAATAAACACGTAAATACCTGCAGCGTGTTCAGTTACCACTGTTTGCTGTCAATATTCACCATTTGTGTCCCGTGTGCAGCGTGCAGAATACAGTAGAGAAAACATATTATTTCAAAATAACCGCGTTCACGCTTACAAACAGTTTTAAGTCAGATCAGACGCCGGATAACTCGACGTCTGATAAGGCTACAAACTGTTTGCCACTCGGATTAAAACTAATTAATGATTTCAGTGCAATACGTTTGCATTTAAACTTAATAATAACGTTTTATCTACTGTATTTCAGACAGGGAGCCAACTCGCAATCGATGGCCAACAACGGACATCAACTTCTTCACTGAACCCACTGCAGATTTTTCAAGTCCTAAAATAACAAAACTATCAACGAGTAAATGTCTAATACACTTATGACTGTATAACGATCCAAGATGGATTCATTGAATGTTTAATGTATGCATATATAAACACTGTGACCATTCTAGAAAGGCGTTGAACAGTCATATAATTTCTTGAACATTATGTTACCAGCTTAAGTACTATGAACTTAAAACATATGGACATTCAGGGAATTTCTGTTAACACACTTAGATCATTTGAATGAAAGTGTTTACCAGTGAAAATAAACTTTGATATATTTAATAGTTCATGCTTGTTCAATCTGTCTGAACCATTGATGATATCGACCTTTTGATCTGGTGGTATTTTGTCTAATTTTGGAAAATGCCTATTTCATTTTATTGATGTGACAGATCCGATGATAATTGGTTTTCAATAACTTTCTTTAGAGTGTTGATTTGATCACGATTACCCGTTGTTTCTGTTCTCTTTCAAGCGGATATATGTATTACCCAACATTATTTGTTGCCTAAAAGTAAAAAACTTGCAAAAAAATGTTTAAACTAAAAATTCTTGGAGAAGAACCTAATAAGAAAACATTGCTTTCGTTCTCATCCTAAAGTAGATTTATGTATGGTTATAAAACATGTACTATTTTAAAATAATATATGTTTAAACTAAACTTGCAAGGAAAAGTGTTATAATTTGGCTGTAGTTATTTAATTTCAAATGCTGTCTTTAAAATATCCGCTTAGAATAGTATGAGTTTCATATCTGTTTTTATTTGTGCAATGCATGTATAGATATACTAGTAATGTTCATGTAAGATACGAAATTGGTCCAAAAATAAAATGATAAAGAAGTTTTCTAGTTATACTTCTCCAATTTAAGTTAACTTCAAGTAATAATGTTAGAATATTTTTCAATTTGATTGTCCTTATAACACTTTAGACATCGATCATGCTAAGACCCTCATGTATGTTTTCACCTGAAAGAATTGTTCTGTAATATTTCCTACTTGATTATATATCAACATGCATTATTTATATAGGCATATGTTTATTGGCACAATGAATCAATTTCAACAGTAGTCGAAATGTTCATGAAAAATGTAAGGAACTTGTTTCAAAACTGGTAAAGCAGTTTTCTAGGGATACTTTCTCAATTTGAATTAACTTCTTGTCTTTTTTCAATTTGATTGTTTGTTTTTACCTATAAGTATTGTACTGTTAAAATTCCTTTTTGATTATTCCATAGAACTTGAATAAACAATAAACAATGTATTTAAATTTGAGGCCGACGAAAAAGTTTGAAGACGTCAATTATGTTGATGGAATGAACTGTAGTGAGGTTCGATTAGCTGAGTCGGTATTTCAGTAAAATAAACCTTTACCAAACGTTTCCCTTCGAATAAGTATATTCATATTAAAATATGCTCAAACAAGTAACGTATGCCCGAGGTCCCAAACTCCGATGACTTTCTCCCCTATCAGATACCGGCAGCGATAAAAGCTAAAACATGTACCAGAAACATCAACATAACCACTTACCTAATCAGATAATCCCTAAAGCCTTTTTGTACACCAGTGAAATTTGAATAAATTCTAAAGCTCCACTAAAATCGTTCTTCAAACATGCATGTATTTTCACTCTCAAATATATCCGCAATTTTGAAAGGGTACCTTGAACCGATGGCATCTACAACCCAGCAAATTAAAGCCAAGTGAAATGTAATGTTTTAGGTAAAAGTCCTATATCCCATACAGTTTTTTAACTTGACACTTTTTTCAATGTTTTCAAATGATAAAAAGTCAAATGAACTAGAAAAATGAATAAATTAAATATTTTCTCAATACTGGTCAAATATTGGTATTTTCCAACAGTCACAGATTCTGGGTCAACAATTCCTAATTATAATTTGTCCCTCAGTATAGTAAAAAGGGTACTCCATGAATATATCTTGTTCTCCTGACTGAACCACTGTTCTCTTGTACATATATCTATGAATTTGTGAGGGCTGATGGTGGGTAATTTCTAATGTTGTTCTTATTTAATGTGGGTGAGGTTGATCTGAAACTAATGCAAAAATGGACTAGTTCTTTGCTTACTCATGATAAGGTGATTACCTATAACCCAAACAATACAATGTTATTGGCCTTACATATGACATTTTCATAGTCACGTGGCCTTCATTGAAAAAAGACATAGCTTGCAGACGATGTAGTAGTAAATTAAATTCTGTATGTTTAAGGCATCAACTTCGTTGCTTAGATACAGGTAAGTTTGGGAATAGTGAAAATAACTGGTTTTGTGTGCATATGCATATTCACATCGAAAACATACTTGTGTGTGCTGCATTTTTCACTTGTGTTGTTTGGAAGATGAAATATGTTCATAGTAAAAACGAATCCCACAGTCGGATTTGTGATGTGTGCAAATCTCGCGCTGCGCGAGATGTAAACAAACAGTCATCGAAATTTGGTACCCTACGGAATTTGGGATCTTGGCGATATAAAAACGTCAACGTTTAGAAACTATTAGACTGTTGCGGTACATGCTCACATGGAAAATGATAACTTTTACAGCCAGGTTAAACTATGCGACGATGCTAATTAAATTACCGACTAACTCAGTCAAAGTGTGTATGTTGGAAGTATGGTAGCTGCATACCAAGGGCTATACCAGTTTTTAGCACCTTTCAGTATAAAATGTTATGAAATCCGAAACATTTCGGAAGTAACGACCAGAACACGTCTTTAAACTTAAACGAATTGCTAAGCAGTGGCGTTTGATGTTAAAACTAAAGTTTTCAAAACCAACGCTAATAGCCTTAATGTATTTTTCACTAAGTGTGTCGTTCATCAATGTTCCCATCAAATAATAAGTCTCTATTGAATTTAGATTATTTCGGGCGCATTTTACAAATATATACGATGACATTTTGAAGACTTTAAAATTGTGTTCAAATGCAGTTACTCCAAATGTATCAATTTTTTGATCATAATTGTTTTGCAGTATGGTGTTTAACTGATAACACAATATTAGATAAGTTAACTGACGCATCATCTCAATAGTTTAAACACTAAACATTCAGTATTGACGACATCACGAATGTACACAATAATTATATTTGTATAGCAAATTACTGCGGCCTTTACCATTTTCAAAAATGTATCTCCATTCAGCTTATCACCCTATTTATCAGCAGGACATGTCAGAGGAGAATGAGAAATAAACCTTTTAACTTCGCTTAGCCAAATAATTGCCGATGTACAGAGATAAAATACGTCGATACAGAGTCACATCTACTTTAGTCTTATATTGTCGACTGCTTAAGGTTTGTAGCATGCAACAATTTTCATATTTAATGTTAGGAATTAACAAACATAATTTCATAATTAAACAGTTTAAATAAACCAATTACAAATAGTCCACCATACATTAAAACTGCCAGAACTGATATACACTTTAGACACATTGCGCTTTAACTTTTATTACTGAATTGTGCAGCAACGTGTTAGTTACCGTAGTAATTATATGCATACGTTTTTGATAAAATGATCCAATTTCAACAATAGTCAAACGTGTTTAAGGATGCGTATTTATATAGCGTTTGTTATACAAATAAGTGTAAAGTTATTTATACGTTTGAAGCTTTATTTAAAATGATATAAATACGCGTCAAGGCATATGTAGACAACGTATAAACATTTGTGTACATGCCAATATTACAGTCTGGAATAGAAATGTCAAAAAGGAACGGAACGTGGAACAGTAGTGAATAATATGAATGTTAACGTGTTTAAGTTCCATACAGAATAATTTAAATACGCGACATATACCCTGCATACAATATAGATCAACATGCATGGAAAAACCACAACAAACCCCATTAAAGGTAAACACAGAGTATATCACATACCAACTGCCGAATTTAAGCATTGTTTTATATGTTCAAAGTTTGATAATTAAGCTGTATAATTGGCTACAAACTAAATGTAGGCTAATGTAACAGTGGAAATATGAAGATAAGTGCTGGCTGCTGCTGCGACGTAATCTATGATAACGTGTAACTTTTTTATGTTAGAGTTACACGTAACAGATATATCATAAGTATCAAACAGGGGACTTGTGACATGCATATGCAATATATTAAGTCTGACACAGGGAGGCGACATAACAGAGTTTTACAGTATTTGTCACAAAAGGTATAATTATAGCGACAAGGGGTACGACAGATTTCAGTTCACTCTCGTCCTACCCCGACATAACTTGTCATATCACGAATAATAGTTGATGAAACAACACGTTTTTGCATATCTCCCTAGCTAACATAAATCCCTTCCATAAAAGCATAACACAAACCGAACTGTTACAATTCAATTACAACAGTTACTGCGGCTTCCCACCTAAATGGCAGATTTTCGGAAGCTTGTAAAGGCGTTAATATCGCACATGACTTTCATACAGTTTCACATATATACACATTTGGCACGGATCGAAACTGTTTTCCTCTCGAACCATTGAAACCAAAATACATTTACAGTTTTCCATTGCCAGAGAGAGAGAGAGAGAGAGAGAGAGAGAGAGAGAGAGAGGAGAGAGAGATAAACTGATAGTGATTGTTTCCAGGTGTATCCAAATAATCTTGGTAAAAATAATCAGTTTATATAAATGAAAAAACAAAGTTAAATAACCACCAGTGCATCTCTTGCAAATAGGGTGGCAGAAAGTAGTAGTAGTGACTATAGTACTAATAGTAGTGATAAACGCAGTAGTAATAGTAGTAGTAGTAGAAGGTGGTAAAATATATAGTAGTAGTATAATGGTAGGTGGTAGTAGTAGTAGAAATGGTAGGTAGTAGAACAAGTACCACGTAAGATGTCAAAATCATCTCGTTTATCTACATATTACAGGGTTTATATTTCACAACTTATTCGTCTTGCTAGGGTCTGTAACTCTTTTGAGGACTTCCACATTCGTCATAAAACTATTACTGAAAAGCTTCTTAAACAGGGGTTTAGATTTCATAAACTTCGTATAATATTTTCTAAATTCTTTTATAGAAATCTTCCTCTCATTAACAAGTATAAATGTAACTTAAAGTCTTTTCTGCGGCAAGGTATTTCACATCCGGAGTTTCATGGCGATGTGATTTACAGAATTCGTAAGATTCTTGGACATATGCATTTTCAAAACCTATTTGTTAAACGTATTAGATTTTTTCCTCATAAAATATTAGGATCCAACTATTGGCTGCGCACTTCACGTTTAGTTATCGATCAATCTACAATTGATAACTATGCTTTCCTCTTTGGTTGTGCGACGACAGACAGGGCTTAGCACTACATGATGATGTATCTCTAAAGCCGTCTTTAACTGGGAGAGTTATGTCGGATTTCCGTGCTTTGTTTTTTCTCTTCCTCTCTGTCGTACCCCGAACCCAACCATGTCTTACAGTTACTCGTGAATTCAGACTAGTCGCTTGAGTACAATTTGACCGTTGCCATAGTGGGTTACTTTTAACACGGGCTTGAATGTTTAATTCCTTCCCGTGTTACTAATAATCTTGTCATAGAAATTTATTAGATGTTTTACATGTATTTACTTACTGTGTTGGCGGTCTCTTTGATTGTAAGGTAGTGGAACAGAGTTTGTATATGTTATGTACACTGTTCGTCTTTATAGGCGAATATAGGAGATAAGAGCGAGGTTGGGCGCCCCTAAACCCAGGTTTAACCGCCCACTGGTTTTTTTTAATAATTAATTTATAATTAGTTATTGATTGCTACTGACCGTACTAAGGCGGGTACCTATATTCACTTGTTGTATGGTTCCTGCTGTATATATTTCCATTATTGTCGCGTATTTTAATATTATTCTAAATATTTTTGAACAGTTTAGACAGTACATGTAGTATTATTCACTACAGTTACTAACAAGTTGCTGCCTTTTTCAATGATACAAGTTAAAGCATAACGTGTCTGAATGTTCTCTCTGGTCTGACATTAAAAATGTAGGCTTGAACATTAACATGTATTTATATAAATGAATATGATTTAAACTGTTAGTTTAAGTTTGTAAACTCCTAACAGTAAATATGAAAACTGTTGCAAACTACACACCAAAAGCAGTCAAAATTCAATTCAGCAACCATGTCTTTGTGACTCTGCATCGACGACTTTTATCTCCGTACATCAGTAATTGAGATACAATACAGTACATGTTAAAGGTCGAAGTAATTGGATTTACATATTTATTTTGTGCAACCTTGATGCTGTTATGTATGCTCTAATACTGAAATGTTAGTTTTCAAATTCTATTCGTCAGTTTTGCTCGTTTGATATTATATTTTCAGTTAAAACAATGCGGCAAAAGTAACTGCTACAGATTTAAAGTGGACATTTAGGTAACTACATTTTAACATGGTGTTAAATACTACGAACTGTCATGGTAAACATTTTGTCAAATGTGCCCGAAGAAACCTAATGAAAATGGAGACTACTAGTTTGGAAAATTGATATACATCACAATCAGGAAACAAGTACACATATGATATAAGTGTGGGTGTGTAAACTGTGAGTGTTGACATAACACTAAAACACGCCGCTGTACAGCAATTTGTAAAGACCGTATATGGTTGTTACTTCTGTAAAGTTTCGGACCTCATAACCTTTAATATTGAAAGGTGATTAAAACTGCTATAGCCGTTGGTCTACAGTTTTCATACTTGCAACCAGTTATAATTGTTTCGTAACCGAGTCATTCCGTAACTGGTAAGAAAGTGAAAAGTCATTCCCTAACTCATTTTTCAGTCATTTCGTAACCACCAAAAGTGATTATGTACCCAGAAACATTTTGAAAAGTAACGACCCAGGACATGGAAGAAGTCATTTCGTACCCTTTGAAAATGGAATAAGTCATTTCCTAATCGATTTTTACACGGCCTTTAAAATGTTGTGCTCATATTGTGTGTCTAAAAATTATATAGAATAGTACAATTCCTCACCAAACAATTAAATAAATACAAAGTTTAAAAAAATGCATTTAAAGAGAGTTGTTGGTACTTATTTATAATAAACCGTGAATAATAGAATAGTTATCAAGTTGTTGATGGTTATTCAAACAGGAAACTATTACGTATTCCTAATTAAACTAGTTTTAACACTTCCAACATGCAAATTAATGTTCAATACAAATCAACTAAATTTGTTTCATATAGATATCTATTGTAGTTAATATAAGTAATGAAATTAGTCAAAAAGCTTGAATGTTACCAACAAACATTTTGGTGACCATTTCGGATTTCAATGAGTCTGAAACTGCTCTAAAACATTTTCAAAATTTGAATTTTAGGTATACATCATGATAATTGCTAACAAAATAACACCTTTAAATCTCTAACACATGAAATAAAAGCCCAATAAGAATGTCAGTGCTTTGCTAAAAAATCCTAGGGCAGACAACTTTAACCTCATTATCTGTCCTTATCACTATTTAATTACGCGGCAGACGATTGTCTTCGAACTCCAGAAGAGATATGCAATAAGATAGTACCAACATGTTGCATGGTGCTTTCAGCGCACATACAAGTGGTCTGCCGCTGAGAATAAGTAGTAAACATCACTTGGTACAGCTGTTTTAAATATTAAGGTCCTTTAATATCGATTCATCATTGATGCGTGGTTTAATGTTACAAATTCTAAACACGGATTCTGGTCGGGATTCAGCCTGATTCGTTTCCCCATTTGACATAAAATTACAAGTCGATGTATTTTTAATCATGAGATGAGTATGCAGGACAATATAATCAATTTTCCATTGAAACGGACGGCAACTTCAAATTTTGCACTTGAAACTTTGCCCCGAGAGACACCGATTAATTTTACCATAGCACGAATACAGTTAAACTTTTCTAAAATTGATGTCGTCATGTATCTAATAATTGAAAAAACGAGTCACAGCTGAAAAAAAAACATAAAGGAAATACAATCAGCTAAAAGTGTTATAGCATACACGTATATATCTGTATCAATAACGCCGCTTGTGTAGGTAAACAGTCACTGTTGAGGCAGAATCCGGTGTAGAATGACTCTATTGTAAGTCGACAATAATACATCTATGACACTTCGGTTACAAGGTCACACACCCTTATCATGCTGAAATATATAATTGACCTAAACTATGATAGTCCTTAGACAAAATAATGGTCGCGACAGTTTTGAAACAAACCGCTGCAAATATATAAATAGGCAATTAGTTGCATTACCGTGTTGCATACTATTCATATATCTTTTTTTTTAAAGAACGTATATAAACATTGATTATACCTAACAGGTTCGTAAATACACCCACATGATTTTGAATAAGGCTGTCCAAACACATTGGTTACTTAAGCGTATCAAAGGCAGACAATGGGATAGTTACATTTACAACCTTTAACCAGCTTTTTATTCTATTTCGTTGTATACAGTTAGCCTTTGTCATTGACCTTTATCATGGTACACATTGTTTGTCTGCGTTCGTTTAGATACGTATTTACACAAGCGTTAAATTAAAAAAGTACAAACTGCTGAAAATCTTTTTTGTTCAATCCGAAAATAGGCGTCAAAAGGAAATATTCAGTTACAACAATTACGCTTGATATTTATATGTACCGAGTCAGCGAGGAAATAGTTTAAACCGGAGTTCATCTAAGTTTTTAAATTAATATTTATAGTTGCATATTAAGTGTTGCGTCAATACATACGAATTTATTTGGCAAACATGTATTTAAACGATTTACTGATAGTGAATATATAGTAATGAAAAGCCGGACCAGAATTTGAATGCTTTACCAAATCCACATAATAAAACGTGTAATGACGCTTAAATATGTGTCTAGACTGGGCCGTTTGCTGAAACATTATTATACTTTTTATCTTTAAGAAAAGCAATCTTCTCTTAATTTCCGGCATTTTACACTAAGTATTTGATGATTCACTCTTAGAAAGTGAAAATAGCGAAGACAATTCTAAACTCGACAAATTCATTAAATAATTATCTTAACATTTCTTAACTCGACAAGTTTACTAAATACGAAAATTATATATGTCTTAGAGCTCGGCCATTTCAAATAAGCATTTGGGGATTCCCTCTTACACAGATGCAAAAACTAAGACAATTTTCAACTGGAAACATTTACTATATAATTTCCTTAAAACGTTAAAAAACTGTTGATTGATTGATGGATTGATTTTATTTTGGCAATAGTGGCATAACATGGCAGCACAAATGCATTCACATATCATTCAATTTATAACAAATAATGCTTACACATGAAAATGCACATAATATGCTCACTAATACCAATGATTGCACATAAAAAGGAACCTGTGTTTGCCCTTATTTCCATTGTGGTCCCCTATACTAGTGGCAGTTCGATGCATTGATTATACATATACAACATTTTAATTTAATGATATGAAAATATTTACCAAGATTTCAATATCACATAGTTTCTGAAAATATCAAATCACCCTCTCTTAACTCTTTATTTATTTCTAAGATGAATACACTGACGTTAATGAAGCAGTTATTATTTTCTGAGAATAGTTAGAATAGTTAGTTTGTTGAATGAAATTCGTTTATAGACATACATATACGTTTCGCGGAAGCTAGTGGGCCGTTTGTGTTTGAGTTGTTTCGTAAAAGTGGGTCAACTTCGGGGTGGTATGACGTCATTACAAATGACTGAGGGTACCGTTTAAGACATTATTACCTATGGTCTTCATCGCCAAAATGTGATAAAGACCGATATATATAATCAATATATATATTTAAGTAATAAATGGTAACTTTATGTACCACAACTAGCGTAATGACATAATTAGTTCCATAACAATAATTAATCGAATTTCAACGATGTCACTGTGGCTCAATAGGGAACGAGTTGGACTAGCATATCGGGGATAGCAGGTTCGAACGATTCAAAAACCTGCTAAGCTTATAGTTTCCAAATGTTCGGTACAATTATACTCCATCTCCGTATACTGTCGTCTGCTTCCACTATGTTGTCTGAAATATCGTTTTAAAGTAGTACGACTATTTTAATTACGACTATTTTAATTCAAATGCACGTTCCAAGCAGTTTTAATCCTAATCAGACCCCGCGTTATGTGGTGTTTCATTATGATTCAATTTATTTTAAATTACAATGTGCAAATAGAATGGATACAGCTATAGATCCAAACTTGTTTGCCAGTAATATTTAACCCTCATCCGGACCTTTGAGCAACTATCCTATTGATACTTATGGGGTCCATTGGACCCCATTTTATAACTTTGATTTGTTTCTTAGTCAAGATAGGTATTTATTACATAACACATGCTATACTATTAATGACTTGATTTATGTTGTATTGTAGCGATGACACGGAAACGTATATATTACAGTTACCATGGTAACCAGTGACCATAGTAACACAAAAAATAAGGTTTGTTTTGCAATAAAATATACTTTTGCACAAAATGTACAGATGGCAAGATGTGGGCATATTAATCACTATATATATATATATATTGTTATATTAATAGATCATCTTTTACAGAAAAATGTAATATTTTGAAGAAATAAATGGCAAAAAAGGTTGGGGTCCAGTGGACCCCAAATAATGATTATGCATACTAACATGGACTATAATGCAATTTTTTAACTATGACTGATTTGAAAACGTTATAAATTGAATATATGTCACCAAACAACTTACTAGCTAATCAATCTAGTGAATATGTCAAGCTTTATATCTGCTTCTAATTATTTCATAGCAAGAATTGCCCAATTGATTCGATATGTCAGTGTGCATGTCAAAACTCCGTGCAGTATGTAGTATGACGATTGCATTGAGACAATAACGGATAAAATACATGTGAGTGAACTAGTAAGGCAAACACATATATATATATATATATATATTGCACTTTACAAACACACAACTTCAAATGGTTATAAGATATACAAGTTTTAACTAATAATTGCTTTACAAATGTTTTATGACCATCTGCTTCACATGTCTGATAAGCATCATGTATGAGTTCTACATGCATTTGCAGGTGCTAAAACAGGCTGGTTTAACCTAATGGTACACTCCAAATTTTGTATCATTTGAATGAAAATTGATTTGAGGTTTAAAGCCCTCACCAGCATTTGCATTTATTGCGATACATTAATGAAATAACAAGAAATTGTATTAAACAAAAGGTATATATGAGTCAACAGTACGGGATTTAAAGGGTTAACGAATATATACAATCTCCATATATTAGGGCAAGATAATTTAAGAGTAACATAAGCTGCTCTGGGACTTTTCAGCTTCAAAAAACATTCTGCTTAACACGCCACAACACAAAAATCATGAAGTGGTAGTAATATATATTGCTTAGCAATACAGTATAGCATTTAGATAGACTGTTACAAAGCAATGAAAATGTGCCCGTTAACGTATAGACAATGTCACATTTAACTGTAAATTTGTAACATACAGTTACCTTTTTAAAAAATATAAAGCTATCAACTGCTCAGACAGAACAAATGTTTTCTTAAATATTTTTAAAATAATAAAACAACAAAAAAGGATGTTTTAATCAGAAATGTGCAGTATATATCTCAGCTTTGTCTGACTGTTACAATATACGAATATATTTGCTTATAATCTAAAATTGTCTATTTTGTACAATGGTACAGCGAGCACATAGTAGGCGACATTACAGTACGGACACTTACAACAGATAAATAGTTTGATTAAATAAATATTGAAACGCCGAAATCATACACTTGGCTGATCGTACATCTCTATCGCTAGTAAATCGAATAAATATTTACGGAACAGAGAGAAGTTTAATCACTGCGCTAGGGTCATTGAACACGATGACTTGTTAAGCTGTTATATGTGCCATTGTACCAACTGACATACGGTCCCATATATTGTAAATCTGTCAACTAAATTGTGTATACTACATAGTGATGAGATCTGAAACTGACAAGACACAATTAAAGTCAACAAAATGGATACATTATCTTTCTGTCTCCAACGCACACGCATGCAAACACAACCAACACATGTTCGCCATACGGTTGCTTTGTAACTATTGATTTGATTATAAAAAAGAACAGCCCAGTTAAGGCATAAGGATGATATTCCAAAGTCATAAATAAATACGAAAAAGACTCAAGCAGGAAACGTAACACGAACAATACACCCACCTCTCAAGCAAAACACACACATACACACAGTCATACCATAACACACACACAAACACGCACGCAATACCATTTCTTCATCCACACGCTAACATAACACACACACACACACGCACGCAATACCATTTCTTCATCCACACACTAAATAGAAAACACACGCAAGACAAACATAAAGCAAAGTGAACATAGGAGCCCGCATTGGTACGGTCAGTAGCAATCAATAATTAATTATAAATTAGTTATTAACAGCCACTGGGGGGTTAAACCTGGGTTTAGGGGCGAACCTCACTCTTATCTCCTATATTCACCTATTAAGACGAACAGTGTACATAAAATATAAAACCTGTTCCACAACCTTACAATCAAAAAGACTACATGTAAAAACATCCAACAAAAATTATATGACAAGATTATTAGTAACACGGGAAGGAATTAAACATTCAAGCCCGTACTAAAAATAACCCACTATGGCAACAGTCAAATTGTACTCAAGCGACTAGTCACGAGTAACTGTGAGACATGGATGGGTTCAGGGTACGACAGAGAGGGAGAGAAAAAACAAATCACGAAAATCCGACATAACTCTCCCGGTTAAGGACGGCTTTAGAGATACATCATCATGTAGTGCTAAGCCCTGTCTGTCGTCGCACAATCAAAGAGGAAAGCATGGTTATCAATTGTAGATTGATCGATAACCAAACGTGAAGTGCGTAGCAATATAGTTGGATCATAATCTTTTTTGAGGAAAAATCTAATACGTTTCACAAACAGGTTTTGAAAATGCATATGTCCAAGAATCTTACGAAGTCTGTAAATCACATCACCATAAAACTCCGGATGTGAAATACCGTGCCGTAGAAAAGACTTTAAGTTACATTTATACTTGTTAATGAGGGGAAGATTTCTATAAAAGAATTTAGAAAATGTTTTACGAAGTTTATGAAATCTGTACCCCTGTTTAAGAAGCTTTTCAGTAATAGTTTTATTACGAATGTGGAAGTCCTCAACAGAGGTACAGGCCCTAGCAAAACGAATAAGTTGTGAAATATAAACCCCGTAAGATGTAGAACGGGGAACGTCGCCATCTAGATGAGGATAATTTACAATACTAAAATCAAAATCATCTCGTTTATCGTAAATCTTAGAAGAAACATGTTAGTATATATGAATTTTTCTTTGAGTAATGTAGTGAAAAGGTTAAGGCATGTAGGATCATGATGAAACATATTAAATGATATATGTTGCGGGCCATTTCACATAGACTAAAGATATATCAATACGACAGAAAATCAGTTTGGATTTAGAAAACACGACACATAGTTTCTATCCAACCATTGTGCGATACTTTTTGATCCACTTTAAACAGCAGTTTATATATTAATGACTACGTTCGATTTAGTCAGGTGTCATGCTAAGCGTCGCTTTCCGCTCCCTAAATGACACATATGACAGTTAGACGACACACACGTTTGGTGCCGATGTCTTATGCTGACTATTCGTGGTGATTTGCAACCTAAAATGTGTTTTAACTAACATATCCCGACCATTTTGGTAAATGACATTATCAATTATGATCAAAAGAGCATTATGCAATCTCTAAATGCTCCGCACATCAACAATAACTTACATAAGCAGTGTCCTCATTGAATCATGATTCAAATTGAATGAAAATAATATGAATAAAACATGATATTTTAGTTCGGGCATATGCAGTTTTTGGACAATTCATTTTGGATAAACAAGTTTTAATATTGAGGTAAGACAATAGTTTTACTGACAAACAGTTATTTCCAATGACCATCAAAATCTTATCGTTGTAAAATTAATTTTACATTACCTTAGAGTCCCATGGTGCTTTCAGAACTTTTTTTAATATCTGAAATACAATAACGGGTACTAATTATAAAATCAATCCGTATGGGCCAAACTGATCTATGAAATGTTGAAAACAGACCTAAATCACCAAAAAGGGCAATTTAAAACCATAACAAACCGAAAATAAAACTTCTGACATACACAATACCGCCCGGCTTAGTGTCACGTGATACGGTCGGTATAAAATTCATAGTGTGCAGCCGTGTTCAGAATATTGTTATACACAGTTCAACACAACTGTAGTCAAACGAAAGCAACGAGGGTCAGTATTTATGCGTATTTTAGGGCCCATCGTATGGCCTAACAGTAAACGCCCTGTTCATCCAGCTGTCAGTCTCTCCGCCCGTCCCTCAGTAAGTCATTCAGACTTTCACACTTTTTTGTACGCTCTCTAACTCTAATATTTTTATCTGATCTTCCACAAACTTGCTGAAAATGTGTAATTAATAAAATGTAAGCCAAGCTCGATAACTACTCAAGTTGCATTAGGCATGTCGGAGTTATAACCCTTGAAATATTAAAAAATGACTTTTTCAGTCTTGTCCACTCTCTAACGGAAACAGATTTTATCGTAATGCACTAAACGGGCTTGAAATGTTTATTAATATAGAATCTAGGTCCAGGACGAATACTGCTAAAATCGCTTAAGGTATGTTTGAGTTTTAGCCCTTTCAGTATTAAAAAATGACTGTTTCAACTCTTTTGTTTATCTTCAACACAAACAAATGTTGTATTGGATCTTCGCCAAACGTGCTTAAAATGCTCATTAATATAAAATCTAGGTTTAGTTTGAATAATACAAAAATCGCATAAAGCACGTAGGAATAATTGCCCTTATATTATTAATAGTGACTGTTTTAGCCTTTTTGTTCTCTAACACTAAGAGTTTTTATCGGGACTTCATCAAACTTGCATCAAATGTTTATTAATATCGAATCCTGTTCCAGTTTGATTACTACTAGAATCACATGTGGCATGTCTGAGTTTTTGCCGTTTAAGTATTAAAAATGATTGTTTTAAGCACTTTATATTAATACTTTTATTGGATCTTCACCAAACTTGCATAAAAATATATAACATTTTATTTGTTTGATTACTTCTAAAATCGTATGAGGCATGTCGGAGTATTTTCCCTTTAATTATTAAAAAATGACTGTTTCAGCCTTTTTTGCTCTCAAACACAAATAGCTGTTATCGGATATTCACCAAACTTGCATTAAATGTTCATTAATATAAAATCTAGGTACTACTAAATCGAAAAAAGTATGTCTAAGGGTTTGTCCTTTATGTATTGAAAATGACTATTTCAGCGTGTTTGCTCTTTAACACAAACACTTTTAATTTGATATTCACTAAACTTGCTGAAATTGTTTATTAATATAAATTCAATGTTAAGTTAGATCACTACTAAAATCGGATAAGGTATATCTGAGTTATTGCCCTTTAATTATTAAAAAGTGACCGTTTCAGTATTTTTGCTCTCTAACACAAATAGTTGTTATCAGATCTTCACCAAACTTGCATTAAATATTCATTAATATAAAATCTAGGTACAGTTTAATTACTACTAAAATCAAATAATGCATTTCTGAGTCTTTGTCCTTTAAGTATTAAAAAATGACGGTTTCAGCATTGTTTGCTCTCCAACACAAACACCTTTTTATTTGATCTAATAATCTATGTTTAGTTTGATTAATACTAATATCGCATACGGCATGTCGGAATAATTGCCCTTTAATCTTTAAAAATGACTGTTTCCGCCTTTGTTGCTCTCTAACACAACGAGTTTTTATCGGATCTTCACCAAACTTTCATCATATGTTTATTGATATAAAATCGAGGCTTAGTTTGATTACTATTAAAATCGCATGTGGCATGTCTGAGTCTTTGCTATTTCAGTATTAAAAAATGACTGTTTCAGCAATGTTTTGTTCTCTTACACAAACATCTTTACTGGATACTCACCAAACTTGTTGAAAAATGTTCATTTGTATAAAATCTAGGTCTAGTTTGATTACTACTAAAATTATGAGGCATGTCGGAATAATTTCCGTTTAATTATTATTAAATTACTGTTTTAGCTTTTTTGCTATCTAAGACAAAGAGTTTTGATCGGATCTTCACTAAACTAGCATCAAATGTGTATTAGTAAAAAATCTAGGTTAAGTTTGATTACTATTAAAATCGAATAGGGCGTGTCTGAGATTGTGCACGTTATGTATAAGAAATGACGGTTTCAGTCGTTTTGCACTCTAACACACGCAGTTTTTTTATCGGATAGTCACCAAACTTGCTGAAACTGTTTATTAATATAACATTTATATCAAGTTTGAATTATAAGGCATGTTTGAGTTTTTTTCCCTTTAGGTATGAAACAATGTTTCATCATTTTTTGCTCTCTGACACGCACATTTTTTTAATTTTCACCTACATGAGAATTAGTTTGAATACTACTAAAATTGAAAAGGTATGTCTGAGTGTATTAAACATTGATACATTTAATTGGATCTTCACCAAATATACTGAAAGTAATATTTGTATAAAATATAGGTCCATTTCTATCGCCGAAGGCATGCTGGAGTTATGGTTCTTCAAATATTTAGAAGTGTGCTATTTTACCCCTGACCACTCTGTAACAGGAGCAGTTTTTCTTCTAGTGTAGCCAAATATTTGGTCAATGGTTGCATGTGCTACATCTTGGACATGTTGGCAATAAGTAATAAATGACCGCTCAATATCTCTTTTAACTCTTGAATGATTTTTCACTCGACTGTATTTGATTTATTTTCTTGACAAAGATTTAATACCAATACGCATTGTCAGTAAGTTTTGTGAAGATCCAATAAAAAGTGTTTGTGTTAGAGAGCAGAAAAGGCTGTAACAGTCATGTTTTTAATTGTTCAAGGGCAATAACTGATACATGCCTCATGCGAGTTTGCTAGTTATTGAACCTGACCTATTTTCTATACTAATAACTATTTATGGCAAGTTTGGTGAAGATTCAAAAAGAAGTGTTTGTGTTAGAGAGCAGAAAAGGCTGTAACAGTCATGTTTTTAATTATTCAAGGGCAATAACTGATACATGCCTCATGCGAGTTTGCTAGTTATCGAACCTGACATATTTTCTATACTAATATATATTTATAGCAAGTTTGGTGAATATTCAAAAATAAGTGTTTGCGTTAGAGAGCGGACAAGGCTGAAACAGTGACTGTTGGGTTTAACAGCAGAAATAAATATTTTAGTTTTCGAAATACTCCCATTATCGGAAGCCCTGTATTTACAGAGTTGTCCTTCTTTCCATTCACAAGGGAGGCAGTTTAAATCGTGCAACACGAAAACAATCTAAGAAAGAGCCGGTTTTTGTAAACTAGTCACGTCCCATGTAGTTCAAATGGTATCCCAAACAACCGTTTGATGCAGGGTTCCAAAAAACACAATGCGGCTTTAAATTGTTGTTGTATATAAATTACGGTGAATATTGTTTAAGTAAAATGCAAATGTTAATGCAAAGAAGGCATTGAATTCAAACGTTAAGAATGATTCGCATGTATATATATACGGTTGGTTGTTGGTTAGTCTCTAACTTGCCATCTAGCCAAGTGGCAAAGTCACCATCCGATTCGTCTTCATAAGGATGTGTGTCGTCTGCATCCGAAATGTCTTCATATATCCTACTTAAAGTTGGGCGTTTCTGAGAATCACCGGTTTGGAAAACAACATAAGAGACCGACTGCTTCACTCTGTGGCTATCTAGTTGATGAATAAGCTTCAAATGCTTAGTCAGATAGCTCCAACACACGTCCGAATGCTTTTCTTTCATGTGACGGTTCAAGTTCCTTTTATTGGTATAACTCCTACCACATGTGTCACGATGGAACCGCATATTTCTAAGTTTTATTATTGAATAATTATTGAAAATAATATACGTCTGTACAATCCGAAAATCTTAACTGAAATGACAATTTTTCAAGCGGACACACATATTTCAAAATGCACGAGGGGATAACAGTCCCGCCTATGGTTGTACTGTGAGCACGAGGTGAACGAGGTGAACGAGGAGTACAACTCCGCTGATGCGTCGCTCCGCTCACACATCAGAAAAGGTGTAAACACAATTCTCCGTCTGAATATCTGCTCCACTTGACACACAATAACGGTACACTGCTATTTTCACACGCGTGTACGGATTGCTTATCTTACAGATTTTGACTGTTACACGTATACTATACAAAGACTGTTCTATGTTGTTAATTTGTATTATGAAATAGTTTTAATAGAAATTAGCACATGGCTTGGAGCTATCGGCCAATCAGATGCCTCAAAAACCTGTGAATATATCGTTTATTGAACAAAACCATGAAATAACTAACACACTGTTCAATAATTCCATACTTCCATCATCTCAAGGCAATATGACGTCACAAGCCTAGCAATCCTCCGAGCGAGCCACCGCGAAAACCTTTTGCCTGCACTGTAGGCTTAACGATAAAAAATCGGAATAAACACCAGACCAAGGATTTAAACTAAAGCAATACGGTAATTCCACAGTATCAAAAATAGATCTAGATCTACCCCATCGCTTGAGACCTAGATATATGCATTGTATCAGCTGTAAATGTTAAAACCGGGTTATGCATGTCTAGATTGTCTTTACTAAACAGCTGAGATCGACGGGGAACTGCACACATTTGATGACGTCATAATATGTATAGTGAGACCTGAACTTTAAAGGCAATAATAATGAATTGTGCTTACATATAGAGCTTCAATAAGCGTTATTTATGTTGGTGTTAAAGCATGCTTAATGTCTCAAGCTACATATCGAAATAACCTTCAATTTAAGTAAAATATTATAAATAAAATGACTTTTTTGTCTAAAACATAAAGCAGAAACGAAGGGTCTTCTTGTTTTCCTCGAGCCCAAGCCAGTGCTAAATAGGTTAGATTTACATTGTTTTTACTTTACACATATACCTATGTGTGCAATAACAGTTCTGTATTTAGAGTCTACTCACTGTTGCTGAAATACTGCTTTATTTTCTGATTGGCTATTGTTGCAGCTACTCTTTTGGGGTGTTTAGAGTAAGTTTTGTCTCTGGAAGGTGTTCAGGTTGGATTTGGTCGATGTCTCCTAAAACTTTCATTGGACACAGTAGATTCAGGGGTCGACCAATCTCACGTCCTGACGACAATCGCATATTTGCCCAACGAACGTTTGTGTCACGGCTTTGTATATTTTTGTTATTCTTCCGAGCTTCCAGCAACCGCGTGGAATGTCTTCTTTTATCAGCACAACATATCCAATTTGAGGTACAAACTGAGACTTAATTCTATGTTTTTAATCGTGTTTGTCCGCTTTCCCGGAGGTTTGAAACATAATCATTCCTCCAAATTGTCCTAAACGCATTCAGCAGTTTTTGACCCTTTTCCACAGTTTCAGTAATTTCTGGGCAGCACTTTCACAAGGAGTATACTCCTAATCATGTCCGGTTTCTATTTCTTGTAACCCAATGTTAGGATTAAGTACCAGGAAATTTGCTGGGCTCCTCTATTCACTTTGCTTTATGTTTGTCTTGCGTGTTTTTTTCTATTTAGTGTGTATATGAAGGAATGGGATTGTGCGTGTGTGTGTGTGCGTGTGTGTGTGTTTGTTATGGTATGACTGTGTGTGTGTTCTGCTTGAAAGGTGGGTGTATTGTTTGTGTTGCGTTTCCTGATTGAGTATTCAGTATTTATTAATTGGCGATATAATTAACATCATCTCCAACATAAACGAGAGGTCGGGAATTAACCACAGACTCAATGTCTTTGATGTATGTCAGCATTTGTGTATGAGTAAGTAGGTTAAGACCGATGACTTTTCTCAAAGATCGTTTCTTTGTACATCCTAACACTTAGTGTGAGCTGTTGAGCATTGTCACTGGACATTGTGTCTGGAGTTCCTCTAGAAGCTACGAAAAACGTCTAAAGCTCATTACGAACTCTTCAATTGTTTCGGAGATCATCATTTTTAAATGAACTGCACGCGTGACCAGGCATGTATTATAGGCAAATTTTTTTTGCTTTGTCCTTGCATTTAACATACAATGGGCTTAAATAGTCAATACCGCCTTTTGCAAACGGAATTGATTCTGTTACACATTCTGTGGGAGGTGGAGCCTTTTTTGACATTGCATACGCTCCGTCTTCATGACGTCGACACACAAGACACTGCCGAAGAACACATATTACACTAGCACGTCCGCATGGTTTCCAGAATCGTTTGCGAATGTTACTTAAAGTATGTGATACACCGCTATGAAGAAGCTCTTTGTGCATCCTTTCTACTACCAAATGAGTGAAATGTTCATTTTTCAGCAAAAAACTGGTCTTCGACTGGCTTCAGACATGGACACATGCTCCATACGGCCACGACATCTTAGGATACCATTTTCATCAATGTGTAAGTCCAATTGTCTCTGCAAGTTATTTGGTTTGTTATTTGTTATGGCATCAAATACACCAGGGAAATGTTTCCTTTGTACACTTTTAATCCACATTGTGTCAGCCCGCTGTAGCTCCTCATAAGTCAATGGACCCTTGTAACTCTCCAGTTTTCGTGTTTTGTTGACACATCGATTAGCGAAAGCAGTTACTAGAATCAATGTTGAGGCTGACGAGAACCTTTCACTATCGATTTTAAAAGGTGGGTTGTCAGTTGTCACATGTCTCTTCAGACAGTTGAACACTTTCAAGAGGTTGATTAATATCCTTCACTTTGTCACCTTCTTTAGTTTCTCTGGATATATCTCATTTAATGGGTTACAGAGCCAACATGGTCCCTGAAACAACAAACTATTGTTTTCAGTTGCTCAATTGTTGTTCCTCTGCTAGGTAAATCCTCTTGGTTTTCAGAGGATGGTATGTATCTGAATTCCTTGACAACGCAGCTTTTTATTTCTTTCACACGATTAGCTACGAACACTGACGATACATTTTCAGAGTGTATCCAATGAAGGACACATTGTGAGTCACTCCACAGGTAAACGTCTTGTATTGGCAGAGCTAAATGTTTTTTCACGAACGCAACACAGCGAGCACCATGTTAGCACAGCCAAAAGCTTTAACCTTGGAATTGTAATATGTTTCTTTGGGGCCAATCGGTACTTAGAGAAGATCAGATCGGCTCTTGACTGAGAACTACCCTCTTGATGAAAATACACACAGGTTTCATAAGCATGCATTGACGCGTCACAAAAGCAGTGTAACTTATGCTGAACATTGTCATCTTGCATCGCTAAATTTCTTGGTATCGAGATTTCAGGAATCTTTTTCAAGTCGTATTTGATTGAATGCCATGTGTCTGCATTCACATTGATCCAACTTGTCGTCCCATTCGTGACCTTTGCTCCAAACAGTTTGTAGGAGCACCTTCCCCCGGAGAAGTACCGGTGAAAACAATCCAACTGGGTCATAGACTGACGCCAATTGCCATAGTACAGATATCTTGGTTGGTGTAGTATCGTCATCAAGTATAAGCGACCTGTTCAATAACAACGTATCGTTGGCAGTGTTCCAAGTGTGACCAAGCACCTTTATTGTTTCAGATTTTGCCTTATCCTCCATTGGTATAACTTTGTTTAGTTTCTCGCTGATAGTAGACCATTCTCTCAAATGCATTGCTGGGTATGTAAACATAGCTTTTGTACAACTTGATAGCTTCACTTTCATCATGTGTCCCCTTAATGACATTGTCCACATAAATATATATATATATCAGTCTTAAGTTGTTCAGCAAAGTCAATCTTATTTAGATCCAATCAGTATATCCAATAAGTTCTGATATGGCTACGCCGCACGATATCAGCAACATTATGGCGTACTTCGCCGCACGACATAAGCAATTTTATGGCGTGCTCCGCCATTCCAGTTTCAACTGTTTTGAACTGCTTCTGCTCCCTCTTCTAGGCCATTATGAGTAATAACAGAAACAAACTGAACAAATACAACTAATTAAACGTTAACATATCGTTCATGACATCATCCATCAATCCAAGACTAGTGCACTGAAAAACTATCCAGATTTTCTTCTGCCTGAGTATTGTTGAATTCCAGACTGACCGTCTAAGGCCGCATAAATATTCGTCTAACTGTTCATAGTCTACTTTTCTGTACCCTTTAAATTCGTATGGTTTTCTTTTGGTTAGTAATTTGTTTAACGTTCAAATTACCACCAACAGCCCAGTTTTGTATAGGTCTAAAGAGCAACATAACACTACTATAGGCGGATAGGTGGTTGGAACGATATGTTTGGTTTTACGGCACTGGTACAAAAAGTAGGTCATATAGCGTCAAAAAATTACGGCAGATGATTACGGCTAATCTCATTCATTGCCAAACATCACATGGGATCAAAACCGCCGACCTGCATTTCATTTTGTGCTTTGCAGAGAAGATAATATCGGTCTAAACAACAGAAATATTCCCTATGACAATAAAATTAAAAGTCTGCGACAATGTAGGATAGGCTGCAATGATTCGTTTTTGAGTAATATTGGTTCAACCTTTACTCTTTTGCTCATGCAAAATGATGTAATTTATAATATCACCCTTTTCAATAGACGATTGTACACACATTGCTCAAAATGATTCTGCAAAATGCAGGATTCGTTCCTGAATAATGTTTCAACATTATGGCTAAGTTTCACGAGACAAACATTACTGGCATCTCTTCTCAATCTGGGTCTAGACAAATGCCTAATAAGCGTCTGGGTCTGTTTATTTTCTTGAAATCGAAATGGTATGGCCGTAGACCTTCTATCAAAACTCTCTTACACCTGGGCAAACTCTGTAAATTGTAAATAGAAAAAAATTGTATGGGCTTCAACTGTTAAATATAAAGTTTGGGCCTAATTAGATTATGATTAGATTCTCATAACGATCATATTTCTACAATTATAAAAACAATAAAAACAATATCAGAGTTTTAGCAGACGACCTGTTTAACATACACCAATTACATGTTTGAAGAGTTAAAACTCTTTTTATTAGTAATACTGATATTTTAGAGATTTAATGTACATCGAAGTTTATCAGCATAAATATTCAAGTCAAGCCTCCTGCGTTAAGATACCACGAAGGTCCGGTTTGGCATTACTTAGTCTTAACACAGATAACATCGGAAATAACGATCATTCTAGTAGTAGGCATCATTTGGTACAGCTATCCCAAATGTAAAGGTCCTATAAAATCGGTTCATCATTGATGCGTGTTTAATGTAAAACAATGTTAACACGGATGTCAAGCGCTTTTGAACGCAGCGCCCCTGTGTGAAAAGAGCGCTAAATAAATATTGTATTATTGCAATAACAATTCTGGGCCCGTATTCTGAAACACTCTTAGATAACTTTTACTCTAAGTACATCAATATTCTCTTAGTTTTCGGCAATTTACTCTAAGTATTTGATGATACACTCTTAGAAAGTGAAAAAAACTAAGAAAATTCTAAACTCGACATTTTTAACTAAGTATAACGATATACTCTTAGAAAATCAATATAGTCTTAGTTTTCGGCCATTTCAACTAAGTATTTCCCTTAGAAAGATGAAAAAAGCTAAGAAAATTCTCGACTCGCCAAATTTACTATAGAATTTTCTCAAAATTTAGGAAACTGTGACCCTCTCTTAACTTTTTAGAATTTTCTAGGATTAGAACACGAACGTTTATTAAGCAGTAATAACAGGTAGAATAGATAATTTATTGAATAAAAATCGTTTAAAGACCTGTAGATACGTTTAGCGGATGTTTTTGAGCCGACGTTTGTGTTTGAGTGGCTTCGTGAAATTGGGTCAAAGTCTTGGTGGGGTAACGTCATTACAAAGGACTGGGATTACTGTTTAAGACAATATTACATACGGTCTTAATCGCGAAAACGTGGAAAAGATCAGTATCTATTCAAATTCAATATTTTTAGTAATAAATGACCACTGTATGTACAAAAACTAGCGTAAATACATAATTAGGTTCACAATTATAATTAACTAACAAGCCAAATATCAACGAAGTCGCCGTAGCTCAATCGATAGCGACTCTGACTTGCATGTCGGGGGTAGCCGATTCGAGCCACACAGGGTACGATCTTTTTTTCTTAACAACCCCCTTCTTTATTTTTTATTTTTTTTAAAAAATCATCATTATTTCCATAGATTCGTTTCTTTAAATACAAATAACTGCTTAATTCTTTCAATGCCAAACGCTCGTAATAGTTTACTTCTTCAACGTTACATTGTCCTCTGCTTCAATTTTGTTGTCTGCAATATCGTTTCAAAGGAAATTGTAAGGCAGTAAAACTGAAAAGAATTCAATACGAGTGCCAAATAATTTGGATCTTGATCAGACGCCCCGTTACGCGGCGTCTGATCAAGGTCCAAACTGATTGCAAACGTGCTTTTAGGCGCCATTGAGAGTTAAAGGGTTAAAGCATGTTAAAATTGAAGTAAAAGTCTCCAATTAGAATTTTTCCTTCTTATTGTCAGCCTGCTAGTTCTAGAAATGACTTTCATGTTTCTACTATTTCTTGATATTTGAAAAGCATTTAGAAAAGTGTCCTGCAGATTAATGTTTAACCATTGTCATGCAGAATTATCATATGCTGCAAACACATCATCAGCAGAAAACAATATAATCAATTTGATACTTTCAAAACTTAAAAACAGTGAAATATGACTGGCAAACAAGTTTGGATCATATCAGACGCCGCATAACGCGGCGTCTGATCTGGATATTTACTGTATACAAACTGTTAACAAATTTTATCCAAGTCGCGCTTAGCATAATAAGAGGATTTCTTTTAAAGCAGGCTGCCAATAAGAAGGAAACCTCTAATTGGAGACTTTAACATCAACTCTAGCATGCTTTAACCCTTTCACTCTGGCGCCTAAATGCGCTTTGCAAACAGATTGGATCTATTAGCAGGATCTAAAGTATTTGGCACTCGTATTGAATTATTTTCAGTCATACAATTAACTTTAAAAAGATATTGCAGACAACAGAATTGAAGCAGACGACAATGGAACTGTGAGAATTAGACTCACTCTCGCCTATAGGAACGTTTGCCAACATTCTGCACCTTGATCAGACGCCACGTTTCGCAAAACGCGGTGTCTGATCAGGATCCAAACTGTTTGACACTCGTATTGAATTATTTTAAGTTATACTTCCTTACATTTAAGGCTTTGAAACGATATTTCAGGCAAGAAAATTGAAGGAGTAAACTATCACAAAAGTTTGGCAGTGGAAGGATTAAGCAGTTATTTGTATTTAAAGAAATGAATCTATGGAACTAGTGATGATAGTTAAAACAAAAAAGAAGGGGGTTGTTAAAAAAACAAAGATCGTACCCTGTGTGGCTCGAACCTGCTACCCCCGTCATGCCAGGCAGAGTCGCTATCGATTGAGCTACGGCGACTTCGTTGAAATTTGGCTTGTTAGTTAATTATAATTGTGAACCTAATTATGTATTTACGCTTATGTATAAACACTGTTTTTTTTCAATTAATTATCTATTCTACTTATTCTCGGACAATGCTTGCTGCTTTATAAACGGGAGAAGAAAACAAACCCGCAAACTACACCGCAAATTAACAGTCACACATGTTAGTATGCGAGAAGAGTGACGTCATTTTAGTCGGGGAAATCCCTGACAACGGCCATATTTTACTCTTACTTTTTTTTCACTAACTAAATACTTAAGTATTTTCTTAGAGTAAAAGTTAGAGAAAAATAATCTTAGTTGAAAATGGTAGAGTTTAGAAAATTCTTAGTTAAATACTAAGAATGTTTCAGAATACGGCCCCAGGTCAGAATCCAACCCGATGTGTGGCCCCCTTTGACATCAAATGACTAGCCGTATTTTCAATCTTGGAATGCGTATGTATGGCAATAAAATTTAATGACAATATAAATTGACGACAACTTCCAATTGTGTACTTCAAACTTTGCCCCGGGAGACATCGTCTCATTTTACCATGGCAGGTATACAGTTAGACTTTTTTACAACTGATGTTGGAATGTGTGTAATAATTCAAACTAAGAAAATCTCAGCTTAAAATTAAAACAAGAAAATACAATAAGTTAAAATTGTCATAGCCTACACGGTTAGAGCTCTAACGATAAGGTCGCTTTTATACGTAAACAATTAATTGAGGCAGTATCCAGTGTAGATTGACTCCATTGTATTGCGACACTAATATATATGTGACACTTCGGTTACAAGCTCACACGCCGTTATCATGCTGGAATATATCTAAAGTATGATATTATTGTCCTAAGAGATAAATGTATCATAAAACAGGAATACAATTGCATACTATTATAATAGATTGTGTTTTTAAAAAGCTTAACTCTACATTGAGCTAACCTTTTGTATTTACAAAAACACCCGAATGATTTTAATAAGGCTATACAACCAACCGTTCACCAGTTTGTTATTCTATTTCGTTGTATTCAGATTGCCTTTGTCACTGACCTTTAGCATGGTGCACACTGTTAGTCTGTATTAGTTCTGATAAGCATTTACACTAGCAAAGAAATGTTTTAACCGGAGTATATCTGCACCTTAATTTTTAAATCAATATTCGAAATTGTATACCGGTATTATGTTCTGCTTTAACAAAAATGAATTTATTTGTCAAACATGTTTTAGAAAGCATTGACTGATAGTGAATATAAAGTGATGATATAATCATTTAAAGCAGGACAAGTATTTGATTACTGGACATTACACACATATTAAAACGTGTAGTAACGCTTAATATATATATAGATCATGGGTCCGTTTTCTGAAGCATTCTAAGATATTTTTGCTCTCTAATTAAAACAATATTATCTTAAATTTCGGCACTTTACTAAAGCGTTTGATGATTTTACCTATTTTTTAACTCGACACATTTAATGAAAATGATAATTATTCTTTTAGAAAATATTGTCTTAGTTTACCGCCATTTCAACTAAATAGTTGGGTATTCTCTCTTAGAAAGATGAAACATCTAAGAAAATTCTCAACTGACCAAATTGACTATATAATTTTCTTAAAAAATCAGTAAAAGCTTACCATCTCTTAACGCTTTAGACTTTTCTAAAATGGAAACACTAACTTTTGAAAAACAACACTTATTGAATCAGTATAGTTAGGATAGATAATTCATTGAGTACAAATCGGTATATACTTTTAGATACGTTTAGCTGTGGCTTTTGTGCCGACGTTTGTGTTTTGAGTGGTTTCGGAAATTTGGGTCAACTTCGCGAGTGGCTAACGTCATTACAAACGACTAAGGGTACCGTTTAAGTCATTATTATTTATGGTCTTCATCGCAAAATCGTGAAAAATATTTATATTTATTTAAAATCTATATTTGAGTAATAAATGATCATTTTATGTACAAGAACTGTCATGAGTGCATGATTAGTTCCACAATTATAACCAACTAACTAACGGAATTTCAAGAAAGTCGTCGTGGCTCAATAGAGAACGAGCTTAACATGTCGTGAGTAGCAGGTTCGAACCACAAAGGGTACGATCTTTGTTTTTTAAAGGCTTTATTTTAAAAAAATCTTCATTATTTTCATTGATTCGTTTTTTAACCCTTATCCTGCTTATCATGGACACAGTCTGCGCTAGACAAGTTAACTCCTCACTGCTGATCGCGGACACTGTCCGTTCCTGGAGTATATTAACATTCCAACATGGTGTACAGCACTACTGCAACCAATTATGAATGATGGATCGTGTATTCATTCATAAATAGTTCCCAAGTAATTATCACCTAGGTTAATCTTAAAATAACAGTAAGTTCCTGTATTTAAATGAAACAAGTGTGGTTCCCACAGAATCATGTCATATGAAAATATCAAACTGGAGATACACAGAATGAATGTTGAGGATGTTTATATCAATTACGTGGATTTACATGTTGAAAACATTTAAAAGGCATTCAGCCAGACCTATTAGATAGTTATCAACTTCATCTTTATTAACATTTTCATCATAATATTTTACTTATTAGTAGGTAATTAATCAAGTAATAATGAATATACATAAAAATTGTATTTGTTTGCCATTAAACATGTATATAAATAACCATTTGTACCACTCCACATGTATACAAGCTGCTGATTTTTACACCAATGTGTAGCTGTTTTATTTATCTACAACTTTCTCACAGATACTAATTAGCTAATATTAATGGTCAATGAGATATAGCGGTCAAAGTAGGGTCAGTGCCGTTATCATGTAAACAGATCACAGATGGTAAAGTTTAGCCGCAGTAGCTGAACTGATAAGCCCTTAGTTACGTAGTAGGATAAGGGTTAAGATACAAATAACTGCTCAATCCGTTTACTGCCAAATTTTTCGTAATAATTTACTTCTTCACCGTTTCGTCAGTCAGGAAAAAGGTAGGTATCATTTTCTGTCTGTTTGGTGATTAAACAATTGCGAAAACGTATAGCAATTCGCTGATACAAAAGCTTTTTAATAAATGTATACGCATCATTTATTGTAATTTGAACGGCTTTAAAAATCCCAATTAAGTGAATGACTGAACATGCCTTTTAAATATATTTAATCATTAACGTCCACTAAAATGTTACGCCTTATCGGCTCATCAAAGTGAATAAGTAAACTTAGTAACGTTTTGAACGACGTGACGTCATCCACAGTTAAAAGAAACGTCACTCTACTGTGACGAGGTCACTAACTGCAACATCCGACGTTATCATGGGCAGTAGTTTTTTAAGATAGCATGATGACATGTATTGAAGCAATACTGACGACAGGCCATTCAAATATACGTTATAATATCGGAAAATAACCTTTTGTTTTCATGAAAGCCTGGCATATTCAATCTTTTATATTTAATTTTGGTTTGATAGCTTTTTATAAATTCAATTTCTTTTGCTAATCTAGCCGAGATACTTTCGATATTAATTTAAAAAAGGAAAAATATAAAATTCTAAGTCAGTATTGCTGCAGGTGTCCAAATGACCACTGAGAGAAATTTGTCTTGTTGAAAGGTCTCTGATCTGTTGTGCATGTATGGTTTTTTCTAGTTCTGAGTTTATCTCCTGTCTGGCCGATATAGTGTCCACTGCATCCAATGCACGTTATAACATACAAAACATTCTTAACGTCGCACGACATATTTGCGTTTACATAAATTATTGTGTCAATAAAGTTAAAGTGATTGTCTTGACTTTGTTAACATAAACTGCAGTTTGATGTTCCGCATTTTGTAAGCCTTACATTGTCCTTTTATGCTGCGATTGTATTGGGGAAATATGGCGTCGGTTAGAAATGTTTTTAGGTTTGGTGGTTGGCGTTTGCTATTTATCAGTTTGGTATTTTTGAAACATTCATTCATCTTTGAGTCTATCTATATGAGGGATAGATTATACTTAATTATTTGGAAGAGTTCTTTATTTCTAGTATTAAATGTTGACAAGTTTGGTAATACTTGTTCGTTTGTGTTTTGGTGATTTATTAAGTAATTCATCTCTGGTTAAATGGTTTGCTTTTAATATGTATTGTGATATGTCAGTTTTCGGATAGTTCCTCTCTAAGAGTACTTGATACAATTATTTTAGACGTATTGCTTTGGTTGTAGTGTCTGATACTATTGTACAATTGCTGCGAGCAAGATTAAAATAGAATATTACCACAGTGTCTGATCCGTGGTCTTTTATCAGTTCGAGCTGGTTGTGTAATCTAGCTCGCGGGATCTGGATTGAATACCTAACGAGAACTGTAACAAGACACTGGATCACGCACTGTGGTGATATTCCTTTTATAATATACCTTAACTTATTCGGACTAGATCTAGATCTATATGTTGGTTACTTGAATAATCAATTACACATACATGTAGGCCCCTATATGTTAAAAAAATATGTGTTCGTATGCAATCTTTAACTATTTATGGAAGTCATGTGACCACCCAAAATATACGTTATTATATATTTGATGACGTACTACTTTGTTCTCGATATAATCCGTTATGTATGAATTAGCATTTTGCAACTAACGGTCATTTAAACGTTTAAGAGTATGAGTTGGACTGTTTTAATACTTTGGGGGAAAATATTAGTAACAATTGGTGTGGTTGGTTGTTCACGCTTAAAACGGAAATGATTTGTTTACAGTTGAGCATCGCTTAGTTTCAACTTTTTTAAAAATAGCATCGGAACTTGGAATTCCGAAACGTTACGCGCAACGATTCTTTATACGAGTGTTTACGAACTATGGAACATGGGTTGTAATTTCCTATTGAAAATATATTTGTGTTACGATTAGCATATTATATCATGTTCAGTTATGGAAAGGTTAACTCTGAAAAAAAAATGTAACTTAAAACGAAATATTGAGCTATCATATCTTAACCGTTTTGAATATATCTAGATACATTTACTATGGGATCATAATAACTTTACTTTCCGGGAATAATCAGTTTCCAAGCTCAATCTTAAAATAATACAACCTATTGTACGTCCGTACGCTAAATAAAATGTGTAAAGTACTCTTGTTAAGACAATAAATGGACGGTATTAACTCATGTGACTCGGAACAGGAGCGTTGTATTCGAATGCGGATCATAGTGCGTTGTAATGAAAATATGCCATACTTTATTCTTAATATATTTCAAAAAGTCATTCATATATATATTTAAGATGTCGAAAACATAAGTATGCATATTTTCATGCAATTTGGATCATCTGCAGATGCATACATTGCAAATGCTAAGCAAGTGAATGCACATTTGTACTAGCAGAATGAGAAATTGCTGTCAATGTCGAACATGTCCAAGTATACATATGCAGATACGCTCATTCCCTTCAGAATCACTGCACCAATGCATTATTAAGTGTCGGAGACATTCCGTAAGACCACTCTTGTCATGCACAAATGACACTTTCATAGGAACTCCAATGCGGTTTTGTTTCTTACGTTATTATCTACATGGAGGCCATCATTTTTTCCCGGAACCAATGCGTTGGATTTGACGTCACCCGAGTGTTACCGCGCAACCCATTCGTTTTGCCTACCCAGTATGACTGACGTGTTGAAAGAAGTAACTCTTTGTACAAGTGACACTGAAAGTTAATGCCCAGCAAAACTTCTCAGTATAGGTAATACAGTCTAATTGACCGTTAGACCAATAGACATTGGACAGTGAATGATATCACTGAAAAGTCCTTTGGTACAAAAGTCTGTGTGTACCTGTCCCTGCCATCGTTGCTAGACAAATACAGTCATGTGTGAATAAACGGATATAAATGGTAAATAATATAGAGACAAACGGCAATCTAGTATTGCGCTAAAAATCATAAAGTACTATCCACATCTGCGTAAAAGAGATGTTCAGATCAATCATGGAACTTTGTCAGGATCCAAACCGTCCTATTTGACATTTTTCACTGCAGCTGAACGCGATTCTCGGACAGCATATTGCGATCCATATCTGGGTGGCATCTCAAAACGTATAATAAGGTATTATTTCATCCTTGTATATCAAGAACGGATCATGCGCCAATTAAAAATAGATTATTTTGATGTTTGCCCTGAATACCACTGTTAGTATACTAGGGGAAAAGTAAAATAACATTGACAAACAGGTTTAATACTGATAAGACGTCGCAGGGTGTTCGGATAGCGCAGTAGAAGCGCACCCGTCTTGAGTTCGATCCCGCGTCGAGGCAGTATGTGGGAGGGTTCATTGGTAGCCAGTCTGAACACGTGGGTTTTATCCGGGCACTCCGGTTTCCTCCAACAGAATTGACTGAATATGCCATTGAGAGTTATTTGTATCAGTTAATGTAGCTTGTTTCGTAATCTATGTAAAAGAAATAAAGCCTAAACTTTAAACACTGTTTGACACCTGGTTTGAACAGAATGATGGCTATGATTGGTTGTACGGCACTGCATCACACACAAAGTCATATAGCGCCGATTAAAATGTGGAAACTACTATTTTAAAAAAGAGTAACATTCGACATTCTTTCTCAGGTTAAATAAATAACCCACCATTCTAAGAGTTTACGAAAACGTGACAAAAAGAAATTTTCCCTGCTTTATAGATTGTATCATAGAGCCACGACAACAACATCATGAGAGATATCGCCATTAGCACGACCTTCATTCAACATTATTATAAGTGACCTGGGAGATATTAAGATTACTTATAGATCAGTTTGATTTATGTCTGATATAGTTCCACAGTGCATTTCAGATTTCCCGCCAAAACTAAATGTATTAGCATACAAGTAATATCCAAATAAGTATCCGAGTATGACTGCTTACAGCTCTACATAGCTGACTAGAAAGCAAAAGAGAGATTTTGCCACAGTGCAGGAAAATTTAAAAGGCTTTTTTAAATCATTTCGAGTGACTGTCGAACATGTCATTGCCAATTTTGAGTCTTACAAATCAGTGAACTACATACGAGGGCTGTCCCAAAACATCGTATACTTTCCTTATAAAAGTGTTCGTTAAAACAGCAGAGACAAACATTCGTCTGTATATATATATATATATATATATATATATATAATAAATAACGCGTCGCGCATTGTTTGAAGAAATAAATTGTGTTTTTAAAGCCTATAATACATCATCTATTTTTTTAAATCATATATATATATATATATATATATGTTTATGTAAACCTGTGTGAAGTTTTAACGTGTTATCTTTAAAACTGACCAGCACAGAGTATTTTGAAACACACTACCCGTCAAACCCCGGCGCACATTAGTTAACGTTATGACGTCATCGACGTAAACGTCACTCCTTTTCAAAATACTTGTAGTGGTGATCGATGTATTTTCGCCGACGCACAACCTCTTAAACAAGCTGGTATCTACATGTAGCTCGCGCAACACTATCAATGTTTCTTGTTTGAGCTGTCTTCAACGTTTTCAATTTTTGTCTGCATCAAAGAGGTTTTAGGTATGAAAATACTGCAAAATCTAATGGGCTAGGTCAATTGAATGTGGCGCATGTTAAAGCTTTTGAAAACCCAACACGGCAAGTTCCCAATGTGCATGCTGGGAAATGTGGCACGAAGCGATAACTTGGTGACATATGTTGCTTTTAAAGTTGTCAATGAACATCGGTCACTTCTCTCGTATCGTATGCAAGAGATCTGTGTGATTGGTGTTTGCTGAAAAAGTCCTGATCTCTCCTATATCGACTCAAACAGAGGGTTGATACCTGGACACTTCTTTCTTTTTCTTCTGCACTTAGCAAGCGTGGCACCAACATAGCACCGACTCTCGACATGTTTAGTTTCTCATGGAAATGTCGATGTACAGACAATAATTATGCTGACCCCGAGGAGTTCAGCATTATATCTCCCCGCAAGACGCCGATCACCATTGATGACACTCCTCACGTTTTCTACAGTGAAACTGTCAATTTCTTTCGACCGTCCCATCTTTACATTATTTTCTCAACCAATCCTTCTGAAAATCGCGTATGCTATTTGAACATCAGCAAGCGAGATGCTGTTGATTGTAGCTGTTTATACGTCTGTTTTGGGATCAAATGCAACTCAAAGTAGTATTCTTTGACATTCTGCTGCGCCGCCTTTTCCTCTGACGTCGTCATTTCTTGCGTCTTCAGAACACGGTATCATTCTCCATAACTAGATATTTTTTTTTTAATGACGCTAAGTTAATGAATTTTTCCAAGATGACGTAATATATAAAACAACGTCAACATTCATGACGCAATTTCGCGCAAATTCCGATTCGAAATTGCTTTGTAGGAGGTTGTAAAATGTACATCTTTAAATCTACGTTTAAAATGTTGGCGTGCGCCACATAATCTGAACAACAGTAAATATTTACAAATAAAATAGGGTCATGTGTGTTCAGGAACCTTATAATTTTTTATTCAAATGTGAAAATGTTTGAAATAGCATTGGTAAAAAAAATCATAGAAATATCAGGTCGGGTTCTTCAAAAAAAATATTAGTCCACGGTGTTTTGGTACAGCCCTCGTACATGCGTTTTAGGAAGAACTGTGACAATATGTGCCGGTCTAATAGATCTGCAAGCTTAAATAAACTAGATTAAATTATTAACATACTTCTTAGCTTTTGTATTTGAACTCATTAATCGTTTCAGTTACCGATTAAGTAACCCGTATATCTTGGAACCTGACCTGCATGGGTACCCTTTCACCACAAGTCATGCGCATGTGATAATCGAGATGCCTTTAAAAGTTTGGTTTACCTTCTGCTTATTATGCAATTGTCGTCTGCAAAACGTTGCCATATGTAACAACTCTCAATGTTCTGCATTTTTGTATAGACATTGTCAGCAGAATGTCAGACAGTTTAGTTTGACACAATATGAGCCGCCGCGTCATGCGGGGTTTTGTTTGGATCCAGACTGTTTGCAACAGTTATAACTAAAACACCCTGCAACAGACAGTAGATTAACCTATAGTCCCATATAAACTCGTTTTTTACGAACCTAATTTATTCCTGAATTGCAGAAAATAATTCAAGCTGTTATTAGGAAATAAGCAGACGACAGAAAAATAGACGATACATAGAACCGAAACAGAATGAGGCCCGACTATTTGAGACACCCAGTCCAAACTAGTCGCGTGCCGTTACATGCTATTCTCAATCAAAGGCAGCGAAAAAAGTATATTTCTACGATAAACCAAACAACAAGCAGATGGCAATTTCAATAAGGTGATGAGTTTGGTATATTTATTCTGGAAATTGAATTTATTGACCATCGAAACGGACGTCCAAGCAATTCCTTGCATTTGAAAAATTGCCCGGAGGGAAACCGAATCATTTCGTTATGGCAAAAATACAGTTAAACACGTTAAATTCTGATGTTTGTTTGCATTCCAGTATACATGTTCACCTGAATTCTACCTTCTCAACTGTTGGCAGCCTTGGGGATATCACTACCTTTAGGGTCAGTGTGATTCAGACTGAATTTTGCATAGTTCCAGCTTGCTTGGATCAGATGAGAACGCTTTTAGCAACACGTTTGGCCTATGTACACTTGTCTCTGATGCCTCTCTTGTGTGCCTTGTAGCATCTCCTCTTTCTTTGTATTACTTTGTTTACTTCTTCATTCAACACCAAATATATACCTCACATGGACATCCTTAGTTGACCATAACCACTGTAAGGTCTATTCAGAAGCTTACGTCAAAATTCCTCTACACCATATGCCTGATAAACCACTGTGATTTCAAGAAAGACATCTAAACATTTTTTCCGCACGTCCTGGTCCTTCAGCTTCCAGGGCTGAAACTTGCGGTGTTCATAAGGTTGTATCGTTACAAGGAAATCACCTACCAAATGCCTGTGTTGTGTTGCATATTCCTCTCCTAGGATAGTATCTGTTGAAAAAAGCATTGAAAACTTACCATAAGAGCAAAAGCTAATGGTTGTTGAAACTGTGGAGGCATTCAGTGTACAAAGGTTTCACGTCCCACTGAATCCGAAATAACTTGAAAGTCCTTAAGATCTGTACATGTAGCATATGATGAAATGATCACATGTCAATAGAATAAGCAGTCTGGAAACGTACATTCTTTATTTAGACAGTTTAAGTTTTTTAACTTGAATTCCCTTAAACTTGTGAAAATATTCAGTTGGCGAACATCATGTTTAAGATATCGAATCAGAATGTGTGAGTCATATAAGCTATCTTGAGCAAATGTCATGACAAAAAGAGAGTTCTCATTTCTTTGCAGACACTTCAGACTCTTTAGACTCACTTTAGACTCTGACCTGTAGTTAATTTGATATTACATAAGTGTACTTACAGTGTACAAGGATGTTAACAACGTATTGAAAATGTCAGAAGAGTTTGGAGCCAGATACGAAAACAGGTAACGTTTTTTGAGTCGTACATGGTTCTATGTCCATTTTGTGAACCAATAAAGTTATATATACCGCTGGAAATCTACTTTTAAAAGATATCTCCTGTTGCAAACTATATTTTTATCCGAGCTTTCTTTTTGAAGTTATTGCCAGTATAACAATGTTCTATCTCCATGTTTATGTTTTCTTGAGTCTTACAATGATATATGACCAATTTATCAAGTCATTGTGTTCTAATTGGATCACGTGACAGACATGTTAAATGCGCTCTTCATGGTTATTGGCGTACAATGTAATAAGCGAAATACCCATGTTTCTTTAGTTCAATGTGAAATTGTTAATTTAACGCAGATAGCTGCTTTACACATTATGAAAGTAAAACTGACTACCCTTTTAAAGAAGCCCCACCAAGCCAAGTTCGACGAGACAGACTTTCTAAACCGAGGTCCAATATTTCTGTATTTTACACAAGCCATATCTTTGAAGAACCAAATAGTTCTGATGATAACAGTATAGGAAATCTCACTCATGTTCTCTTTATGAGCTCTCCTCTTCCTGGGGAGTCACATCAGCCCATTTATATGCAAGATATGGATGTTAACAACAACAAACCAAATCAAATGTTTAAGAAGCATTATGATTTTCTTTCATCGCTTGTCAGCGACCTGAGGTTCTTGGCAGACAAAACAAAAATATCCTCTAAGATAAATATATTGACAGCAATTGACTTCTACTGTTTTCTATATAAAACATTTATCTAACACTGATTCTCTTACAAGCTGGTTACGTTCTCAAATGTAAGCTCTTATTTTTTTTAGGTTTACTGAACAGTACCTTTTAATTAACCATAGTAACGATTCAATTATAACAAGTTAAAGTAATAAAAACTACTAAAGAAGATTTGTGGTAATTTTAGAATTGATATAGAACATTGTACAAAGTTAATTGATTATGCAAATGTCTATTGTATTATTGATAATGTTCTATGTCCACAAAATGGACATAAAACATTGTAACAATGAGTGAAATAGAAGGTAGAGTTTGAGAAATGATCTATCTCGAACCAAAAGTAAATCATATCTCAAACATTTGCTTACAATCCTCATCAGACTTTAACCAACACCCTTTTGCATTCATAATTCATCAGGTAAAGTCAAAATGCTGTTTAATGGGTCACAAATTTGATTTTTTCAAAACAACCCTCATGTGAGATGGAACATTATAAGACTTACACGATGACAATACATCAAAAAGAGCTTTAACAATTGTATAACTAATGATATGACCAATATTTATATTCTTGGTCTATACCGTTTTGCACTACATGTATTGTGAATCCCTTTATAAGATGATGCAATTCGTTCTTTTAACAACCGAATGAGTGTTTGCATGTATGGTTATGTTTGAGGGTACTTATCATTGTTTGTAGATACACCTTTATTCTTATTGAAACTATGGTTATTTTGAGAAAATATATAATAACGATTATTAGTTTTTAACAATCATTTCGTATTAAATATCTTAACAGATCAGTTGTGAAAAACTGTTGTTTTATTATTTAATGCACGTTAGACAATTCTATATTATTGATTGTATCGAAAAGAAGGGGGAAAATCCTCACGAAGGGTGGTTTAGAAGTATTGAAAAAAATACTTTGGCTTCCTAGATTTTATTAGACTTTTTTGTATTATATCACAACACATAGAGCTTGAAAAAAAAACCACTTATTTTATTTCTGTTGCAATTTGTTTGAGGTAAGGCTCCTTATGCTTACAGATTGACTGGTCTATAAAGTAGTTCATATTTAAAGAGTTTGAATCTGTTTGGCTTATTTTCAACATTTTTTATATTTTCATTCTTAGGGTTAATTAGACACACATCTGAAGTTCTTTGTCACCAATTAAAATACATATTGTATATTTAGAAATTCCGATTTTGTACTTTTTACGAGCCTGGAGGACGTGCATGGTTTTTAAGATCTCGACCAGATAAACGTAAGCCCAAACCTTGGCTACTACATAATTTCTACATACTGTCGTCATCCAAGAACATTGCTGGTTATTCAGAGAATGTTCTTTCAAGGACAATGCAGCAGCAAGCTAAGGATGCTTGGGAAAAAAGGAGAGAACTCTTAGTGTCCTAGAATCGGTTTTAGGTGATAAACATGAAAAGTCAAGTGAAACACCTAGAAAGCCACCGTCTATCAGAACCTATTGAGAATCGCATCCTACCAAAAATTAAAGAGTGGATCAGAAAATTAAAGATGTTCGACGATAAAGGCAAACATCAGGAGCTTTGATGAAATAAGGACGAACCACTGGCACCAGAGTCATGGACTTATAATATGTGTGTATTTACATTTAGATGCATTTTTATTTCTTATACATACAGAGAAGAATATATATACACACAGAGACATAATAAGTCTATGAATGTGGTGTCAGTGGTTAGAACTGTATCTACCGGTAAGTAATGTATACTATATATGAAGGCGGAAATTTTGATGTGTACGCTCTATAGTCTCTATCTACTAGATTCTGGATGTAGAACCTTTTTTCCGTTCTGTTAGCAACGTCTTTTGTATGGGAATGGAAATAAAAATAAAAATGTGAGTTGACTCTAGATATGCCTCTACCTACCGGTCTGCTATTTTTTACTATAAGATCTATTAGATATAGATTCTTGATCTATAAGATGTTCCCCCCCAAACGTTAGCAATGTCTATCGTATGGGATTGAAATAACAAAAAAAAAAAAAAAAAAATATATATATATAATTATATAGATCTATCACGATGAGCTTCTACCGGTCTGCTTATCTACTATTATAAGACCATGGTATGAAACCAATTCTACACCGTGTCACTTCAACCACAAGAATAACTATCTAAAACGCATTCAATCCAAACCAAATCTTTTGCAATCCATAGATAAGATATTTTTCTATCCAAAATACACTTCTTCGACGGTTGATTTGAATACGTAACTACAAGAATCAAGATTGAAGCCGGTATTTTACCAAACAGGGATTTCCTCCACCCCCTGGTGGACTCACGAGCGGTGTTTCCATCCGCTGTTCCATTTGCCCCATACGCGTTATACTTAAATAGTATTTTTATAATAAAAGTCGCGTTAGAATTAAAATAACCAATTCGTAGGTGTACATTACCGTGCATTAGATCAAAGTTAGTCGTTGAGATGTGATGTGGGTAATTAGATCACTCTGCCTAAAGGCCTCGTGATCTAAAGACTCCACATCTCAACTGTGCAGTCGTTGAGATGTGGTGTGGGTAATTAGATCACTCTGCCTAAAGGCCTCGTGATCTAAAGACTCCACATCTCAACTGTGCAGTCGTTGAGATGTGGTTAATTAGATCACTCGGCCGAAAGGCCTCGTGATCTAATGACACCACATCTCAACTCCTAACTGTGATCTATGCACGGTAATGAACACCTACGAAGGTGTTATTTCTTAATTAGAACACAGTAGGACATTATTTTAATATAGACAAAATTCCAAGCGAGACACAGCTTGTCATGTAAATGTTTAATATTCAGTATGTAAGAGTTATATTCAATCGTTTCATGGGTCTCTAATGGAACCTTTTGTATTGTAGTCTCAATATCTCTACATTTTCCATAGAATACATTGTCTACTATTTGGACAGTTGTTTCCAGAGTCACATTTACAGGTGGAATTGTCATCCCATAAAACTAGTATATCGTTGCCAAACAAATTTACAATCAACACATTCGCCTGTGTGTGGTTTGATTTTTGTGAAGTTTGACACTATTACGCGTAAGTTTCAAGATGTAACTTTTTCATGACCTGGTTGGAAAAGATTTACAATATCTAAAACATTTACACAAGTGATTTTGTAAGACAAAGTGTATATATGTCATGAAATTGTTTGGGACTAGGATTAATAAAACCACGGACAAATAGGTGATTAACCGCGTTGTTTGCTGTTTTATTTTGAAGAAGAAGAATCGGGGTTTCGCGCAAAGTCACATATATATTATACACTAGCATATTGATTGCACTTGATATCAGTTAAATTCCTTTGTTCCTTTTAATATCAGCAATATATATGGCATAAATAATGAAGAAAACGCATATGAAAGCTTTCTGTTATACTTTTATATAGCATTAATCAGTTGACATTACATGAATGTGTGAGGTAAGCTAAGTGTGAAACACACGTAATGAAGACAGGAATTACAGGAAACTTCGTTCAACACTAAGAAATTGGCCTGTTTATTCACATATAACTATGGTTCATTGAATAGAGATGTCGGATATTCAAATGCTGAAGATATTAAAACACATGTCTACTGTGAAAGTAAATCATATCTAGAGAGAACACTTAAAAGAATAACATGAATCTGCATTTTAAGATAGAAAAGGTTATTGGGAGCTGGCTCGAAAAAACAAACAAATATGACCCTTCAAACGCTTGGAAGCAATTATTTCCAAAACTGAAAAATGGTAGATACAGCTTCGTTCAAATACTGGTCCTGCTTTAAATGACTATATTATCACTATAATAACTGTATATTCATTATTTGTCAATACTTTCTAAAACATGTTTGACAAATAAATTCATTTTTGTTGAAACAGAACATAAAACTGGTGTACAACTACGAATATTGATATAAAAATTTAAGTGCAGATCTATTCTGGTTGAAAATATTTTCTCGCCCATCGCAATACATATAAAATCATGATAATATTGTTTTAACCGATCATTACCTTTTGACACCTTCTTTCGTATTAGACAAAATGGATTTTCAGCAGTTTACACATTTTAATTAACGCTTGTGTAAATGCTTATCAAAACCAATGCAGACGAACAGTGTACATCATGCTAAAGGTCAATGACAAAGGAAAACTGAATACAACGAAATAGAATGCCAAACTGGTTAAAGGTCTTTAGAAATGTTTTAGAAATTATCCCCATAGGCTGTGTTTGATACACTTAACGAACCAATATATTTGTACAGCCTTATTCAAAATCATTCGGGTGTATTTTCGAACACGTTAGGATTAATCAATGTTTTGTTAAGATCTTTAAACACACAAGCTATTTTAATAGTATGCTACGCTATTCCATTTTTTAATGTGCCGCGAATAGATTTATCTCGTAGGACAATAATATCATAGTTTAAATACATTTCAGCATGATAACGGTAGATGACCTTGTAACCGGGTAGTCATAGATATATTAGTTTCGCCTTACAATAGAGTCAATATACACCGGATACCGCCTCAATATTAACTGTTTACGTATAAAGGCGACTTTATCGCTACAGCTCTATCTGTGTAGGCTATAACACTTTTTTATTGTTTTTTCTTGTTTTAATTTTAAACTGTGATATACTTATTTTGAATTATTAGATACATGCTAACATCAATTGTATAAGAGTCTGACTGTATACTTGCCACGGTAAAATGATTTGATGTCCATCGGGGCAAAGTTTGAAGTACACAATTGAAATATGTCCATTTCAACGGTCATTAAATTCTATTGCCAAACATACGCATCCCCAGATTGAAAATACATCGGCTTGTCGAATGGAGAAACAAATCGGTTTGGATCCCAACCAGAATCCGTGTTAAGATTGTTTTACATTAAACACGCATCAATAATGCACCGATTTTAAAGGACTTTTACATGTAAGATAGCTGTACAAAGTGATGTTAACTACTAGACTGATCGTTATTTTCGATGTTATCTGCAAGGCCTCGCTCTTTTCTATAACCATACACAATATTATAAAACCTTACTACAATAACGGGGAATCGCTTTGTTTTTCGAAAATAATTTTGCAGATTTATCGCACTAAAATTAAAGTCGAAATATCTAAGGCATGTTTTGTTTGAGTCCGTAAATATGTTATTTTAAGCGTTAGAGTGGTGTACTATGTGTTTCTTTACTATGTGTTGGGTCCTTGTATCATATTCCCTTGTAAGGCTTTTCTTCTGACAAATTTGATTTTGGTACAAATAAACGAACAACAAAACAAAGTTTAACGAGCGACTGACAGCAATCCAAGAACTTAACTTCCAAGTACCAGATGAAAGTTGAGTTAAACTTCTCATTTCACATGTCGCATTGCCAGCCCGTCATGAATAACGTAGAGGACAATGCACATTAATATAAAGTCGCCTCTGAGTAGAATTGGTTTATGTTACATTAACATTAAATACCTTGCCATACGTGCTAACAACAAATAATTAAAATTACATTTGACCGAGCTATCGACCACACAGTAACTCAATCCAATTTTCATAAGCAAGCAGCTAATATAGATATATGAAATTCAGCGTTTTAACATACACTTGTATAGTTCTGGATACAAGTAATACAGAGAGCTCCCAATATCCTCTTTTTATTAAAATGAAGCTACTTTTAAGTGTTCTCTCTACACATGCTTTACTTTCACAGTAGACATTTGTTTACTACAACTTATATCTTCAGCATTTGAATACTCGACATCCATATTCAATGAACCATATTAACATCTGAATAGACAGGCCAGTTTCTTAGTATTAAATGAACATAATGTAGAACGATACTGTAAATGCTCTCTGCATTACGTGTGTCTAACACTAAGGGTAATTGACACATTTATGAAAATTCAACTCAATAATGCTGGATAATACATAATACAGAACATTTCCATATGCGTTGTTTTCATTATTTACGACATAGATAATCTTGATATTAAAAGGAACAAAGGATTGTAACTAACATCAGGTAAAATCAATATGCTTGTATATACTATGTAATAGTTAGAGGTTATTGCAATGCTTCTTAATGATCAAGAAGCCAAAACATGAGGGAGCTTGCGACCGAATGTGGCTCCTTAATTATTAAGTGTTTTGAAACAAAAACTCTAACCATTTTAGTATTTGACCCGCCCACTTGTGACGTCATTTGCAGAGTGATGCAAAATATGTTTGCTCCGTCGACAGGACTGGTGTGTCTCCAAGCACTATGGCACATGGTGATTTCTTTTAAAGCGGGATTGAATTAGATTTTAAAACTGATGTTAAATTAGATCTAGTGATTTATTGGAATAATCAACAATTGAGCAATGTTCTACCACTCAGTTATTTGACATCACACGTATATCCATTTTAACATTATTGATTAAATATGCAGGCGGCCGCTTGATGCAGGATAAAATCATGCAGAAAGCTCTTAACTATTGGAAACTTCTGCATACATTTTATCAATAATTAAGCAGTCACCTGGGTTCTCAATAGAATCCACATTTGTAGAATTGAATACAGAAGGTTGCTTAAAGCAGCTTTGAGTAATGCAGAAAGCTCCTAGATATATAAAATGTCTTCATTATATATATTTTGTTCAGCATTAAGCAGTCAACTTTTAGAGATCTCAGTAGAATACCCGTTTTTAACATTGAATACAGGCTGTTTCTCAATACAGCATACAGTACTGCAGAAAACTCTAGAGCTTTCTGCATTAATTTGGTCTTACACTAAGCAGTCGCAGCTCGTTTGTCTTTAGTGATCATTTGATTTTGGGCACTCAAAAATTCCTAAATCAGACATTGTAGTTTTTCAAAAATGACCAGAAAAAAGCTTTCTTTTGGACGTTACAGGGCAATAGGGCATGTGTGTTTTAATGAGAATTTATACACAAATACGTTTCGTCTATACGTTAAGTATAATTACGCGCTTGGTACATATAGCTGTTCTTATTCAAGTTATTGTTTATCTTTCACAGTCTGGATGCTGAAGAATGATTATCCAAATGACAACTTTGAAGTTATGGAATACTTTGATCTAGACACATGGCATCAAACGTTTTATGCCAGTTTGCAAAAAAAGGTGGAAAAGACTACTCCAAACCGTCATTAGATCATAAGGAACCCATATGTGATGAAGACTTAAACAAACTTTATCAACGTGGATTGCTTTCCGAAAGAAAACCCACAAAGTTTACAAAATTAAGTATTATTTAAGCTACATGTAGTTGCTCAGTTGGGATTCAAAGGCCACAAGGGACTTCATCAGCTAACGAAAAATTCATTTGTAATCAAAACTGACCCAAAATGAAGGACATATGTTACGACGGCATACAATGAAGCTGAGAAGACCCACCATGGCCTAGACACCAGGGAGCACGCCAAAGAACCTTATAATGTATTCATCTGAAGGTGAATATTGTCAAGTAAAATATTTTCAATTGTATATATCCAAACTAAATCCCAATTGTGATAGGTTTTTCAAATGCCTATAAGAACATTTGATGGGAAAGAACAAGAAATATTGTATGAATACTCTACTGTAGGTGTAAACAAGCTATCAATCTTTATGGCCAACCGGTCTACTAATGCTTGTTTGTCTAACATATATACCAACCATTGTATTAAGTCTTCAGTAACTACAATATTACACCGCAATGTTGTTTGCAACACATCAATCATGTCAGTAGCAGGGCACAGAAACGTGCAAAACTTAACGTCATACATAAAACAACTGATGCTGAAAGATTCAGTCGAAGTAAAATATCGGGGGTTAAAGCCGTGTTAAGTAACAGGAACAGCCACAATTGCGTCGGTAGCAACTGACAACGCTTCCGGTATCCCGTAAGAATTAAAATAACAGATTCGTAATTGTCCATTACCGTGCATTAGATCACAGTTAGTCGTTGAGATGTAGGTAATTAGATCACTCGCCCTAAACGCCTCGTGATCTAATGACTTCAAATATCAACTTCTTACTGTGATCTAATGCACAGAAATAAACACCTAGGAATTGGTTTATTTCTTAACTTGAGCATGCATATAATGTGATAGAGCAACCGATTACAAATACATGTATACACATATTCCAGGACCACACATATGAGCGAAAACTGATATAGAACACAATTATTATTGCTTGATAAGGGAGGCTCAGAGACAGGAGATGTACATGCTGCAGCAAATAAGAACAGCAGTAAGATACAGAACGTGTTAAAAACATCACTTAAGCCATCTTCTAAAACTCTCAGACACAATACAAACAAGAAGAGCAGCAATACAGACTTACGCTTAATCAACCACACGTAAATCAACCAGAAGTTAGTACTGATGTGTTTCACGGGAAGTTTCTAAAAACACTTAAACTGCACCAAAGCACTCATTACTGATGTCATGAGTTTTCATAACTGTCAGTTCCGAGATTACTAACAAACTGTAGAAAACTGTTATTGAATAACATTCTATATGACTTTAGGCTGAATTTCAGCAATTACAGTTTTACTTAATCGATGTACAAAAATGATTTATTTTAATAGTATTCATTCTAAAGAGTGTGATCACACTTTTGAGACACAGGAGCTGAATAAAAAGTAGTTTTCATACATTCAATTGTTGTTGTGAATATTTCTAAAAAGTTTCATACATCAATGGCATAGTTTCCAATGTGTTTTGATAGAATAGCAATAAGCAACCTTTCAATATAAATCGATGTTCGAGGTAAAAGTTGGTTATGTTCAATGTTTGTTTGACAGGTAATTGTTTCATAGAAAAAAGGATTATTGTTTTATTTCACAGAAAGTTAGTTTAGTAGTATAATGAACTAAATCATTTGAATAGGATTAAAATGGATTCTTTGAATTTGGAATTGTGTAAACAGTTTTACTGTACGAAGGATGGTACGTCATTCTTTCGGTAAGGTTGTGTATGTAACAGATGACAGTTTTATATACTTTCGGTTTTCGGATGTTTTTTAAATTGCATTTACGTTAAATGTCTATCCGCCCAGGTTTCTTGAAGAGGATGTCCTGTGTTTTAGTTTATTACTTCGATTTGTTTATTTTACATTTGACCTTTTCGTATATATTTCATTTTGTTTGCTCGTCATGTGACTGAGTACAAGTCATCATTTGAGACTTGACGAAAACCATATTATCTTGTAATTCTGTAGTTGTTGCTGTCATTGACCATACTTATGTTCATTCGTCAATAAAAAACGACTGTTGAAAATAACTGTTCGGCATTGTCACTTATAATGCAAGTTGACATGTCTGTCCTTTCTCGTCGTTTATTCGCGTTTGTAATGCTTTTTTCGGAATGTTCATGCCTATTTTGTATCTAATCGACCACATTGGGTCTCGGTCGATTACGAATGAATTTGATTCGGACGAACTGAACAGTTTATTTTTGACAATCTTTATATTAATAGATGATATTGTATGAGTGCTCATTATTTATCATTTTTAATCAACGAGTTGACTAAATTAATATTACGCGAGCCTTGGCGGAGTCAAATAATGAGCACGAATATGAGATTCTATGTATCACATAACAAGCTTAATCACATTTTAAATTGATTGAAATCATAGTTTGTAGACCTTCCGCTATATAGATTTCCGCCAAAACGTTATGGTGTTTACGTTAACGTCGTCGTAAATGAAGTCATATTGTGTCGCGTTACATACAGAGCTTGTGGACGAACAGTTCGTCGTGTTAGTCTTACAACGTTCAATCACACATGAGTGTTGTTTTGAGAAAATCAACTTTAAAGTTTTGGACCCATTAAACAGCACAATTCTGATGGATTTTGAAGATTTTTTCGACTTTACCTGATAAATTATGATTGCAAAGAGTTTCAATTAAAGATTGATGAGTATTGTAAACATATTATTTTAGATCTGATTTACGTTTGGTTCGAGATAGATCATTTCTTAAACTCTACCTTCTATTTCACTCATTGTTATAATTTTCTATGTCCATTATGTGGACTTAGAACATTATTAACAATACAATAGACATTTGCATGAACAATTTAATTTGTACAATGTTCTACACTGACGAGATAAAGAAACGCCTTATTCTAATTCAAGGTACATTATGTTGTACACCGAAATCAAATCATAGAAAATAATATTCCATTTGTAAGACTGATCATTGCAGAGAACCGATGGATGTATTAGACAGCATGTAATGGTAAACTTATGCTTTAAATGTGGATTGTAGAGTCACAACAATTTGACTGAACTAATCAGTAACGCGTGTGGCCACATCTACTTGCAACCACCGCAGCAAGGCGTCGTGCCATGGAACCACACACGTTTTGTAACAGATACCTTAGGATCCTGGCCAACTCCTGATGGAGCGCTAACGTCAATTCTCGGACGTTGTCAGGCTGTGGTTGACGTTGACATAATCGGCGTCCAATGTAATCCCAGACGTGTTCAATGGAATTGCAGTCCGGTGAACACGCAGTCCAAGGCAAAACGTTAATGTTACTGGTCTGTAAAAAGTTCATGGTGACTCGTGCAACATGGGGTCGCGCGTTGTCATGCAGGAAGACAAGGCCGTGATGTTGGCGGAACATGGGGACAACAATAGGCCGCAATATCTGGTCCATGTAACGCCTTGCATTGAGGTTACCTTGGCACACGATGAGTTTGGACTTAAATCTATAGTTGATGGCTGCCCAGACCATTACGCCGCCCCCACCGTAACGGCATTGTCAGTGTAACGTATATGGTGTCGTCTGTAGACACGGATACGTCCGGCGTTAAATATGTTAAAACGTGACACGTCACAAAACATAACGTTATGCCAGCGCTGACAGAGATGGTTACGGGACCAAATAAGACGTTGTTGACGGTGACGTATGGTAAGAACAATGCCACGATAGGGCCTGCAGGAGACAATACCTTGCTATCTTAGTCCATTTCTAACTCTATCGACTAACTGGGCGACCACGATTACCTACCTCTAGACGTGATGTGGATTCAGTCGTTACAAATCTGTCACGTAGATGGCGTTGACGGATATAATTATCCGTCCGTATTGACTTGACACGCAGTCTACCGGTACGTGGTCTATCATTAAAACTTTCTGTGACTCGAACACGTCGAAAGAGACGCAATATTGTTGAACGAGAGACGCTAAAAAGTCTAGCGACTTGTTCTTGCGTTTGCCCACATTCAAGCATGGCCAAAACTCTCAGGCCCTCTCTTCAGAATTTAACCTCGGCATGATTGATGAAAATCTCTAAAATTATGGTTGTCGACTAACACATGTACCAGTGCAATCATCACCAGATAAAACCATATGGTTGACACACACGAGCTGCACGTGTAAATGGTGCGCAGTTACATGAATTTAGCAATGCGCTGGATACAATCGTTCAAGTTTTAATTTGTTCAATTTGTCGGTCAGAGTACATGTACATCTGCAATTTTAGCCCAAATTTCCACTATGGAACGAAATTAACGCCAAATGTCGATGTGGTGTTTTTTTTTATCTCGTCAGTATATATCTATATCTTAAATTACCACAACTCTTCTTTAGCAGTTTTATTACCTTAACTTGTTCTAATGGAATCGTTGCCATGGTTTATTTAAGAAATAAGCTTCGCTACATGGTTTGCTATCGCCTCATATACCACGATTTGGAGTTCTGACGCGTAGCAAATTAACGACGAGGGACAAAGGCCCAAGTGGTTAATTTGCAGCGCGTCAGAACGGCACATTGTGGTATATGAAGCCATAGCAACCATGGAAGAAGATTAGTTCAATTCTAACATGACAAATAAGGTTTTAACAGGGTCTACACTGCTAGGTTTTCAGTATCGCCTCGGACTATTTTTTATTAGGTCTCCCCTCCTCTGGCTGTTATATTTTACCCATTTAAAAAAGCATCATATCTTAAAACGGTTTGAAGTTTTGTTTTAAACCCCAGCTTTAAATAACTTTAACATCTAAATACATTGAATAAACTTTTTTTCATCTAAATAGTTCAACTACCATACAAACTATTAGCAAAACGTTTTAAAATGTGCGTACAATTATTTCAATCGAGCGATCTGGAATTAGAATTTATCGTAGGATGGACACAGGAACAGAAATTGTAACGGGACTATTTTCACATCGTTGTATTATCAGTTTCCGGTCATTGTTAATCATATTGATATAGCAATGGTAAATTTGTTTTTCGTTCATGTTAGTATCAAAGGTACTGTTCAGTAAACCAGAAAGAAATACGAGCTTATATTATTTTGGTTATTTGGCAAAAACTATCTCCTCTGCCATGAACCCTATGTGGCTTACAAGCGATGAAAGAAATTGAGAATGCTTCTTAAGAACTGGGTTTGGTTTGTTGTTGTTGTTAACATCCGTATCTTGCATATGTATGGACTCCCAAGGAAGAGGAGAGCTAAAAAGCAGAACATGAGTACGATTCTTTATTCCTGTTATCATCAGAACTATCTGGATCTTTATATATGCGCCATGTGTGAATGGCTGCATTTTTCTCAGCTCTCACAGTTATCAATATTCAAAGTGGAATTACTTTATATAAACTTCTGAAACTTGACAGTGTTGTAAATGAATATAGTTTTAAAAGAATGGTGTGATTTAATAGTGATTTTATAGTGAGATTTAAAAGATATTGTGGATCTAATAAATCATATTTGTGGAGTATATAGTGTTACACTGGACATATTGGATATTTAATTCAACATGTGTTTGGCCCAAGGCAGAAATGACGGTGAACAAGGCCTACCAAAACAGATTATCACCTACAGCAGGTTGTATCTTTCTGAGCTCAAGCAATTATCACCTGATTGTAAACCTGATCCCCTTCTATTATCTAGATTGAAAGAGTTAGGTCTTTATGACTTTGGGCAATTTGGATTAGCAAAGTATAGGGGTACAAAAGGGGGTAAATCCAAACTGAAACGCATTTGGGATACAAATGATGGCATTCATCATGAAATTATTACAGAATTACCACAGTCAATCGAAGTTGTTTCCAGTACTTGTCAAACAAATAGTAAACTTGAAATCTCAGTTGAACCTCCTAAAGCAAATACACAAAATCTCATTCATGTAAAGTATGAACAGCCCATGTCCACCAAACCTCAAAAGCAAATTAACGTCTGCAGTTTAAACCCAAGATCAGTAAAAAATAAAGCTTTGGCTATACATGACTATATAATCTCAAATGATATTGATGTAATGGCCGTCACTGAGACCTGGCTTGGTAGTGCTGCAGATAAACCGTGCTTAGGTGAACTGGTTCCTGACAGCTATAAGATAAAACATGTTCCTCGCTGTAGTGGAAGCCGGGGTGGTGGAGTGGGGCTCATATATAAGGCATCAATGGATATCAAAATCCTTTCCTCTACCAAAGATAATGATTTTTCAACTTTTGAGCACATTGACTGTACTTTAAGCATCAAAGATTTCACAGTGCGTCTAGCAGTCATCTACAGACCCCCTCCATGCACGGCAAACGGTCTAAAAATCTCAGACTTTCTTGACAAGGAATGGCCACTTTTCTTATCGAAATTTTCAACCATTGATAAACAAATCATCATTGTAGGGGATTTAAACCTTCATCTTGATATATCAAACGATAGGAACACTGTCAATTTCGTCAGTACAATGGATTCATTTGGTTTTCAACAGCATGTCAAAGAAGCCACTCATGTCGGGGGACACACTCTTGACGTTGTTATAACAAGAGATAACGAAGACTGTGTGTCAAATATTGAAGTCACTGACCCTGGACTATCTGACAGTAGTGGCAAAATCTCAAGAGACCATTTCTCTGTGTCTTTCAGAGCAAAGGCAGAAAAACCTCCGCCCATCAGAAAAACTGTTTCATTTCGAAAGCTTAGGGACATTAATGTCGATTTATTTAAAAGAGATATCCTTAACTCAGATTCAATTAAAGAAATTCTGAAAATGACAGATATTGACGAAATTGTCGGTGTATACACACATGAACTTAAAGCCCTGATCAATAAGCATGCACCATTGAAAACTAAGACCATAACTATCAGGCCATCATGTCCATGGTACACCCAGGAACTTCACGATGCTAAACATTTAAAGCGTAAGCTGGAACGAAAGTGGAAATTATCCAAACTCATAATTGATCATCAACTGTATCGAGAGCAGTGTGCTAAAGTAAACAAACTATTAGCAGAGTCAAAGGTTAATTTTTACACAGAAAAAGTAGAATCCTGTCAACAGGACTCGAAGAGTCTTTTTAAAGTCACTAAGCATCTCCTGGGTGCAAACAGTGAAATTGCACTGCCAAAAAATGTGTCCTCAAAACAACTTGCGCATGATTTCAGCGACTTTTTTATTGAAAAGGTGGACAAAATACGGACAGGCATTGCCTCTGAATCAATGTCATGCACCCCAGTCATCACAGAAACGTTGCATTCAATGAATTCTTTAGAAAGCTTTGACTCTGCTACAGCAGCAGAAATTCGGGATATTGTGAAGGCATCCCCATGTAAGTCCTGTGAACTCGACCCAATACCTACATGGCTTTTAAAGTTATGCCTTGACGAGCTCCTACCGTCGTTAACAAAAATTGTGAACTCTTCGCTGGAATCTGCGTATGTTCCAAAAGAATTCAAAAAGTCGCATGTAAGACCTCTTTTGAAAAAACCTGATCTCGATACAAATGATCTTAAGAACTACAGGCCTGTATCAAATTTGCCATTTCTCTCAAAAGTATTAGAAAAGGTAGTAGACAAACGCATTGAGTCCCATTTGACCACAAACAATCTGCATGAACAACATCAGTCAGCATATCGTAAGCATCACTCTACAGAAACTGCTCTTCTAAAAGTTCAAAATGAAATCACAATTCTGGTGATGCTTGACCTATCTGCCGCATTCGACACAATTGATCATGAAACATTACTCAATCGCCTTGAAAAAGACTTCAAAATTATTGGAAACCCACTAAAGTGGATGACCTCATACCTGACCGACCGTTACCAAACAGTCGCGGTAGATGGCGAATTATCTGCCCCAGTTCAAATGAAATATAGTGTGCCACAGGGGTCAGTCCTTGGGCCGAAGAACTACATCTTGTACACAAAACCTGTCGGCTCAATTTGCAGAAATCATCAGCTGGATCATCACTTCTATGCAGATGATTCACAGTTATACTTGTCATTTAAGCCTAAAGACACATCTTGTCAACAAGAAGCCCTTTCAAAAGTCGAAGGGTGTCTAAAAGACATAGTATCATGGATGCACCAGAACATGTTGAAGCTGAACACTGACAAAACTGAGGTCATACTGTTTCATTCAAAAAAGTTTAACGTTCCTGGAGATTTTCACGTACAAGTGGGAAACTCTAAAATCAAACCATCAGTATGTGTGAAGAATCTTGGTGCTAGATTAGATTCCCAAATGGATATGACACAGCACATTAACGCTGTGTGCAGGTCTGGCTACTCACAGCTGCGACAGATAGGTCATATTAGACAGTACCTTTCTCCAGAAGCTACAAAGACCTTGATCAATTCTCTGGTCACTTCAAAAATTGACTACTGCAACTCACTGCTGTATGGGATTCCCCAAAACTCATTATGCAAACTACAGCGTGTGCAAAATACAGCAGCCCGCATCATTACCAGGACCCCTCGGTACAATCACATCACTCCAGTCTTGAAGGATCTTCACTGGCTTCCAGTTCAACACAGAATTGAATTCAAAATTCTGACACTCACATACAAAGCCATGTGCAATGATTCTCCAAGGTACATTGTCAATATGCTTGACGTGTATAAACCTCGAAGAGAGCTGCGGTCTGCAACTAAATCAGTATCGCTGGTGGTACCGAGGAGTCGTTTGGTGAGGTTTGGAGATAGAAGTTTCATGCATGCAGCCCCAAAGCTCTGGAACAGTCTACCATCAGACATTAGAGATGCAAGCTCAGTTGCAGTTTTCAAAAAGCATCTGAAAACACATTACTTTAATATTTGTTATTAGAACACTGCTACCTATGCGATATGTTCTTGCTGTAGATGTTGTGGGTCCAAATGGGAGTATTATCGAGTTTTCGGTCTCTTATAGAAATTTTAGTTATTGTCGCATGCTATTTTTCCTAGTTATGTTACATTGGGCGGCCTGCATTGGGCGTTCTGCTATTATTTCTATCAGTCGGCATAAAGAAGCCATTTGCTTCGTTGCTCTCGATTGTTGAGGTAGTGCAATCGCCGCTTTGGGGGCTGTCTTCTGTATGTTTAGTGGCCTTCATTGGGCGCTCTACTGTTATTTCTATCAGTCCGCATAAAGAAGCCATTTGCTTCGTTGCTCTTGATTGATGGAGTAACGTGATCGCCATTTTGGAGGCTGTCTTTTGTACGTTTATTATGTTTATTTTATATCTAATTGTAGTTATTTGTCTTTTCCTGGCGGCCTGCATTTGGGCGCTCTACTATTGTTTCTATCGGTCGACAATCAGAAGCCGGTTGCTTCATTGCTGATTGATGGGAGTAATGTGAACGCCTTTTTGGGGGCTGTCTTTTGTATGTTTATTCATGTTTATTTTAGATCATATTGTAGTTATTTTGTCTTTTCTTGTTTGTAGGTACATTTGTGTAACTTCATGTGAAGCGCTTTTGAACGCACAACCCCTGTGTGAAAAGAGCGCTATATAAATCTGGTATAATAAATAAATAATAAATATATATGGCTAGTGTAAAGTACAGAAACATGGGCCCTCGGTTAAGAAAGTCTCCGTCGTTGGACTTGGCTTCGTGGGCTTCTTGAAAAGGGTATTCAGGATTACTTTCATAATGTTTTAAGCAGCTATCTGTGTTAAAATTAACCACTTTACCATGAACTAAACATGTAGTTAAAAAGATATCGGTATTTCGCACATTACATTGTACGCCAATAACCGTGAAGGGCGAAGCCATCTTGGAAATTACTGTCACTTGATCGAATTGGAGTACAATGACTGGACAAATTGGACATAGCTCATTGTAATTTTCATCAAAACGTTAATAACTGAGATATAACATTGTAATACTGGCGATAACTTAAACTAGAAAACTCGGATAAACGTATGGTTTGCACCAGGAGATAGTTCTTAAAAGTAGCTTTCTAACGGAGAACGTTGTTAGACTCACGCGACGAGTTGGGCCGGAGCCCAAACAAGGATATTCCACGAGTAGATTACGATATTTACATAATGGCTTTATGTCATTCCCTGATCGCAAGTTATGTGACAAAAATATATATGTCTTTTGGTATTTATTAAAGCACTAGTTGGCAAAGGCATTGTGTGTGTGTATATATATATTAAAAAGAAAATGCAAAGGTCCAATGATAGTCGGGTCCGGTATAAGTCTAAATAGTTTAAAGTGTCTACACCAACATTTCTAATGAATTAGGGCTAGACGCTAGACAATGTTGGCTTGACCAGTCTTCCTCCCTTATACACAAACGATTTAATAAAAATATCATCTAACAAGGCTTAAAACAATACCAGAAAATAACATTTTTAGTTTAACAGCGTAATATACAACTAAATTGGAGGCATAGGCATGGGTACAAAATGTCCTTCAACTTACGTTACCCTTGTATTAAGTTACCTAGTAAAAAAACCTTATCAACAAGTATCAGAAATGTACGAATCTCCACACACAAATTACGTTAAAGAGAACTGGGAACGCTTTCTAGATGACTGTTAATAATTTGGTCCAATTTGTAACCGAGTAAGATTAATTTCACAAAATCCTAAGTAATTAACACAAAGTTCTACAATTTACTTTACAATGTGCAGAGAATAAAACAATTATTATTATGTTTTTCGAGAGTGATCCCAACTTTACGAATTATCTTCTGTAGTATTTAATTGTTCTGCGGCATTGATTTAACTGAAAGCAAAATATCATATAATCAAAACGAACAAATAGTTTATCATCTCAGTAGTTTGGAAACTAACATTTATGTAATAGAACGTACATAACGGCATAAAGAATACTAACCTATTTATCAGCAAGAGCTGTCAGATTAGAATGAGACGTGGCTTTACCATACAATAAGTAATGTACAGAGATACAATACACCGCTGTACAGCCATGGGTGTATAATTGTCGACTGCTTTCGGTGTGTAGCTTGTGCAGTTTTCATATGATTAGACTTAGTATATACTTAATAAAACTAATAATGTTCCTGCCTTCCTTGGAACTGTCAGAACGAAATACAATTAACAGTTTAGTACAGAATAATACACGAAAAACGGAAACCACGATCAGCCTCAAAATAGACAAAATATCGAAAGGTCACGTACAACTGAAGATTAAACGCAATTGCAATAGCAAGACGACGGTTCCGACATTGATCTGTCAATACCAACTACAAAAACGGGCGCTCCAGACTAAGATTTAAATAATAATAAACATAATTTACAAAAGGAGAAGTTGACATTACGATGTGCTTTATTGACTTACCAGGGTCTAGTTACAAAAATAACACATACTCTTGATTGATTAATATAATTTGTTGTGTATGTAGAGTCTTAAGTGTAGGATTATTGTCATATGCTTACATGTGACCCGCAACGTGAAAAGGTCCCTTTTGGGAAAACAAATGTAGAAACATTTTTCTTGTATCAAAAAAAGGCAATCATTTTGTTGAAATACTTACCTAAACGTCAAATGTTCGACTTTATTTACCCCACCTATGACTTTTAACCTGGCACTTCAAATATCTTGATATATCTATTGATAAAAGAAATGTGCTTAAATTATGGAAGTTAAAATGAAACATTAAACACGACATGTTGTACCTAAAGTGATGAACAATTCTTACATATTTCTAAATGTAACATTTACTTTTTAATATTTGTATAACATTTTAATTTACCTCACTCACCCAATTTAACATAGGGAAGTAGAAGTATTGCACTTGTGACTAAACATTTTAGAACACGCCCCTTGAATTTATGGTGATACGTTTAGCAATAGATTAATGACATACTTATGTACTAAGAAATAAATGAAATTCGGCACAACGGTGGGAGGGTAACGATGACGTCACTGTTAAATGTGAACAATGTCATGTGGCTATTGGTATGAAATATATATAAAACAATATCGACATCAAACTATAACCATTTGTTTACGAAAAGTCACAGTTTTGAAATAAATATAGCATCAATTCAATGTCATTGTCCATATTACATTTATTGCTGTGAAATGTTCCGTCGTCATTGTTCTTCCATAAAGTGGTTTGGCAGACGTGATCCAATGCCAACAAACTCGAATGCGATACCACTGGTCGTGAGTTTGATTCACGGACGGACCAAGTCCTTCGGATGATACTTCATAAATCGAGGTCCGAGATTTAAAAGAACCAGATAACTTAGTCAATAATAAGAGTAGTGCATCGCGCCCGGGTTTTCTGTATCCGCTCCCCTCTCTCTTGGGTGTCCAATTGACCCATATATGATATAAATGGACGTACAAAAACAACCCGAACCAAACCTTCTTACTGTTGTAACGGAGTTCATGGTAGAGGGTTGCAGGCATCACCTATCAAACGCTACATCCATATGATAAAAAACAAGGTTAACTTCACTGTTGTTGGCATATACAAATATAATATCCATTCAATAATCAACTTTCGAATAACATTAATGCTGTATGCCCCATTTGTAAGAATTATCGTTCATTGTATTGTGTCAAAAAGCATGTATCTTGATCAGAAATCGAATGACTCGGCTCCTGATCTCGCTCAATTTTTGTTTTACATGCTGGATTGATTGAGAATTAATCGTGATTGTGCAAGAGGAATTTGGTTGAAAGTTTGGTTCTAGCTTAGCAACAAAATAGCTGGCGTCAGATCGATCTGGTTCATTGATGTTAACATACTAGTTTTCTATGACTGCTGTGTTTTCAGTAAAGGGTATAATCCCTTCACTGCCATGCACAATATAGAGCGTGTTCAATATCTTGTCTAGTTTGCGCATACTTATTACACTGTAAGCTTCATCGCCAAAAAATAATTTCATAATTACATGTATATTAAATGAAGGAATGTACAATGTACAAGTGTAAACAGCTAGCACTAAAAGTAGACGCCGATTTCCATGCCCTACACTTACTAGCAATGATACGTAGGACCCCGGTTTATAAAGTGTCATCCGAAGGACTTAGTCAGATAGGCTATCAAATCGAACTCACGACCCCCTATCCGGTTTGGCATAATAAAGTATTCACAAAGATAATAACGCATTTAACGATAATTCCGGTAGTAAACATCACTTGGAAAAGCTGTTTTAAATATAAACGCCCTTTTAATCGATTTGTCATTGTTGCGTGTTGTAATGCTACACGCAGTAAAACACGGATTCTGGTCGGGATTCAACCCAATTTGACATAAAATGACAAACAGATGTATGTTCAATCTGGAGATGAGTATGCAGGGCAATATAATTAAATTACCATTGAAACGGACGGCAACTTCAAATTGTGTACATGAAACTTTGCCCCGAGGGACACCGAATCATTTTACCATGGCAAGTATGCGTTTTAACTCTTTTAGAATTGATGTTGGCATGTATTTAATCAAAAAAGCGAATCAAAGCTTAACATAAAAATAAGACAAGACAACAAGTTAAATGTGTTATAGCATACACGTATAGCTCTGTATTGATAAGGTCGCTTTTGTACATAAACAGCTAATCTTGGGGTAGCATCCGGTGTAGAATGACTCTATTGTAAGGCGACGATAATACATCTATGACACTTCGCTTACAGGGTCACACAGCTTTATCATGCTGAAACATATAATTGTCCTAAAATATGATATTATTTTCCTTAGAAATTATCCTGTTTGCGACAGTTTTGAAACAAATCGCTGCACATAAAAATAAGTAATTAGCTGCATTGCCCTGTTACATACTAGTCCTATATTCCTATAATACACCCGAATGACACTGTACAAACACATTGGTTACTTAAGCGTATCAAAAGCAGACGATGGGATAGTTATTCTATTTCACTGTATACAATTTGCCTTTGCCAATGACCTTTAGCATGATACACACTATTCGTCCACATTAACTGGATACGCATTCATAAAAGCGTTCAAATAAAAAGTGTAAACTGCTGAAAAGCTTGTTTGTCCAATCCGAACATGGTTTTGCTTAATGCGTATGAGTGTTGGATTATTAGCAGTGTGGACCCAGATAATTCGACCTTGAGTAAGGTCGAGTCATTTGGAGCTCAACTGTTACATACAACACATAGTACGTTTAACTATATGCTTGTTATTGCAGACTTTTGCATGGTGTTGCTTATTGTATATGATTGTTGGATTCTTAACAGTGTAGACCCAGAGCATTCGACCTTGAGAAAGGTCGAGTCACCTGAAACTCCACTGTTACACTCACTCATTATTACGTATAACTATATACATTTATTGCAAACATTTACAGGGTGTTGCTCATTGTAAATAATAGGTGGATTATTAACAGTGTAGACCCAGATCATTCGACTTGAGAATGGTCGAGTCAACTTGAGAGCTCCACTGTTACATACAATCATTGTACGTATAACTATATAATTTGTATTGCAAACCTTCAAATGGTGTTGCTTATTGTATATGATTGTTGAATTATTAGCAGTGTAGACCCAGATCTTTCGACATTCAGAAAGGCGTGTTACCTGGATAGTTCCACTGTAACATACAACACAAAGTACGTTTATCTATATGATTGGTATAGCAGACCTTTACATGGTGTTGCTTCTTGTATATGATGAGTAGATTCCTAGCAGTGTAGACCCAGATCATTCCACATTGAGAAAGGTCGAGTGCCCAAGAGCTCCACTGTTACATACAACACATGAAACGTTTAATTATATGATATGTATTGAAGACCCCTCCATAGTGTTGCTTTTTTATATGATTGGTGAATCTTTAACAGTGTAGACTCAGATTATTCTACCTTGAGAAAGGTCGAGTTACCTGGAGCTTCATTGTAACACACAACGCAAACTACCTATAACTATATGATTTGTATGCCAAAACTCTACATAGTGTTGCTTACTGTAATTGATCGGTCGATCTTTAACAGTGTAGACCTAGATCAATCGACCTTGAAAAAGGTCGAGTTACCTTGAGAGTTCCACTGTTACATACAACACATAGTACGTATATCTATAGCATTTATATTGCAAACTTTTACATAGTCTTGCTTATTGTAAATGATTGTTTGATATTCGGCAGTGTAGACCCGTATCATTTGACATTCAGAAAGGTCGAGTCATTTGGAGCTTAATTGTTACATACAACACATAGTACGTTTAACTATATGAGTGGAAGTGGGCAGCCCTTTACATAGCGTTGCTTATTGCATATTAACGTTGAATTCTTAACAGTGTAGATCCAGATCATTCGACCATGATAAAGGTCGAGATACCTTGGTCTGAACTGTTACACACAACAACAAGTGCGTATAACTATATGATTGGTATTGCTTACCTTTTGCTTATTGTAAATGAGTGTTGGATTCTGAGAGGTATAGAACCAGATCATTCGACCTTGAGAAAAGGTTGGATTAACTGGAGCTCCACGGTTACACACAGCAAATAGTTTGTAAAATTTTAGTATTGGTATGGAAAATGTGCTGCCTATTGTTCAGGCATGTTGGATTTTTATCAGTGTAGTCCCAGATCATTCGACCTTGAGAAAGGTCGGTTACCTCGAGCGCCACTGTTACACACAACAGATAGTACGTATAATTATATGATTTGTTTTGCAAACCTTTGTTTATTATAAAGGACTGTTGGATTTTTGACAATGCATACCAAGATCCTTCGACCTTAAGAAAGTTCGAGTAACCTGGAGCTACACTGTTAAACACAACAGATAGCACATATAACCACATGATTGGTATTGCAAATCTCTACATGGTGTTGCCTATTGAAAATGATTGGTGGATTCTTAACGGTGTAGACCCAGATCACTCGACCTCGTTAAAGGTCGGGTTAACTGGAGCTCTACTGTTACTAACAAGAAATAACGCTTATAACTATATGATTAATAGTGCACACCTACATGGTGTTGCTTACTGTAAATGGTTGTCTGATTTTAACAGTGTAGACCCAGATCATTCGACCTTGAGAAAGGTCGAGTCACCTGGAGAGCTCCACTGTTACATACAATCATTGTACGTATAACTATATAATTTGTATTGCAAAATTTCACATGGTGTTGCTTTTTGTCCACTGCTACACACATTAATTATTACATATAACTATATAATTGGCTTAGCATGATTTTACGAGGTGTTGCTTATTGCAAATGATGTTTGAATTCTTAACAGTGTAGACCCAGCTCATTCGACCTTTAGAAAGTTCTGATTACCTGGAGTTGTACAAAGCAATTAGTATGTATAATAATGAAATAGGTCTTGCAAGACTTTACATGGTGTGATCTATTGTAAACAATTGTTGGATTCCTAATAGTGTAGACTCAGATCATTCGACCTTGAGAGAGGTCGGGTTACCTCGAACGCAACTAATAGTCACAGTAATTAGTATGTTTTATATTTATCAATCTGCTTTACGTTTCTCTGGCTGCTACTTTATGATGTAGATGAGCATTCATGTTATGCTTTGTTCTTGATAAATTATGAACACTATTTACATATTATATCTCTCAATACCCAAGGGTTCTAAATCAGTGGCTGATACAACAGAAAATAGACATTGCTTATCTGCAAGAAACCCATTTTTCAAACGATTTAATTGATAATGTCGCGAACTATTTTATAGGTTGAAATCTTTATCATTCGTTTAAGTCATCAAATAGTAGAGATGTTTCGCTCCTTATGCACAAATACTTATACCTAACAGTTACTGATTTAAAACATGATAACGAGGGAAGACACATCTTTATGAATGTATACACTGGCGATAGTACTTTTTCGATTCTAAATATTTATGCACCGAACGATATAATATTAAAACATATTTTTAGACAGTAGCTGTACAATACTGAAATAACATGTATTAGGTTAAAAACATTTGGTTGTGATTTTAATGACGTTAACAGTTTAAGAGACAGGGTATCCTTCTCAAAGAAGCAACAAAAGATAAATCAATCATTAACTCAATTAAAACATAAAAATGTTCTTACTGCTATTTTGAGATACGAACATGATGATTTAAATCAATTCACATAGCGACGGGAAAATAATAGAAATTCCTACTGCATAAAAAATAATTGAAGAGTTTGGGAAACATTTTGGGGTTAAAATGGAACAGACATAAAACGGAAGGTCTTTAAGGTGGTTCGCGGGTCAGCTTATTCTGTGTCAGAATTCTTTGAAACCTTGATTAAATTGAAATATACCATATGGAGAGTGAAATATCGTTAAAATAAAAAAAAGTTACAGTGCCGTTTTTTTGTGACAGGACCTTTTGTCGAAAAAAGCTCCTTTTTTGATAAACAGGAATATTTTCTTTATAAAATGATATACCTCAATAATTTCTGTACATTCAAGTAAACTGTACATAGACTATAAGATATTGGTCAAACAAAAGTATTTTATGACATATTTGTTGGAAATATCAATATTTAAAAAAAGTCAAATTCTGAAAATCTCAAATTACAAAAAATCTAGCTGTTTAACGTACACTTATTTTACTCTTATTAGATAGATATAACTTAATTCTACTAGTCACAAAAATGTTATGAAAATCTACAGTGGAATTTACATTTTATACATGATTTCCTGAAATTCTGACAAAATGTAAACACAAAACGAGTAACCTCCCTTGAGTTCAACTTTAAAATGCCGTCAGCTCTAAATAATACCATAAGTCAAACCTGTCATAAGGGACCATTGAATACGGTAGCCTGTAGATCTTTAAAGGCAAGTGACTGCTTAATGCTTAAAAAAGTAATGCATTAAAGCTCCTTTAGGATCTATCTTTTAGCATTATTTTTGTCCTGTGTTAAGCTGCCATCTGTCATATAGGCCATACATACTCACAAATGACTATACTTGCATCTGATATTATTCATTATTACTTGACTAAACATAGCCTGTCCTTTGATCACTGCGTTATGAAATGACTAGTCACTAAAATCAGACGATTTGTTAAAAAAAAAGTTTTGAACCGAGTGGGAATCGAACCTAGAACCTTTGGATTGCAAGTCTATCGCCGTATCCATTGCGCTAACAGAGCAGACACTGAGTAAGATCAAACTTTTCTTTATCTAAATTTTCTACTATAAGCACGTGCCGCAAAGATCAGGTGAAAGTCATCAGCATTTCCGGAACTCGAGATGCGGGCCGCCCGCTGTCGAACCACCTTAAATCGACAAACTTAAAACTTATACTGAATTGATAATAAATGATATTAAATTCATCCCGATAGTAAAGGCACTTGGTGTATACTTTTGAAGTGAGACAACTGCTTGTAGATATATCAACTGGCGAACACAATTGGAGCATATCAAAAAGTAATCAATTGTTGGAATCAAAGAAAATGTACGTGTTTTGGACAGATAAACTGTTATAAAATTTAAACTCTACCAATCCCAAATAATATTTTAAAATAACTAAACTCCATGTGTTTCTCCTTTTTTAGAAGTAATAAGAGTGAACAAATCAGAATAAATACCCTAATAGGAAATAAAAATTACGGTGGTTTTTAGGTCCCAGACATAGAGATTTACTCAAAAACATTAAAACTTAAATGGTTAAAAACTCTTAGTGTTTGACCTACTCTTTCAGCCAATCAGCAAGCCTCAACAAATCAAAAGTTCGCTCGATTTGTTTATTAAGTATTCGGGATTTAACGAGATTTGGCAATTTAATTATAAAGTGTGCGATATTTCGATTTAGATGTTAGAAAGCATTGCGCATGTGTTAATATTTCGGTCAACTCCGCCCATGGCGTGCCTTTTAGGCTTCAAGGAAAATCCCTTACGCAGCGAGTGCATATAATTATACATGTATGATGTACAATTCAATTTCGAGGAAAATAGACATTTTGTAGCTCGCTGGTCGGAAGAAACTTGTAAAAATCATTCACATTTTATTTAATCTTTAGGAGTGGGGAATAAGAAAAAGAAAACACATAATATAATTAAAACAAAATTCTTACCATTATAAAAACATCAACATCTACAAACCATAGTCAATCTTGAAAATGAAGTCGGGGCGAGATCGCAAAAACAGGCGACTGCTTAATTCAATATGAAAATAATGCAGAGAGCTCATTTATGAGTTTTCTGCATTAGTTCATGCCGCATTCAGCAACCATCTGTATTCAAGGCTCAATTGTGAAGAAGCAAATTGGAATGCTATTCCGAAATTATTTTTAAATCAATACGGAGATAAACTATTATTACTAAAAATGAATACTTACTCCTTTTAGTCACCCCACCCGTTAGATATAACCTACTGCTTGTCTATAAATATATTGTTATCATCTTTATTAACCTGAATAATTCAGGACCATATTTAATGCCAAAATCATTGTACAATATCAGAACCCATGTATTACGGGAGTAATCAATATACATGTATAACATTCAAAGGTAAATGCTTACTTTTCACCTCATGGATCGACTCTGAAATTCTATTCATAAATGAGGTCATACATTATAATGGCGAAATTAATGAAAACTTAATAAACAAACTAAACATTTGGAGCAACTGGTTTTCTAAATTTACAAAATTAAAAGCAGCAATTCCGAATGCCTGGAACACTATTTTGAAATCAGACCAATCCATAAAAACACAAGTTAGTATTAACACAAAACCAATATTTGGTAAAAATTGTAATATTACTAAATTAGACAACAAGGATATAAAGAGAAAATTTGTTGCAAATCAATTTGAAACTCCGTACATACACAAATTATGGGAGGAAAAACTGAAACGAAAAGTTCAGTTGCATGAAGTCTGCTACACAATGAATATTCTGTATATATACAGCAGACTAAACAAGCTTAAAGTCAAACTTATCCATGAAATCATTGCAACTAATGAAAACCTTTTTACTTGGAAACTAATACAAACCCCATTCTGCAAGTGATGTAATGAAATTGAAACATTCGAACATTTTTTCATCTATTGTCCGTATCGCAATACCTTTTGGATCAAGATACATAATCTTCTTTCAAAATAGGCATTATCACCGTATAGCAACGACTCCAGAAATAGGTATCAGCAAATCGATAAATAGACGGTCGTTTATACAGGGGCATGTTAATAAAATGCAATATTTGTGGTAAATAGGAGGATCTAGAATTGCATTTCTTGTAATTTACTGATAGAAAGATACAACAATTAGTAGGCTCTTCCTGATTCTACCTAAACTATGTGTGGATACCTTTTTGATTGCATAATTCTCGGGTTGGTACAACAAAAACAGCAGCGAGTAAGACAAAAACGTTCTCTCAAGCACATTTATTATCTTCTTACACACACTTTCAAGCGTTTTTTTGGCATCATATTACAGATATAACGTCTGTACAAGCGATGAATACAGCTTATGAGCGAACATGGCTTTGAAATTGATTAAAGAAGAAAGGTGCCGGTGTACGGCGAATAGGTCTTTATGTTTTGATGAATGTACGGTGAATAGCTCGAGAAGTGTACAGCGAATAGCTCTATATAATTACATGAATTTCGACACGAAATGTACTACGTCCTGAATGGTAAAGTATAAGGTCGGAGTTCCATTGCTGCGTGATACATTATACGTTTGTAATCCAAGATCCGCATCTGTGAACTTTGCTCGCTTATTAACCGCTTATATGGACTTTGAATTCGAAATAACAATGAAACTGGTAGAACAGTGAAATGAAAACAATCTTGTAATTGGGACACAGAGAAATTTACAAATTGACTTTAAAATTTCCATATGGTTAGAAAAATAACCAGTTTGACCAGCATCATCACCAAGGGAAGAGGCAGTTGCAAGATGTAAGGGTAATAAGAAGAGCTGTCATGAGTTAAAGACTAGATGTTGCAAAAGTTTACGGATCATTGGATGAGAAGAAGCTTCCAAGCAGAATTTCAGAACACGATGAACTTAGTACATTGTAAATGACCATCTGGAAATGGAAATCGGTAACTTCAAGCATCGGATTCTTTGGACTGGAGAAAATTAGGAAGGAATAGTTGATATAAGAATAGATGTGGAAAAAGACGTAAGAAAGGGGCTATTCTACAAACTAAATAAACTAAGTAATGCGTGAAGAAATAGTTAATTTACACCCATGTAGCACTTGACAAAGGTGCAAAGAGACATGCAAAGGCATAAAGAAGAACAACACAGACTATCTGGCCACATAAACTGAAGAAGCAGCTGCAAGTATATTGTAAAAACCACTAAGGCACGGACAGGATTATTCAATTCCTCAGATGCTCAAGCTTAAAACCAACAGAGTGAAATCATCTCCAACGATGACCAAAATCTGAGGTGCTGGTAAGAGTATTTCGATAGTGTACTTAATAGTAAGTACCCTGCCACTTAGGCCGAACTTACACCAGCAGAAGTGCCACTGGACATCAGAATGAAATAAACAGTAGGAGATCAGGAGATCAGGCAACCCACCAAGAAACTAAAGAGTGAAAAGGCATTTTGGATAGCACACCTACAGGCAGAGTTTCATAGTTGCTGAAAGCGGGGGACATAAATTTGTAAATGATTATATGCTCCAGGTTTGTTAAGGATCCAGATTTGATTTGATTTGATTTTTTACGTCACTTTCAACAGTATTTCAGTCATATCGCGACGTCCAGCTAATTACAGGTGGAGGAAGACACCAGAAGTCCTTTTTGCACTGCTTCAGGCATAAATTGGCATCTGGGTAGACCCACCGATCTTCCGCAAGCCAGTTGGAAGGCTTCCCCATATGAAAAATCAGAAACGACCCTCCTGGGATTCGAACTCACAGCGGTGAGGAGCCGAGTAATGTAAGTCACAGTGACTATACCACTAGGCCACGGAGCCCCTTTTTTAAGGTTAAGGATCCAGACAGGATACGTAGTAATAGGATATTTCTTGAAAATAATTCAAGATGGTAGTAAACCATTCGGTTTCATATTATAAAGTCTACTCATCAAATATTCACAATGTGTTAAGTTTTCTATGAATATAAAACACGGAAAAAATTAGTGGTTTTTATGAATAGAACAGGGAACTGGTTAACTTCTAAGAAAACCTTAGAATTTATTATTTCTTAGCTAATTCTGTCTTTTAGCCATTCGTTTAAGATTTAATGTGGTTTTTTACCTTCCTTTCTAATCAGATTTTCATAATATGCAAATAACTTTACAACGATTTTTTTTCATATGAATAAGACTAATGTTGGATAGGACAAACTATTTTGCAAGGTCTTCAGGATTTCGTTATTAGTGAGTGTCACTGTATAATCTGGGACATCATTATAGCTACATGTATTGTCGATCAGCTGCTGTGGAATAACCGAGCCTGTTTCAGGACGGACAGGTTATGCATCATTAAACAAAGTCACGCATGGAATGCAAAAGTCTATGCACACTTCAAAGATTTCGAAATGTCGTTCGATAGTGTGATCAGGCCAGGATTATAATTATGGAGGATATCAAACCATTATGATTGCCTGCACAGCTCACACACACTTTAAAAATAAGAACATTGGTGACACATGAATATCTACTATCTCATATGCTATTTTCACTTTGTATAGACATGCTTCTCGGAAGGACTTCAGTAGACTTTTATAGAATCACTGGGGCCTTAATTTTTCTGATTATAACGCGCTTCTGGTGCTAAATGTCATCCATATATCCAAACCAAGACAGACCACATGGACTCTCACGGGGACCAAATGATTGAACATTTATATTAACAAGACTAAACTAATGAAAAGCAATGAAAAGACAGTTCAACCAGTCATCACAACAACAATGCAATTAAAGAGGTGAATGATATTGTTTATCGTAGTAGCAAGGCCATGAGCAATGGAAAGTCGGAAGATAATTTTAAATTTAAAGCCAATTGAGCCTTTGTGGCGGAATATTTAGAAATCCCTTAGCTTTCTTATACTATTAAAATAAGGATATTAAAGGGTCATACAATGCGGGTATTGTTGATGGCTTTTAATCCTTGAAATCAAAACTTCCAAAGAAGGTGCTTTTGAGGGATATTCCCAATCTTCTGGCCTGAACACAACAACAAATGCAGAGCTCGGTCGTTGAACAGACACAACTGACATTTCCATTGAAATCATGCGCAGAAGATGTTTTTAACATACTCTAAGAATGGAAGAGTCAGCTATACCCATAGTTGGACACCTACTGGTCGACATCTCAGAGGCAGACCTATCAAAGCTGACGTTAGTCAATAAAGGAGACGAGGGGAAAAGCTGGAGCTGGGTATAAGTACAGGCATGAGAAAAGGACCGACTACATAGTCACACTATGCGGACGACTTTAGGCGCAAATCAACGTGATGGGGATTAGATATCTCTGTGTCTGCTTTGATCACGTGGTTATTGTATTGGATATCTGCTTTTGAGGCATATAATTTCTGATTGTTATTGTCAGTTGTAATCACCCGGTCTTGTTTGCGACACATATCCGGGGTGATCTTCAAACTTAAGGTTAAAACTTATCGTACTTAGTTCGTAATGTTGTTCATTCTACAATAAATTGTGATGATCTCGCAGATGTAGCCTATGTGATTGATAGTAACACAATCTTAGGGTTTGAAGTTCGTCTTTTAATCAATGTATATATGAAGGTCAGCTGGTTGTAGTATAAAGAGATTTCAAGTTAATTAAAGTATAAAGTAAATCTATTGGAAATGTTCGTTGGTCTTCGATAGTTTAACCAGAATGAGTTTCGAGGGAAAGAGAGTTAAGTTTATGGGTTTCGGTCAGGTGACTTTCACGCCTCACTCACCCATGAATACATACTCACATCATCTCACTCACGACTAGCTCACCAGTATACCCGTGCACTTGTGATCATCACTCACACAAACATACTTCATTACGAGTAAAATATAAAGCTAAGGGGTATAATAAGGGGAAACCCTTATATGTAACCTGGTTACACAGAATTGGGGAAGCCTTCCGAACACCAGTTAAATAAATATATATCTGCCTGAAATGATAAAGCAATGAAACGATGTATGATGAAGCTATTCGCCGTCCATTAAATTTAACCATATCGGCTATACTCCGTACACAATGACACCTATTCGCCGTACACACTCCTACATTTTTAATTTCGGATAAATTCTCATACAGTGTACGTAAAATTACAATATTTGGTACATGAAATAGAATGATCATATATTTGTATCCGGCAGCAACCCCGTAAACGTAGTTATACTTTTTCTCCGTGAATGAGATCCTAACATGAAGTAATGTTGACTTTTCCTCGGTACCAGGGAGGCATTTTACAGTTGAAATGCGACGATCTTGTGATATATGCATCAGTTTAACATATGAGTGAAATAAAACTATTTATTTCACACCTACATCTATTAAACTAATCGACAATCCCCTCTTTCTACCACGTGACGGTACAAGAGAACCCTATATTGTACCGGAATTTCAAAAAGCTATCCCAGAAGGCCATATTTTTCTCATATTGGACTCGGATCCAAAAAATCTATATTTTTTTCATATTGGACTGTACAACTCTTCCGACACCGTTAAGAGTTACTTCCCTGGTATTTCACCTTTGTCTGCTACAGTGCTCCATCTCTACAACGATACCCAATTGGAGACACATAGTGTGTGTGTTGCTCCGAGTGAGACGTTATAGGGAGGGGGAAATAAGAATTAGCATAACCTTTTAGTTCGTGGATCCATACGCGCTTTTCCTGTGATGTAAAACTATTTGGAAATTCAAATGAGCAGCGATTTTTCATACGTGCTCTGTTTATTTACATTGATTTCCTCGCTTCGCCTGGTACCTATTTCCGGAGTCGTTGCTATACGATGATTATTAAAAAGATTAGCATGTATGAACTCATAGTCGGATACAAAATACATCACAAAGCCTATCAAGAAGTAAATATCATCATAGGGAGCATTATGTACTCTAACTAAAAAGTTACATGAAAACTGAAAGAAGAACAAATACGAGGGTTGTTATTTAAGCTCGTAGACTTTTTTCACAAAAGCTTTAGTTATCGTAGTTTAAAGATATTCTTGTTTCAATCATCCCCACTTAGTGACGGGTATAGGTTAGAGTCAGCAGATCTAATTGTATAAATGTATAAGTGTCGATGCATGTGTGAAACGTGAATTTCTAAACCTAACTGCTTGTATACACGTTTCAGTCATTATGATAATACCTAAGTAGAAAACTGATGCAGTTATGTTTTACATTTGTATATAGAAACATTAAACTTGTGAATGTATGCCTACATATATGAGCAACATGTAAATCGACTTGCTTACACCACAAAACCCCTCTAACCTTAGATACAAACTATAAACGGAATAAGTTTTGAAATCTGAAAGCCTTAGTCCTAACTTGACAAGTACAGTTTCTGACGTTGCAGGTTGTTTAATGCTGACTAGGTAGTGCGATATCTAAGATTACATTCATGTGCATTCCTAGTTAACTAAGTATAAATGGTGCGTCATTACACACATGTTTAAATGTTCGGCTGAAAATATCTAAGCACAAACTGTCATTAAATTGTACATTTGACTTGTCTTTGGGTTTAACGGCACTGCAACGCAATTATAAGAATTATGGTAATATAGCACCAGTGTGCATGAGTGTGTGTGAATGTATAATGGCCACTTTTTGATTGAGTCTTACCACTCTGCCAGTTCGACATGTACATGTATTAAGGTAATCGATAAACTTTATAATTTTATAGCCATTTATAGTATTTAATGAACCTAAGAATGGTTGTGTTCATAATGAGAAACGAAACTTATTTAATGCAGGTGTTTGTTGAACTCAGATAGGTTCTTAATTATTTGTTATGCTCAACAAGACTTTGATAAGCGAATTTGATGGCTTGCGATTTAGCGTTTGTCAGTATAAAGTTTGATAAGATCCTGCTGTTTTCGAGGCACCGAATTTGGGTTACATTGTTTTTAAACACAGCTACACAACTGTAACCGAGAAAACGGACTGTGTTACATATACAACTATGTGAATTGCCCCTCGAATGTGAAGGATATAGATAGAGGCTGACTTGTTGGCAATATAACACTCTTGCCTATAAAATGCACCTCTCCCCGTGCGACACATGAATTGACACCCCGTACGACACATCGCTTTTCTGACAATAATTGGTTTAATTAGACTTAGTTTTTTCATGAAATCAACCTGAATGTATCGAATAACATTATAGTCTTTCATTACGTATCAAATACTTGAAAACAGCTCTTTAAAAGCAAAGAAAACGCCAAAGCTAATGTAAATTGTGTCTGAGCGCTGTGACTACGAACATTGTGCTTAAGTGTTTAAAACACCAGGACACTCTGTGTTATGCAAGTGGTTGGCTGGCAATTGATAAATTATTGCTGCGTTCCGTGCGAGATAGTATTTACTAGCAGTTCTGTAAAAGACAAAATATTCGTTTTTACTCACCGAGTGTCTCTTTTTGCTCCATAATCACAGTACCCCCGTACGCCACATCACAGTACCCACACAAGTGGCGTTCTACACGGTGATATAAAACCAACTGTAATCATGCAATTCAAATAGTAAATACGGCTACCCACTGACACGGCAGCTCCTCGGAAATAGGGACAATGATGCATCCTCTTCTCATATTGGAATGACTACTACAGTACACTTATCGATATTATATTACAGTCGTTAAGTTATATAGATATACACTTTTTGTTTATCTATGGGAATTTTGTTTGTAACCAACAAGAAATTCACATGTTTTCATCGACAGTAAAGTTTCTCGCATTGAGGTTGTTTACGTTGGACAGCAACATTACATAGATCACTGCCTCTATACGAAGAAAATTACTGTCGATGGAAATCTGTAAATGTATTTTGGTTTCAATGATTCGAGAGAAAAACAGTTTTGATCGGTGCCCAAAGTGTATGTATATATATATATATATGAACCTGTTTTACTGTCATGTGCGATATTAACGCCTTGACAAGATTTCAGTGCTAATCAGCAGAGGACGCACCCTTGTCCCTGTTTCCGAAATTCTGCCATTTAGGTGGGTAGTGGCAGTAACTGTTAAAAATAGATTATACCAGTTCGTCGCCTTAGTCTTATTGTGCTCTCTCTCCATTTTTGCCAAAAATGAGATATTTATATCACTGGATTCGTCTCACAGAGATCTATCTCCTGGTGCATGTATTTTATTGATTGGGGGTCTAATTATAGAGTTACCGCCTCACACCTTGCGCTATCTCCATGTTTCTTAGACACTGTTGTACTAAGCTATGTCCTGGAGTTGCAGCACTATAATACTTAATTTTATAATCCTTAGAAGTATTACCTAATCACGTTTTAGGTATTAAGCACGTGACAGTTATGTTTACAATCACATTTTGAGGTATCTCCATATGGGATACATATTTGTAATATTACACTGAGCTATCTCCAAACTAAAAAGTTGAGCCACAGCATCCGTGTCACGTCATGTCAGGTATAATAAATGAAGAATACGGGCATAACCGTAAATGTGATCAGAGCATACATAGTTTTACCTGATAAGACTCTATTTCAAGATAATTGTAGATAGCTCAGTATAATACTGAAAAAAATTAAGATATTTTTTTAATTTTGAGCCATCTCCAAAATTAAAATTAAAATTATGGAAAAACTATTAGATGAATGAGGCTATTATTGTGTTTGGTTATAGAAATGTGCAAGGTCTTTCATATACTTTTTTAATTTAAAAGAAAGACGAAGAATTAATGATAAAACACATTTTGAATGTTGGAAGGCGTTTTTCTCGAAACTGTAAAAATGTAGATAGCTCAATATAAGAATAAGGCGACGAGTTGTTGTAATGTTATGTTCTTATGGAAAGGAATTATGTTAGCTAGGCAGATATGGTAGGAGTGTTGTTTTTTAATAATTATTCGTGATATGACAAGTTATGTTGGGGTAGTACGAGAGTGAACTGCAAATATGTTGTACCCCTTGTTTCTATATACCTTTTGTCAAAAATGTTGTAAACCGCTATCATGTCGGGTCCCTGTGTTTCATCGTATCGATCAGACTTAAGACAATTGTATATGCTTGACACAATTCCCCTGTTTGTAACTTATGATATATCTGTTACGTGTAACTCTAACATAACAAGTTACACGTTATAATGGCTTACGTCGCTTAGCAGCAACCAGCACTTATCTTCATATTCCACTGTATAATTAGCTTTAACTTAGTTTGTAGCCAATTATACAGCTTAATTATCAAACTTTGAAAATATAAAACAATGCTTAAGTTCGGCAGTTGGTTTGTGATATACTCTGTGTTTACCTTTGATGGGGTTTGTTGTGGTATTACTATGCATGTGGATCTATATTGTCTACAGGGTATATGTCGCGTATTTAAATTAATCTGTATGAAACTTAAACACGTTAACATTCATATTATTTACTGCTGTTCCACGTTCAGTTTTTTGACACTTCCGTTCCAGACTGGAACATTGGCACATACAAATATGTTGATATGTTGTCTACATATGCTTTGACGCGTATCTATATCATTTTAAATAAAACTTCAAACGTATAACAACTGTACACTTATTTGTATAAAAAACGCTATATAAATACGCATCCTTAACAACGTTTGACTGTTGTTGAAATTGGATCATTTTATCAAAAACATATGCATACATTTTTTACAGTAACTAACAAGTTGCTGCTTAATTCAGTAATAAAAGTTTAAGCGCATTAGCACATGGCTTGGAGCTCTCGGCCAATCAGATGCCTAAAAAACCTGTGAATATATCGTTTATTTCAACAAACCATGGAATAACTAACAAACTGTTCACTTATTCCAAGCTTCCGTCATCTCAAGGCAATTTGACGTCACAATTCTAAAATTAGCTGAGGTCAGAGGTGAACTGCACACGCTTCATGACGTTTTATTATGTACAGTGAGACCTAGACTTTAAAGACAATTACTGGCTACCCCTTGCCACACTCTCTGTGAGTAATTGGTTATGCTGAAATTCAATGGTTAGTTTGAGTGAATCGACGGGAAGAAAAGGTGACATGTGTTTTACAGCAATGCTACATGAAACTATAAGGTCCCGACCAAACTAAATATTCACCAGTTACAATGAACTATTTTCCCATTGTTATTAACTTAAGAATAATGAAAACTCCCTTATGTTTTCCATATTAACACATTAACAAAAATCTCCTACAAAAATATTGATAAAGAATAAAAAAGGAAATGAACAAACCATCCTGTATTACCTAACTTTGCTTTTTGTCTTACACTTATGATTTTTAAATAGTTGTTTTTCCAAATGCCTGAACTTAACTGACGTAACCAAGATCATCTCACCCAGGTAAGCTCATTATCCACCAAAACTTAGGCACCCATAAACAACAAGGTTTCAATTGGCTAATCGAGTCAGTTCTTTTCTCATTACTTAAAACATCTATATAAAGGGAGGCAATCATGTCTGACAACATGGTCAATTATCTTAAGGATGGCGGATTTATTTCCCTTGTAAAACTTCCTTTGTTACATATACACTTTTGAATGAATTCAAAGATAAACTTGTTTTTATTAGGGCTGAAGATGAAAGGAATAACTATAAATAAATTACCTCATGCTAGGTGTAGCACATGCGGAAATGACACCAGATTGTCTTTCCTTTATAGACATTACTCCAGTTCATTCAATGGTTCCCCGACGTGTTCTTATAAGGCTTGAAAGTAATTGAAAAAGAATAACTCCTGATTGATAGTCATAGCATTTTGTTCAGAGAAGCCCTGAGATTCTCAAATACGAGGTGGTTGACATCAAACAATTAAATATAAGGGATGAACCTCAAATAGTTTGTTCCTAAACATGTGTACAGATAAAAAAGACTTCGGATAATTAAATTCAATACTTTTACCGGACTTAGTGTGACCATCCAAGCGAGGTTAAGTATTGTCTTTGATATTCCATTGACTTTCAATATCGAGGATTTATCACGTGTTACTGTGTGCTAACATTCTAAAGTTGATTCTTAGTTCTGATAAAAAAATACGAATAACGTACGCGAGTAACAACGGCGCAAAACCTACGACCCGTCCCCTTATTTCGAAAATTTAATACCTAGATTTAAATGAAACCAAAACATGGCCAAATCAGGATAAGGACATCTTATTTAGCCTTCTATTCTTATCAATGTATTGACATCTTCAGAAGCCGTCTGCTTTATTTTTCTTACCAATTAATTACATGGTTGTCTATGTCAGATTTTTTTTTTAATTATATTACCTTTCTCCGTACGCCCGCGCTATACGAATAATCGGCCGTGCTGTCGAACATGTGTATTTGGGCATTGATATACGATAGACAGTACACAAACTGTTCTGATACTAAATCGAGAGACGCGTTTCACTAAACGCCTCTACATATTACGAGGGATATGGCGTTGAAGCAGACATGATTTATATTGTATTTGTTTCGATTTATAACTACTAGGACAGATCAAACTGCGGTTTTTGCCATTATAAAAACGTTTCTATTTCAGTTTTCATAAAGCACATCGTTTTTATGGATCTAGACTGTTCACGTAATCAAAATACTTGATGTTTATATACATGCACCAGTCAAGCTATCACACCATCATAATGTTGGAAAAATATACTCTGCTTAAACTATCTAATTATAGTCCTAAAAGATTATCAAACATGACTTATAAAAAAGAGTTGTGTTAACATGTACATACTATTTTATTATATTGAAAGGGCATATATATCCCTGAGTAAACCTAACGGGATCAAAGTCACACTTGAATAATCTAAATTGTGTCTGTAAAAGTGCATGTGTTCATTTAGCATTTCAAAAGAAAATTACTGAGTGCTTACACAAACACTATTTAACCAGTATTTTAAGGGGTTTAACTGTATAGTCGTCACAGTGAAATGATTATGTATCCCTCGGGGCAAAGTTTCAAATGCAAAGTTTACCATTGCCGTACGTTTCGATGGTCATTAAATACCGTTGCCATACATAATATACCAAACTTAATTGCAATATTGAAAATCCATCGGCTTGCCTTTTTATGTTAATAGGGGGAAGTAAGAGGTTTGGATACCGACCATGTTCCGTTGCGTTTCGTTAAACACATATATTAATTAAAAACCGACATTATCAACAAAGTATACTTCAAAAAGCTTTACCAAGTGCTGTCTAATTCTATAAAATTTCGTTAAATACAGGGTTATATGTGCTAATGCTGTTTAAAGCCAATCCGTATCTCAGTAGTATGAGGAATACTTGACATGATTATTAATAATGATACTTTTCGATTGGCATTGAATAACTAAACTATTTCGTTTCCGAGTAAAAAAGAGTTTTAACATTTCCGCTATGTAATTATTTTCTGTTAAACATGCCGTCTGCTAATAAACACGTAAATACCTGCAGCGTGTTCAGTTACCACTGTTTGCTGTCAATATTCACCATTTGTGTCCCGTGTACAGCGTGCAGAATACAGTAGAGAAAACATATTATTTAAAAAAAACGCGTTCACGCTTACAAACAGTTTTAAGTCAGATCAGACGCCGGATAACTCGGCGTCTGATAAGGCTACAAACTGTTTGCCATTCGGATTAAAACTAATTATTGATTTCAGTGCAATACGTTTGCATTTAAACTTAATAATAACGTTTTATCTACTGTATTTCAGACAGGGAGCCAACTCGCAATCGATGGCCAACAACGGACATCAACTTCTTCACTGAACCCACTGCAGATTTTTCAAGTCCTAAAATAACAAAACTATCAACGAGTAAATGTCTAATACACTTATGACTGTATAACGATCCAAGATGGATTCATTGAATGTTTAATGTATGCATATATAAACACTGTGACCATTCTAGAAAGGCGTTGAACAGTCATATAATTTCTTGAACATTATGTTACCAGCTTAAGTACTATGAACTTAAAACATATGGACATTCAGGGAATTTCTGTTAACACACTTAGATAATTTGAATGAAATTGTTTACCAGTGAAAATAAACTTTGATATATTTAATAGTTCATGCTTGTTCAATCTGTCTTAACCATTGATGATATCGACCTTTTGATCTGGTGGTATTTTGTCTAATTTTGGAAAATGCCTATTTCATTTTATTGATGTGACAGATCCGATGATAATTGATTTTCAATAACTTTCTTTAGAGTGTTGATTTGATCACGATTACCCGTTGTTTCTGTTCTCTTTCAAGCGGATATATGTATTACCCAACATTATTTGTTGCCTAAAAGTATAAAACTTGCAAAAAAATGTTTAAACTAAAAATTCTTGGAGAAGAACCTAATAAGAAAACATTGCTTTCGTTCTCATCCTAAAGTAGATTTATGTATGGTTATAAAACATGTACTATTTTAAAATAGTATATGTTTAAACTTAACTTGCAAGGAAAAGTGTTATAATTTGGCTGTAGTTATTTAATTTCAAATGCTGTCTTTAAAATATCCGCTTAGAATAGTATGAGTTTCATATCTGTTTTTATTTGTGCAATGCATGTATAGATATACTAGTAATGTTCATGTAAGATACGAAATTGGTCCAAAAATAAAATGATAAAGAAGTTTTCTAGGTATACTTCTCCAATTTAAGTTAACTTCAAGTAATAATGTTAGAATATTTTTCAATTTGATTGTCATTATAACACTTTAGACATCGATCATGCTAAGACCCTCATGTATGTTTTCACCTGAAAGAATTGTTCTGTAATATTTCCTACTTGATTATATATCAACATGCATTATTTATATAGGCATATGTTTATTGGCACAATTAATCAATTTCAACAGTAGTCGAAATGTTCATGAAAAATGTAAGGAACTTGTTTCAAAACTGGTAAAGCAGTTTTCTAGGGATACTTTCTCAATTTGAATTAACTTCTTGTCTTTTTTCAATTTGATTGTTTGTTTTTACCTATAAGTATTGTACTGTTAAAATTCCTTTTTGATTATTCCATAGAACTTGAATAAACAATAAACAATGTATTTAAATTTGAGGCCGACGAAAAAGTTTGAAGACGTCAATTATGTTGATGGAATGAACTGTAGTGAGGTTCGATTAGCTGAGTCGGTATTTCAGTAAAGTAAACCTTTACCAAACGTTTCCCTTCGAATAAGTATATTCATATTAAAATATGCTCAAACAAGTAACGTATGCCCGAGGTCCCAAACTCCGATGACTTTCTCCCCTATCAGATACCGGCAGCGATAAAAGCTAAAACATGTACCAGAAACATCAACATAACCACTTACCTAATCAGATAATCCCTAAAGCCTTTTTGTACACCAGTGAAATTTGAATAAATTATAAAGCTCCACTAAAATCGTTCTTCAAACATGCATGTATTTTCACTCTCAAATATATCCAAAATTTTGAAAGGGTACCTTGAACCGATGGCATCTACAACCCAGCAAATTAAAGCCAAGTGAAATGTAATTTTTTAGGTAAAAGTCCTATATCCCATACAGTTTTTTAACTTGACACTTTTTTCAATGTTTTCAAATGATAAAAAGTCAAATGAACTAGAAAAATGAATAAATTAAATATTTTCTCAGTACTGGTCAAATATTGGTATTTTCCAACAGTCACAGATTCTGGGTCAACAATTCCTAATTATAATTTGTCCCTCAGCATAGTAAAAATGGTACTCCATGAATATTTCTTGTTCTCCTGACTGAACCACTGTTCTCTTGTACATATATTTATGAATTTGTGAGGGCTGATGGTGGGTAATTTCTAATGTTGTTCTTATTTAATGTGGGTGATGTTGATCTGAAAGTAATGCAAAAATGGACTAGTTCTTTGCTTACTCATGATAAGGTGATTACCTATAACCCAAACAATACAATGTTATTGGCCTTACATATGACATTTTCATAGTCACGTGGCCTTCATTGAAAAAAGACATAGCTTGCAGACGATGTAGTAGTAAATTAAATTCTGTATGTTTAAGGCATCAACTTCGTTGCTTAGATACAGGTAAGTTTGGGAATAGTGAAAATAACTGGTTTTGTGTGCATATGCATATTCACATCGAAAACATACTTGTGTGTGCTGCATTTTTCATTTGTGTTGTTTGGAAGATGAAATATGTTCATAGTAAAAACGAATCCCACAGTCGGATTTGTGATGTGTGCAAATATCGCGCTGCGCGAGATGTAAACAAAAAGTCATCGGAATTTGGTACCCTACGGAATTTGGGATCTTGTCGATATAAAAACGTCAACGTTTAGAAACTATTACACTGTTGCGGTACATGCTCACATGGAAAATGATAACTTTTACAGCGAGGTTAAACTATGCGACGATGCTAATTAAATTACCGACTAACTCAGTCAAAGTGTGTATGTTGAAAGTATGGTAGCTGCATACCAAGGGCTATACCAGTTTTTAGCACCTTTCAGTATAAAATGTTATGAAATCCGAAACATTTCGGAAGTAACGACCAGAACACGTCTTTAAACTTAAACGAATTGCTAAGCAGTGGCGTTTGATGTTAAAACTAAAGTTTTCAAAACCAACGCTAATAGCCTTAATGTATTTTTCACTAAGTGTGTCGCTCATCAATGTTCCCATCAAATAATAAGTCTCTATTGAATTTAGATTATTTCGGGCGCATTTTACAAATATATACGATGACATTTTGAAGACTTTAAAATTTTGTTCAAATGCAGTTACTCCAAATGTATCAATGTTTTGATCATAATTGTTTTGCAGTATGGTGTTTAACTGATAACACAATATTAGATAAGTTAACTGACGCATGTTTTATCATCTCAATAGTTTAAACACTAAACCTTCAGTATTGACGACATCACGAATGTACACAATAATTATATTTGTATAGCAAATTACTGCGGCCTTTACCATTTTCAAAAATGAATCTCCATTCAGCTTATCACCCTATTTATCTGCAGGACATGTCAGAGGAGAATGAGAAATAAACCTTTTAACTTCGCTTAGACAAATAATTGCCGATGTACAGAGATAAAATACGTCGATACAGAGTCACATCTACTTTAGTCTTATATTGTCGACTGCTTAAGGTTTGTAGCATGCAACAGTTTTCATATTTAATGTTAGGAATTAACAAACATAATTTCATAATTAAACAGTTTAAATAAACCAATTACAAATAGTCCACCATACATTAAAACTGCCAGAACTGACATACACTTCAGACACATTGCGCTTTAACTTTTATTACTGAATTGAGCAGCAACTTGTTAGTTACCGTAGTAAATATTTGCATAAGTTTTTGATAACATGGTCCAATTTCAACAATAGTCAAACGTGTTTAAGGATGCGTATTTATATAGCGTTTGTTATACAAATAAGTGTAAAGTTATTTATACGTTTGAAGCTTTATTTAAAATGATATAAATACGCGTCAAGGCATATGTAGACAACGTATAAACATTTTTGTACATGCCAATATTACAGTCTGGAATAGAAATGTCAAAAAGGAACGGAACGTGGAACAGTAGTGAATAATATGAATGTTAACGTGTTTAAGTTTCATACAGAATAATTTAAATACGCGACATATACCCTGAATACAATATAGATCAACATGCATGGAAAAACCACAACAAACCCCATTAAAGGTAAACACAGAGTATATCACATACCAACTGCCGAATTTAAGCATTGTTTTATATGTTCAAAGTTTGATAATTAAGCTGTATATTTGGCTACAAACTAAATGTAGGCTAATTTAACAGTGGAAATATGAAGATAAGTGCTGGCTGCTGCTGCGACGTAATCTATGATAACGTGTAACTTTTTTATGTTAGAGTTACACGTAACAGATATATCATAAGTATCAAACAGGGGACTTGTGACATGCATATGCAATATATTAAGTCTGACACAGGGAGGCGACATAACAGAGTTTTACAGTATTTGTCACAAAAGGTATAATTATAGCGACAAGGGGTACGACAGATTTCAGTTCACTCTCGTCCTACCCCAACATAACTTGTCATATCACGAATAATAGTTGATGAAACAACACGTTTTTGCATATCTCCCTAGCTAACATAAATCCCTTTCATAAAAGCATAACACAAACCTAACTGTTACAAGGTAATTACAACAGTTACTGCGGCTTCCCACCTAAATGGCAGATTTTCGGAAGCTTGTAAAGGCGTTAATATCGCACATGACTGTCATACAGTTTCACATATATACACATTTGGCACGGATCGAAACTGTTTTCCTCTCGAACCATTGAAACCAAAATACATTTACAGTTTTCCATTGCCAGAGAGAGAGAGAGGAGAGAGAGAGGAGAGAGAGATAAACTGATAGTGATTGTTTCCAGGTGTATCCAAATAATATTGGTAAAAATAATCAGTTTATATAAATGAAAAAACAAAGTTAAATAACCACCAGTGCATCTCGTGCAAATAGGGTGGCAGAGAGTAGTAGTAGTGACTATAGTACTAATAGTAGTGATAGACGCAGTAGTTATAGTAGTAGTAGTAGAAGGTGGTAAAATATATAGTAGCAGTATAATGGTAGGTGGTAGTAGTAGTAGAAATGGTAGGTAGTAGAACAAGTACCACGTAAGATGTCAAAATCATCTCGTTTATCTACATCTTACAGGGTTTATATTTCACAACTTATTCGTCTTGCTAGGGTCTGTAACTCTGTTGAGGACTTCCACATTCGTCATAAAACTATTACTGAAAAGCTTCTTAAACAGGGGTATAGATTTCATAAACTTCGTATAATATTTTCTAAATTCTTTTATAGAAATCTTCCTCTCATTAACAAGTATAAATGTAACTTAAAGTCTTTTCTGCGGCAAGGTATTTCACATCCGGAGTTTCATGGCGATGTGATTTACAGACTTCGTAAGATTCTTGGACATATGCATTTTCAAAACCTATTTGTTAAACGTATTAGATTTTTTCCTCATAAAATATTAGGATCCAACTATTGGCTGCGCACTTCACGTTTGGTTGTGCGACGACAGACAGGGCTTAGCACTACATGATGATGTATCTCTAAAGCCGTCTTTAACTGGGAGAGTTATGTCGGATTTCCGTGCTTTGATTTTTCTCTTCCTCTCTGTCGTACCCCGAACCCAACCATGTCTTACAGTTACTCGTGACTTCAGACTAGTCGCTTGAGTACAATTTGACCGTTGCCATAGTGGGTTACTTTTAACACGGGCTTGAATGTTTATTTCCTTCCCGTGTTACTAATAATCTTGTCATAGAAATTTGTTAGATGTTTTACATGTATTTAATTACTGTATTGGCGGTCTCTTTGATTGTAAGGTAGTGGAACAGAGTTTGTATATGTTATGTACACTGTTCGTCTTTATAGGCGAATATAGGAGATAAGAGCGAGGTTTGGCGCCCCTAAACCCAGGTTTAACCGCCCACTGGGTTTTTTTAATAATTAATTTATAATTAGTTATTGATTGCTACTGACCGTACTAAGGCGGGTACCTATATTCACTTGTTGTATGGTTCCTGCTGGAGTATTTCGTATATATTTCCATTATTGTCGCGTATTTTAATATTATTCTAAATATTTTTGAACAGTTTAGACAGTACATGTAGTATTATTCACTACAGTTACTAACAAGTTGCTGCCTTTTTCAATGATACAAGTTAAAGCACAACGTGTCTGAATGTTCTCTCTGGTCTGACATTAAAAATGTAGGCTTGAACATTCACATGTATTTATATAAATAAATATGATTTAAAGTGTTAGTTTAAGTTTGTAAACTCCTAACAGTAAATATGAAAACTGTTGCAAACTACACACCAAGAGCAGTCAAAATTCAATTCAGCAACCATGTCTTTGTGACTCTGCATCGACGACTTTTATCTCCGTACATCAGTAATTGAGATACAATACAGTACATGTTAAAGGTCGAAGTAATTGGCTTTACATATTTATTTTGTGCAACCTTGATGCTGTTATGTATGCTCTAATACTGAAATGTTACTTTTCAAATTATATTCGTCAGTTTTGCTCGTTTGATATTATATTTTCAGTTAAAACAATGCGGCAAAAGTAACTGCTACAGATTTAAAGTGGACATTTGGGTAACTACATTTTAACATGGTGTTAAATACTACGAACTCTCATGGTAAACATTTTGTCAAATGTGCCCGAAGAAACCTAATGAAAATGGAGACTACTTGTTTGGAAAATTGATATACATCACAATCAGGAAACAAGTACACATATGATATAAGTGTGGGTGTGTAAACTGTGAGTGTTGACATAACACTAAAACACGCCGCTGTACAGCAATTTGTAAAGACCGTATATGGTTGTTACTTCTGTAAAGTTTCGGACCTCATAACCTTTAATATTGAAAGGTGATTACAACTGCTATAGCCGTTGGTATACAGTTTTCATACTTGCAACCAGTTATAGTTGTTTCGTAACTGGTAAGAAAGTGAAAAGTCATTCCCTAACGCATTTTTGAGTCATTTCGTAACCACCAAAAGTGATTATGTACCCAGAAACATTTTGAAAAGTAACGACCCAGAACATGGAAGAAGTCATTTCGTACCCTTTGAAAATGGAATAAGTCATTTCGTAATCGATTTTTACACGGCCTTTAAAATGTTGTGCTCATATTGTGTGTCTAAAAATTATATAGAATAGTACAATTCCTCACCAAACAATTAAATAAATACAAATTTAAAAAAAATGCATTTAAAGAGAGTTGTTGGTACTTATTTATAATAAACCGTGAATAATAGAATAGTTATCAAGTTGTTGATGGTTATTCAAACAGGAAACTATTACGTATTCCTAATTAAACTAGTTTTAACACTTCCAACATACAAATTAATGTTCAATACAAATCAACTAAATTTGTTTCATATAGATATCTATTGTACTTAATATAAGTAATGAAATTAGTCAAAAAGCTTGAATGTTACCAACAAACATTTTGGTGACCATTTCGGATTTCAATGAGTCTGAAACTGCTCTAAAACATTTTCAAAATTTGAATTTTAGGTATACATCATGATAATTGCTAACAAAATAACACCTTTAAATCTCTAACACATGAAATAAAAGCCCAATAAGAATGTCAGTGCTTTGCTAAAAAATCCTAGGGCAGACAACTTTAACCTCATTATCTGTCCTTATCACTATTTAATTACGCGGCAGACGATTGTCTTCGAACTCCTGAAGAGATATGCAATAAGATAGTACCAACATGTTGCATGGTGCTTTCAGCGCACATACAAGTGGTCTGCCGCTGAGAATAAGTAGTAAACATCACTTGGTACAGCTGTTTTAAATATTAAGCTCCTTTAATATCGATTCATCATTGATGCGTGGTTTAATGTTACAAATTCTAAACACGGATTCTGGTCGGGATTCAGCCTGATTCGTTTCCCCATTTGACATAAAATTACAAGTCGATGTATTTTTAATCATGAGATGAGTATGCAGGACAATATAATCAATTTTCCATTGAAACGGACGGCAACTTCAAATTTTGCACTTGAAACTTTGCCCCGAGAGACACCGATTAATTTTACCATAGCACGAATACAGTTAAACTTTTCTAAAATTGATGTCGTCATGTATCTAATAATTGAAAAAACGAGTCACAGCTGAAAAAAAACAACATAAAGGAAATACAATCAGCTAAAAGTGTTATAGCATACACGTATATATCTGTATCAATAACGCCGCTTGTGTAGGTAAACAGTCACTGAGGCAGAATCCGGTGTAGAATGACTCTATTGTAAGTCGACAATAATACATCTATGACACTTCGGTTACAAGGTCACACACCCTTATCATGCTGAAATATATAATTGACCTAAACTATGATAGTCCTTAGACAAAATAATGGTCGCGACAGTTTTGAAACAAACCGCTGCAAATATATAAATAGGCAATTAGTTGCATTACCGTGTTGCATACTATTCATATATCTTGCGTTTTTAAAGATTGTATATAAACATTGATTAAACCTAACGGGTTCGTAAATACACCCACATGATTTTGAATAAGGCTGCTGTCCAAACACATTGGTTACTTAAGCGTATCAAAGGCAGACAATGGGATAGTTACATTTACAACCTTTAACCAGCTTTTTATTCTATTTCGTTGTATACAGTTAGCCTTTGTCATTGACCTTTATCATGATACACATTGTTTGTCTGCGTTCGTTTAGATACGTATTTACACAAGCGTTAAATTAAAAAAGTACAAACTGCTGAAAATCTTTTTTGTTCAATCCGAAAATAGGCGTCAAAAGGAAATATTCAGTTACAACAATTACGCTTGATATTTATATGTACCGAGTCAGCGAGGAAATAGTTTAAACCGGAGTTCATCTAAGTTTTTAAATTAACATTTATAGTTGCATATTAGGTGTTGCGTCAATACATACGAATTTATTTGGCAAACATGTATTTAAAAGATTTACTGATAGTGAATATATAGTAATGAAAAGCCGGACCAGAATTTGAATGCTTTACCAAATCCACATAATAAAACGGTGTAATGACGCTTAAATATGTGTCTAGACTGGGCCGTTTGCTTAAATATTATTATACTTTTTATCTTTAAGAAAAGCAATCTTCTCTTAATTTCCGGCATTTTACACTAAGTATTTGATGATTCACTCTTAGAAAGTGAAAATAGCAAGGAAAATTCTAAACTCGACAAATTCATTAAATAATTATTTTAACATTTCTTAACTCGACAAGTTTACTAAATACGAAAATTATATATGTCTTAGAGCTCGGCCATTTCAACTAAGCATTTGGGGATTCCCTCTTACACAGATGCAAAAACTAAGACAATTTTCAACTGGAAACATTTACTATATAATTTCCTTAAAACGTTAAAAAACTGTTGATTGTTGATGGATTGATTTTATTTTGGCAATAGTGGCATAACATGGCAGCACAAATGCATTCACATATCATTCAATTTATAACAAATAATGCTTACACATGAAAATGCACATAATATGCTCACTAATACCAATGATTGCACATAAAAAGGAACTTGTTTTTGCCCTTATTTCCATTGTGGTCCCCTATAGTAGTGGCAGTTCGATGCATTGATTATACATATACAACATTTTAATTTAATGATATGAAAATATTTACCAAGATTTCAATATCACATAGTTTCTGAAAATATCAAATCACCCTCTCTTAACTCTTTATTTTTTTCTAAGATGAATACACTGACGTTAATGAAGCAGTTATTATTTTCTGAGAATAGTTAGAATAGTTAGTTTGTTGAATGAAATTCATTTATAGACATACATATGTGTGACTATGGGTAAATTCATTATTCGGGACCGTTTTCGGGAGTTTGTTCGGTCCGTGTTTTAGCTTTGCTATTTGGTGACGTTTGTTCCGGGAGTTATTTCCAATTCATTCTGGCAGCAGTATTCGACGAAGAAAGATCTAGTTTTTACAATTCTAAACTTTAATTTACTTAAATATTAGCTTTAATAGTTCGAGGAATAGTTTGGTAAGCTGTCTATTGTCTTCATTGGTTGATTATTTCAACGGGTGCATTGGTTCTATTGATATTTCGGTGTAGGTTAGAGTTGACAGATTTTCGGCTTATTCGCGCCATTACCGTTTCGCGCCTTTTCTATTCGTCCTTAAATTCTTTAAATTCCTTTCGACTGTCAAAGACAATAACTATATTTGCTCATGTCAAACTAGCATGCTAATTAAACCATTTGTTACAGTTCACAACACAAAGCACATAGAGAGAGAGACCTGGCGTGGAAGTTCACTATACCATATATTTTGGTGAGTTATAAATGTATTGTCAATGTACCATTGTTTTATATGTCTATGTTAATTTGCTCAGCATTGCTTTAAGGTTGAGACATTCATTAGCATTATTATAAGTTTAAATAGGATGGATAGGCATATAATTTATGTTTATAAGAAACCATTTATAGTATAACACTGGTAAGCATTGTAAAGGTAGCTGGACGCTCGGCATCCAGCTATGGTTACAATGTGGAGAGTGGAGAACATTTTAAATGTGAATAGAAGTCATAAAGTTACGTGTATAGGCAACATTGTTGTCGGAACCCATGTTTGAATATTTCTTACGTATGTCGTTTCAGAACTGACTGAATACTGACTGAATACCTTAGGATCTTTGGTACGGAGCAACCGTATGATATTTATGTGCTATGGTATTGGTAATGTAACCGTGAGAGAAATAAATATAAACTACACTCTTTGGCCAAGTATTTATTGATCTACCCAAGGAGTTTACATATACGTTTCGCGGAAGCTAGTGGGCCGTTTGTGTTTGAGTTGTTTCGTAAAAGTGGGTCCACTTCGGGGTGGTATGACGTCATTACAAATGACTGAGGGTACCGTTTAAGACATTATTACCTATGGTCTTCATCGCCAAAATGTGATAAAGACCGATATATATAATCAATATATATATTTAAGTAATAAATGGTAACTTTATGTACCACAACTAGCGTAATGACATAATTAGTTCCATAACAATAATTAATCGAATTTCAACGATGTCACTGTGGCTCAATAGGGAACGAGTTGAACTAGCATATCGGGGATAGCAGGTTCGAACGATTCAAAAACCTGCTAAGCTTATAGTTTCCAAATGTTCGGTACAATTATACTCCTTCTCCGTATACTGTCGTCTGCTTCCACTATGTTGTCTGAAATATCGTTTTAAAGTAGTACGACTATTTTAATTACGACTATTTTAATTCAAATGCACGTTCCAAGCAGTTTTAATCCTAATCAGACCCCGCGTTATGTGGTGTTTCATTATGATTCAATTTATTTTAAATTACAATGTGCAAATAGAATGGATACAGCTATAGATCCAAACTTGTTTGCCAGTAATATTTAACCCTCAATCGGACCTTTGAGCAACTATCCTATTGATACTTATGGGGACCATTGGACCCCATTTTATAACTTTGATTTGTTTCTTAGTCAAGATAGGTATTTATTACATAACACATGCTATACTATTAATGACTTGATTTATGTTGTATTGTAGCGATGACACGGAAACGTAAATATTACAGTTACCATGGTAACCAGTGACCATAGTAACACAAAAAATAAGGTTTGTTTTGCAATAAAATATACTTTTGCACAAAATGTACAGATGGCAAGATGTGGGCATATTAATCACTATATATATATATATATATATTGTTATATTAATAGATCATCTTTTACAGAAAAATGTAATATTTTGAAGAAAAAAATGGCAAAAAAAGGTTGGGGTCCAGTGGACCCCACATAATGATTATGCATACTAACATGGACTATAATGCAATTTTGTAACTATGACTGATTTGAAAACGTTATAAGTTGAATATATGTCACCAAACAACTTACTAGCTAATCAATCTAGTGAATATGTCAAGCTTTATATCTGCTTCTAATTATTTCATAGCAAGAATTGCCCAATTGATTCGATATGTCAGTTTGCATGTCAAAACTCCGTGCAGTATGTAGTATGACGATTGCATTGAGACAATAACGGATAAAATACATATGAGTGAACTAGTAAGGCAAACACATATATATGTATATATATTGCATTTTACAAACACACAACTTCAAATTGTTATAAGATATACAAGTTTTAACTAATAATTGCTTTACAAATGTTTTATGACCATCTGCTTCACATGTCTGATAAGCATCATGTATGAGTTCTACATGCATTTGCAGGTGCTAAAACAGGCTGGTTTAACCTAATGGTACACTTCAAATTTTGTATCATTTGAATGAAAATTGATTTGAGGTTTAAAGCCCTCACCATCATTTGCATTTATTGCGATACATTAATGAAATAACAAGAAATTGTATTAAACATAAGGTATATATGAGTCAACAGTACGGGATTTAAAGGGTTAACGAAGATTTACAATCTCCATATATTAGGGCAAGACAAATTTAAGAGTAACATAAGCTGCTCTGGGACTTTTCAGCTTCAAAATACATTCTGCTTAACACGCCACAACACTAAACTCATGAAGTGGTAGTAATATATATTGCTTAGCAATACAGTAGAGCATTTAGATAGAATGTTACAAAGCAATGAAAATGTGCCCGTTAACGTATAGACAATGTCACATTTAACTGTGAATTTGTAACATACAGTTACCTTTTTAAAAAATATAAAGCTATCAACTGCTCAGACAGAACATTTCTTTTCTTAAATATTTTTAAAATAATAAAACAACAAAAAGGGATGTTTTAATCAGAAATGTGCAGTATATATCTCAGCTTTGTCTGACTGTTACAATATACGAATATATTTGCTTATAATCTAAAATTGACTATTTTGTACAATGGTACAGCGAGCACATAGTAGGCGACATTACAGTACGGACACTTACAACAGATAAATAGTTTGATTAAATAAATATTGAAACGCCGAAATCATACACTTGGCTGATCGTACATCTCTATCGCTAGTAAATCGAATAAATATTAACGGAACAGAGAGAAGTTTAATCACTGCGCTAGGGTCATTGAACACGATGACTTGTTAAGCTGTTATATGTGCCATTATACAAACTGACATACGGTCCCATATATTGTAAATCTGTCAACTAAATTGTGTATACTACATAGTGATGAGATCTGAAACTGACAAGACACAATTAAAGTCAACAAAATGGATACATTATCTTTCTGTCTCCAACGCACACGCATGCAAACACAACCAACACATGTTCGCCATACGGTTGCTTTGTAACTATTGATTTGATTATAAAAAAGAACAGCCCAGTTAAGGCATAAGGATGATATTCCAAAGTAATAAATAAATACGAAAAAGACTCAAGCAGGAAACGTAACACGAACAATACACCCACCTCTCAAGCAGAACACACACATACACACAGTCATACCATAACACACACACAAACACGCACGCAATACCATTTCTTCATCCACACGCTAACATAACACACACACACACACGCACGCAATACCATTTCTTCATCCACACACTAAATAGAAAACACACGCAAGACAAACATAAAGCAAAGTGAACATAGGAGCCCGCATTGGTACGGTCAGTAGCAATCAATAATTAATTATACATTAATTATTAACAGCCACTGGGGGGTTAAACCTGGGTTTAGGGGCGCCCAACCTCACTCTTATCTCCTATATTCACCAAGACGAACATTGTACATAAAATATAAAACCTGTTCCACAACCTTACAATCAAAAAGACCGCCAACACAGTAAGTAACTACATGTAAAACATCCAACAACAATTCTATGACAAGATTATTAGTGACACGGGAAGGAATTAAACATTCAAGCCCGTGCTAAAAATAACCCAATATGGCAACAGTCAAATTGTACTCAAGCGACTAGTCTGTAGTCACGAGTAACTGTGAGACATGGATGGGTTCAGGGTACGACAGAGAGGGAGAGAAAAAAAAATCACGAAAATCCGACATAACTCTCCCGGTTAAAGACGGCTTTAGAGATACATCATCATGTAGTGCTAAGCCCTGTCTGTCGTCGCACAATCAAAGAGGAAAGCATGGTTATCAATTGTAGATTGATCGATAACCAAACGTGAAGTGCGTAGCAATATAGTTGGATCATAATCTTTTTTGAGGAAAAATCTAATACGTTTCACAAACAGGTTTGGAAAATGCATATGTCCAAGAATCTTACGAAGTCTGTAAATCACATCACCATAAAACTCCGGATGTGAAATACCGTGCCGTAGAAAAGACTTTAAGTTACAGTTATACTTGTTAATGAGGGGAAGATTTCTATAAAATAATTTAGAAAATGTTTTACGAAGTTTATGAAATCTGTACCCCTGTTTAAGAAGCTTTTCAGTAATAGTTTTATTACGAATGTGGAAGTCCTCAACAGAGGTACAGGCCCTAGCAAAACGAATAAGTTGTGAAATATAAACCCCGTAAGATGTAGAACGGGGAACGTCGCCATCTAGATGAGGATAATTTACAATACTAAAATCAAAATCATCTCGTTTATCGTAAATCTTAGAAGAAACATGTTAGTATATATGATTTTTTCTTTGAGTAATGTAGTGAATAGGTTAAGGCATGTAGGATCATGATGAAACATATTAAATGATATATGTTGCGGGCCATTTCACATAGACTAAAGATATATCAATACGACAGAAAATCAGTTTGGATTTAGAAAACACGACACATAGTTTCTATCCAACCATTGTGCGATACTTTTTGATCCACTTTAAACAGCAGTTTATATATTAATGACTACGTTCGATTTAGTCAGGTGTCGTGCTAAGCGTCGCTTTCCGCTCCCTAAATGACACATATGACAGTTAGACGACACACACGTTTGGTGCCGATGTTTTATGCTGACTATTCGTGGTGATTTGCAACCTAAAATGCGTTTTAACTAACAGATCCCGACCATTTTGGTAAATGACATTATCAATTATGATCAAAAGAGCATTATGCAATCTCTAAATGCTCCGCACATCAAGAATAACTTACATAAGCAGTGTCCTCATTGAATCATGATTCAAATTGAATGAAAATAATATGAATAAAACATGATATTTTAGTTCGGGCATATGCAGTTTTTGGACAATTCATTTTGGATAAACAAGTTTTAATATTGAGGTAAGACAATAGTTTTACTGACAAACAGTTATTTCCAATGACCATCAAAATCTTATCGTTGTAAAATTAATTTTACTTTACCTTAGAGTCCCATGGTGCTTTCAGAACTTTTTTTAATATCTGAAATACAATAACGGATACTAATTATAAAATCAATCCGTATGGGCCAAACTGATCTATGAAATGTTGAAAACAGACCTAAATCACCAAAAAGGGCAATTTAAAACCATAACAAACCGAAAATAAAACTTCTGACATACACAATACCGCCCGGCTTAGTGTCACGTGATACGGCCGGTATCAACTTCATAGTGTGCAGCCGTGTTCAGAATATTGCTATACACAGTTCAACACAACTGTAGTCAAACGAAAGCAACGAGGGTAAGTATTTATGCGTATTTTAGGGCCCATCGTATGGCCTAACAGTAAACGCCCTGTTCATCCAGCTGTCAGTCTCTCCGCCCGTCCCTCAGTAAGTCATTCAGACTTTCACACTTTTTTGTACGCTCTCTAACTCTAATATTTTTATCTGATCTTCCACAAACTTGCTGAAAATGTGTAATTAATAAAATGTAAGCCAGGCTCGATAACTACTCAAGTTGCATTAGGCATGTCGGAGTTATAACCCTTGAAATATTAAAAAATGACCTTTTCAGTATTGTCCACTCTCTAACGGAAACAGTTTTTATCGTAATGCACTAAAGGGCTTGACATGTTTATTAATATAGAATCTAGGTCCAGGACGAATACTGCTAAAATCGCTTAAGGTATGTCTGAGTTTTTGCCCTTTCAGTATTAAAAAATGATTGTTTCAGCTCTTTTGTTTATCTTCAACACAAACAAATGTTGTATTGGATCTTCGCCAAACGTGCTTAAAATGCTCATTAATATAAAATCTAGGTTTAGTTTGAATAATACAAAATTCGCATAAAGCACGTAGGAATAATTGCCCTTATATTATTAAAAGTGACTGTTTTAGCCTTTTTGTTCTCTAACACTAAGAGTTTTTATCGGGACTTCATCAAATTTGCATTTAATGTTTATTAATATCGAATCCTGTTCCAGTTTGATTACTACTAGAATCACATGTGGCATGTCTGAGTTTTTGCCGTTTAAGTATTAAAAATGATTGTTTTAAGCACTTTATATTAATACTTTTATTGGATCTTCACCAAACTTGCATAAAAATATATAACATTTTATTTGTTTGATTACTTCTAAAATCGTATGAGGCATGTCGGAGTATTTTCCCTTTAATTATTAAAAAATGACTGTTTCAGCCTTTTTTGCTCTCAAACACAAATAGCTGTTATCGGATATTCACCAAACTTGCATTAAATGTTCATTAATATAAAATCTAGGTACTACTAAATCGAAAAAAGTATGTCTAAGGGTTTGTCCTTTATGTATTGAAAATGACTATTTCAGCGTTTTTGCTCGTTAACACAAACACTTTTAATTTGATATTCTCTAAACTTGCTGAAAGTGTTTATTAATATAAATTCAAGGTTAAGTTAGATCACTACTAAAATCGGATAAGGTATATCTGAGTTATTGCCCTTTAATTATTAAAAAGTGACCGTTTCAGTAGTTTTGCTCTCTAACACAAATAGTTGTTATCAGATCTTCACCAAACTTGCATTAAATATTAATCGTTGTTAAGAAAAAAAAGATCGTACCCTGTCTGGCTCGAACCTGCTACCCCCGTCATGCCAGGCAGAGTCGCTATCGATTGAGCTACGGCGACTTCGTTGAAATTTGGCTTGTTAGTTAATTATATTGTGAACCTAATTATGTATTTACGCTTATGTATAGACACTGTTTTATTCAATTAATTATATATTCTACTTATTCTCGGACAATGCTTGCTGCTTTATAAACGGGAGAAGAAAACAATAAATACAAAAGAAGACTCAAGCAGGAAACGCAACACAAACAATACACCCATCTCTAACGCAGAACACACACACAGCCATACCATAACAAGCACACACACACACACACGCAATACCATTCCTTAATCTACACACTAAATAAAAATCAACACGCAAGACAAACATAAAGCTAAGTGAACATAGGAGCCCGCCTTGGTACGGTCAGTAGCAATCAATAATCAATTATAAATTAATTAATTATGAACAACCACTGGGGGGTTAAACCTGGGTTTAGGGGCGCCCAACCTCACACTTATCTCCTATATTCACCTATAAAGACGAACAGTGTACATAAAATATAAACCCTGTTCCACAACCTTACAATAAAAAAGACCGCCAGCACAGTAAGTAAATACATGTAAAACATCTAACAAAATTCTCTGACAGGATTATTAGTAACACGGGAAAGAATTAAACATTCAAGCCCGTGTTAAAAATAACCCACTATGGCAACGGTAAAATTGTACTCAAGCGAATAGTCTGTAGTCACGAGTAACTGTAAGACATGGGAGGGTTTAGGGTACGACAGAGAGGGAGAGAAAAACCAAAGCACGAAAATCCGACATAACTCTCCCGGTTAAGGACGGCTTTAGAGATACATCATCATGTAGTGCAACTACACCGCAAATTAACAGTCACACATGTTAGTATGCGAGAAAAGTGACGTCATTTTAGTCGGGGAAATCCCTGACAACGGCAATATTTTACTCTTACTTTTGTTTCACTAACTAAATACTTAAGTATTTTCTTAGAGTAAAAGTTAGAGAAAAATAATCTTAGTTGAAAATGTTAGAGTTTAGAAAATTCTTAGTTAAATACTAAGAATGTTTCAGAATACGGCCCCAGGTCAGAATCCAACCCGATGTGTGGCCCCCTTTGACATCAAATGACTAGCCGTATTTTCAATCTTGAAATGCGTATGTATGGCAATAAAATTTAATGACAATATAAATTGACGACAACTTCCAATTGTGTACTTCAAACTTTGCCCCGGGGGACATCGTCTCATTTTACCATGGCAGGTATACAGTTAGACTTTTTTACAACTGATGTTGGAATGTGTGTAATAACTCAAACTAAAAAAATCTCAGCTTAAAATTAAAACAAGAAAATACAATAAGTTAAAATTGTCATAGCCTACACGGTTAGAGCTCTAACGATAAAGTTGCTTTTACACGTAAACAATTAATTGAGGCAGTATCCAGTGTAGATTGACTCTATTGTATTGCGACACTAATATATCTGTGACACTTCGGTTACAAGCTCACACGCCGTTATCATGCTGGAATATATCTAAAATATGATATTATTGTCCTAAGAGATAAATGTATCATAAAACAGGAATACAATTGCATACTATTATAATAGATTGTGTTTTTAAAAAGCTTAACTCTACATTGAGCTAACCTTTTGTATTTACAAAAACACCCGAATGATTTTAATAAGGCTATACAACCAACCGTTCACCAGTTTGTTATTCTATTTCGTTGTACAGTCAAACCTGTTATAGCGACCGTCCCTATATAACGACTATTTGTCTTAGCCGACCATAAAAATCCCTCCCAACACATTTTCCTTTATGTTAAGACTGTGTATACCGACAAACCTGTGTTACGCGACTAACGACCGTAATATGCCGCTCCCAAAGTCACATGTCCCTATTTAACGATCCCGGTTTGCAGCGACTCGATAATTGCCGGTCATTATCGATTTTTCAGTTTTCATTTCCGGGAGGCGAATATTCCTTTGTTTGTATGTCAGATCAAAATGTCTAGTGTTTATTTAGTTATCCTAAAAAGTGATATACAACATCTTTGTTTAATGTTCATTTAAATTATGTTTGATAATATTTCATTCTGAAAAAAAGATTTCCGAAATTTTGATTTATAAACAAGTAATTCACGTTCCAAAACTGCATGTTATAGTTTGTGAATAGACAAATTGTGGTAAATAGTTCAACGGCGATCTTGATTTGGGAATGAATTTGGGGAATTGAGCTACCGAAAAGCAGTTAAATATAAAACTAACTATTAGAACTCGACAAAAAATGCTTTTCTTACCCCGAAAATAACTATTCCGGGGATGATATACGATTAAAAGGGTTAAAAAGTCGTTCCAAACCCAACACTCCATTACGAAAGAACGGATAGGGGAAATTTTGTCGTATCATGAAACGCCGGCGTATCATAATCGTAAATTGTGCGAAAATACCCGTGTAATTAACATTTTATATGCATGTAAACCGACAGTTAGCTTCTTGAATTGATTTTCGTACGATACATTATGAAAAATCACATTAGAAAACAAAGCGATATTCCGAAATTGTGTAGCAGAACTTCTATGCACATTCCTATATGCCGTTGCGAACACTTGGATTTCGGCATATGTGTATTAGTGTGTTACAAGTAAAAAGATGGTTCTTAAGCGTCTTTCTTCCGTCGGTTTTACAAAGTATTTTTTTTCTACTTTGTAAGACTGTTTTTTTAATAGAAGATATTGACAAATAAAACGACGTTAAAAATAGCGCTGTCATATTTTGAAATTGACTTGAACAAAATGGCGGGGCGATAACATTATAGACGCGACACTAAACGTGGACATTTCGGGAAAGATTTACCTGTGAGAGAGACAACAGAGGCAAAAAACAACTAACACACTCTGGGATCGAATTCTTACTCCATAAGACGCGATTCTGAATATGAATTATACAGTAAATAGACTGAGAAAGCGATCCTAAATTGGACACATGTTTATCAGATACAACGGAATTGAAGGACAAATTTAAACTTTTGCGTCGAACCTGTTACGGAATAAATCTCTAAAAAGACCAGACCGACGAATATTTCAGCTGATTGATTGGATCATTTATAGTATTTGATCAACTGGGGATGAATAGTCGACAAGTTAAATAAGTAGATATATTTGTCATAATAGCAATGCAACTTTGTTTGAAAATATAGAAAATGATCTTCTTAATTATTGCTTTTGGTAGAAAGGGTTAATATATAATTTTATTCAGAGAAACATCCATATGGTGTTCATTTGTATACTAATTTACCCCTGAAAACTGATAACCTGACTTATGCGACTACCTGTCGTATGTGACCTTATTGTGTCTCTCCCATTGAAGGTCACATAAGACAGGTTTGACTGTATTCAGATTGCCTTTGTCACTGACCTTTAGCATGGTGCACACTGTTAGTCTGTATTAGTTCTGATAAGCATTTACACTAGCAAAGAAATGTTTTTAACCGGAGTATATCTACACCTTAATTTCTAAATCAATATTCGAAATTGTATACCGGTATTATGTTCTGCTTTAACAAAAATGAATTTATTTGTCAAACATGTTTTAGAAAGCATTGACTGATAGTGAATATAAAGTGATGATATAATCATTTAAAGCAGGACAAGTATTTGATTACTGGACATTACACACATATTAAAACGTGTAGTAACGCTTAAAATATATATAGATCATGGGTCCGTTTTCTGAAGCATTCTAAGATATTTTTGCTCTCTAATTAAAACAATATTCTCTTAAATTTCGGCACTTTACTAAAGCGTTTGATGAGTTTACCTATTTTTTAACTCGACACATTTAATGAAAATGATAATTATTCTTTTAGAAAATATTGTCTTAGTTTACCGCCATTTCAACTAAATAGTTGGGTATTCTCTCTTAGAAAGATGAAACATCTAAGAAAATTCTCAACTGACCAAATTGACTATATAATTTTCTTAAAAATTCAGTAAAAGCTTACCATCTCTTAACGCTTTAGACTTTTATAAAATGGAAACACTAACTTTTGAAAAACAACACTTATTGAATCAGTATAGTTAGGATAGATAATTCATTGAGTACAAATCGGTATATACCTTTAGATACGTTTAGCTGTGGCTTTTGTGCCGACGTTTGTGTTTTGAGTGGTTTCGGAAATTTGGGTCAACTTCGCGAGTGGCTAACGTCATTACAAACGACTAAGGGTACCGTTTAAGTCATTATTATTTATGGTCTTCATCGCAAAATCGTGAAAAATATTTATATTTATTTAAAATCTATATTTGAGTAATAAATGATCATTTTATGTACAAGAACTGTCATGAGTGCATGATTAGTTCCACAATTATAACCAACTAACTAACGGAATTTCAAGAAAGTCGTCGTGGCTCAATAGAGAACGAGCTTAACATGTCGTGAGTAGCAGGTTCGAACCACAAAGGGTACGATCTTTGTTTTTTAAAGGCTTTATTTTAAAAAAATCTTCTATATTTTCATTGATTCGTTTTTTAACCCTTATCCTGCTTATCATGGACACAGTCTGCGCTAGACAAGTTAACTCCTCACTGCTGATCGCGGACACTGTCCGTTTCCTGGAGTATATTAACATTCCAACATGGTGTACAGCACTACTGCAACCAATTATGAATGATGGATCGTGTATTCATTCATAAATAGTTCCCAAGTAATTATCACCTAGGTTAATCTTAAAATAACAGTAAGTTCCTGTATTTAAATGAAACAAGTGTGGTTCCCACAGAATCATGTCATATGAAAATATCAAACTGGAGATACACAGAATGAATGTTGAGGATGTTTAGATCAACTACGTGGATTTTTATATACATGTTGAAAACATTTAAAAGGCATTCAGCCAGACCTATTAGATAGTTATCAACTTCATCTGTATTAACATTTTCATCATAATATTTTACTTATTAGTAGGTAATTAATCAAGTAATAATAAATATACATAGAAATTGTATTTGTTTGCCATTAAACATGTATATAAATAACCATTTGTACCACTCCACATTTATACAAGATGCTGATTTTTACACCAATGTGTAGCTGTTTTATTTATCTACAACTTTCTCACAGATACTAATTAGCTAATATTAATGGTCAATGAGATATAGCGGTCAAAGTAGGGTCAGTGCCGTTATCATGTAAACAGATCACAGATGGTAAAGTTTAGCCGCAGTAGCTGAACTGATAAGCCCTTATTTACGTAGTAGGATAAGGGTTAAGATACAAATAACTGCTCAATCCGTTTACTGCCAACTTTTTCGTAATAATTTACTTCTTCACCGTTTCATCAGTCAGGAAAAAGGTAGGTATCATTTTCTGTCTGTTTGGTGATTAAACAATTGCGAAAACGTATAGCAATTCGCTGATACAAAAGCTTTTTACTAAATGTATACGCATCATTTATTGTAATTTGAAGGGTTTTAAAAATCCCAATTAGGTGAATGACTGAACATGCCTTTTAAATATATTTAATCATTAACTTCCACTAAAATGTTTCGCCTTATCGGCTCATCAAAGTGAATAAGTAAACTTAGTAACGTTTTGAACGACGTGACGTCATCCACAGTTAAAAGAAACGTCACTCTACTGTGACGAGGTCACTAACTGCAACATCCGACGTTATCATGGGTAGTAGTTTTTTAAGATAGCATGATGACATGTATTGAAGCAATACTGACGACAGGCCATTCAAATATACTTTGTAATATCGGAAAATAACCTTTTGTTTTCATGAAAGCCTGGCATATTCAATCTTTTATATTTAATTTTGGTTTGATAGTTTTTTATAAATTTCTTTTGCTAATCTAGCCGAGATACTTTCGATATTAATTTAAAAAAGGAAAACTATAAAATTCTAAGTCAGTAATGCTGCAGGTGTCCAAATGACCACTGAGAGGAATTTGTCTTGTTGAAGGGTCTCTGATCTGTTGTGCATGTATGGTTTTTTCTAGTTCTGAGTTTATCTCCTGTCTGGCCGATATAGTGTTCACTGCATCCAATGCACGTTATAACATACAAAACATCCTTAATGTCGCACGACATATTTGCGTTGATATAAATTATTGTGTCAATAAAGTTAAAGTGATTTTCTTGACTTTGTTTACATAAACTGCAGTTTGATGTTCCGCATTTTGTAGCCTTACATTGTCCTTTTATGCTGCGATTGTATTGGGGAAATGTGGCGTCGGTTAGAAATGTTTTTAGGTTTGGTGGTTGGCGTTTGCTATTTATCAGTTTGGTATTTTTGAAACATTCATTCATCTTTGAGTCTATCTATATGAGGGATAGATTATACTTAATTATTTGGAAGAGTTCTTTATTTCTAGTATTAAATGTTGACAAGTTTGGTAATACTTGTTCGTTTGTTTTTTGGTGATTTATTTAGTAATTCATCTCTGGTTAAATGGTTTGCTTTTAATATGTATTGTGATATGTCAGTTTTCGGATAGTTCCTCTCTAAGAGTACTTGATACAATTATTTTAGACGTATTGCTTTGGTTGTAGTGTCTGATACTATTGTACAAATGCTGCGAGCAAGATTAAAATAGAATATCACCACAGTGTCTGATCCGTGGTCTTTTATCAGTTCGAGTTGGTTGTGTAATCTAGCTCGCGTGATCTGGATTGAATACCTAACGAGAACTGTAACAAGACACCGGATCACACACTGTGGTGATATTCCTTTTATAAATACCTAAACTTATTCGGACTAGATCTAGATCTATATGTTGGTTACTTGAATAATCAATTACACATACATGTAGGCCCCTATATGTTAAAAAATTATGTGTTCGTATGCAATCTTTAACTATTTATGGAAGTCATGTGACCACCCAAAATATACGTTATTATATATTTGATGACGTACTACTTTGTTCTCGATAGAATCCGTTATGTATGAATTAGCATTTTGCAACTAACGGTCATTTAAACGTTTAAGAGTATGAGTTGGACTGTTTTAATACTTTGGGGGAAACTATTAGTAACAATTGGTGTGGTTGGTTGTTCACGATTAAAACGGAAATGATTTGTTTACAGTTGAGCATCGCTTAGTTTCAACTTTTTTAAAAATAGCATCGGAACTTGGAATTCCGAAACGTTACGCGCAACGATTCTTTATACGAGTGTTTACGAACTATGGAACATGGGTTGTAATTTCCTATTGAAAATACATTTGTGTTACGATTAGCATATTATATCATGTTCAGTTATGGAAAGGTTAACTCTGAAAAAGAATGTAACTTAAAACGAAATATTGAGCTATCAAATATTTACCGTTTTGAATATATCTAGATAAATTTACTATGGGATCATAATAACTTTACTTTCCAGGAACAATCAGTTTCCAAGCTCAATCTTAAAATAATACAACCTATTGTACGTCCATACGCTAAATAAAATGTGTAAAGTACTCTTGTTAAGACAATAAATGGACGGTGTTAACTCATGTGACTCGGAACAGGAGCGTTGTATTCGAATGCGGATCATAGTGCGTTGTAATGAAAATATGCCATACTTTATTCTTAATATATTTCAAAAAGTCATTCATATATATATTTAAGATGTCGAAAACATAAGTATGCATATTTTCATGCAATTTGGATCATCTGCAGATGCATACATTGCAAATGCTAAGCAAGTGAATGCACATTTGTACCAGCAGAATGAGAAATTGCTGTCAATGTCGAACATGTCCAAGTATAAATATGCAGATACGCTCATTCCCTTCAGAATCACTGCACCAATGCATTATTAAGTGTCGGAGACATTCCGTAAGACCACTCTTGTCATGCACAAATGACACTTTCATAGAAACTCCAATGCGGTTTTGTTTCTTACGTTATTATCTACATGGAGGCCATCATTTTTCCCGGAACCAATGCGTTGGATTTGACGTCACCCGCGTGTTACAGCGCAACCCATTCGTTTTGCCTACCCAGTATGACTGACGTGTTGAAAGAAGAAACTCTCTGAAAGGGACACTGAAAGTTAATGCCCAGCAAAACTTCTCAGTATAGGTAATACAGTCTAATTGACCGTTAGACCAATAGACATTGGACAGTGAATGATATCACTGAAAAGTCCTTTGGTACAAAAGTCTGTGTGTACCTGTCCCTGCCATCGTTGCTAGACAAATACAGTCATGTGTGAATAAACGGATATTAATGGTAAATAATATAGAGACAAAAGGCAATCTAGTATTGCGCTAAAAAATCATAATGTACTATTCACATCTCGGACAGCATATTGCGATCCATATCTGGGGGTCATCTCAAAACGTATAATAAGGTATTCATTCATCCTTGTATATCAAGAGCGGATCATGCGCCAATTAAAAATAGATTATTTTGATGTTTGCCCTGAATACTACTGTTAGTATACTAGGGGAAAAGTAAAATAACATTGATAAACAGGTTTAATCCTGATAAGACGTCGCAGGGTGTTCGGATAGCGCAGTAGAAGCGCACCCGTCTTGAGTTCGATCCCGCGTCGAGGCAGTATGTGGGAGGGTTCATTGGTAGCCAGTCTGAACACGTGGGTTTTATCCGGGCACTCCGGTTTCCTCCAACAGAATTGACCGAATATGCCATTGAGAGTTATTTGTATCAGTTAATGTAGCTTGTTTCGTAATCTATGTAAAAGAAATAAAGCTTACACTTTAAACACTGTTTGACACCTGGTTTGAACAGAACGGTGAATATGATTGGTTGTACGGCACTGCATCACACACAAAGTCATATAGCGCCGATTAAAATGTGGAAACTACTATTTTAAAAAAGAGTTACATTCGACATTCTGTCTCAGGTTAAATAAATAACCCACCATTCTAAGAGTTTACGAAAACGTGACAAAAAGAAGTTTTCCCTGCTTTATAGATTGTATCATAGAGCCACGACAACAACATCATGAGAGATATCGCCATTTGCACGACATTCATTCAACATTATTATAAGTGACCTGGGAGATATTAAGATTACTTATAGATCAGTTTGATTTATGCCTGATATAGTTCCACAGTGCATTCCAGATTTCCCGCCAAAACTAAATGTATTAGCATACAAGGACTCTCCAAATAAGTATCCGAGTATGACTGCTTACAGCTCTACATAGCTGACTAGAAAGCAACAGAGAGATTTTGCCACAGTGCAGGAAAATTTAAAAGGCTTTTTTAAATCATTTCGAGTGACTGTCGAACATGTCATTGCCAATTTCGAGTCTTACAAACCAGTGAACTACATACGAGGGCTGTCCCAAAACATCGTATACTTTCCTTACAAAAGTGTTTGTTAATACAGCAGAGACAAACGGTCGTCTGTATATAAATATATATATATATATATATAAATATAATGACGGCATTAAGGTGACCAGTTATCCTTTAAAATGGGGGTTAAGGCGACCGGCAGTTTAGGGTGACCAAAAGCGGTCTCCTTAATAAATTATTTTGACATTAAATTTCAGGGGTAAAAAATGGTGCGAGAGCGTCGAAACTTTGCAAACACCTTAAAAACAGTCCTCTTACTCATATGGAAGTAACTTTTCTGGTCTGAAAAGATAAAGAAAATCAAAAAAATAACTCGAAATCTTGATCGCGTATATTTTGAAGTCCCTAAAATAAGTGTTTAAGGCGACCAACGTAAACCCTGATTTATTTCAGAATTTGACTATATATTGATACTTTCAAAGTTGTACTTTTGTTTAATTGTCCGTCTGAGGTAGTGTGGCGATTCTTGTCTCTTTTCTGCTGAAAATAAAGAAATCGAGTTTTTAAGCCTATAAATTTGTCATATTTTAAAACCGTTACAGTGGACATATTCGCTAAGTTTCGGACAACTTTCTGAGACGCATCCATTTCACATCAACATTCGAAGGTATTCCAAATTAGCAGTTCCGCTTCAACGACCGCCAAAAAATGGCAATATACGGGAAACGAATGGTAAGTTTTTGACGCTTTATCACACACTATGTAGCATATGTCTAGTTATTTGATTTAATTTATTTTTCTGCAATCTATCTTTGGTTGGTTTGCAATGCTGTCCGTTGACGTGCACACTTGTCGGACTGTCCGGGCGTCAAACTGTTTATAACTACTGGTGGGTGGGGGGACGGAATGAATGAATGAATGAATGACTTTATTTACCGAGGGTAGCCCATTTAGTCTAATGACTAATCCTCCATGAGGCCCTCCATTAAAGTATTACATACATACATTTTCTATAGTTTTAACCCTTATCCTGCTAGATCTATAATATCGACTCCTTTGAAAATATCGTTTACAAATTTCGTAACATTCAGATTTATGCAATTTTTAATTATAGAAAACCAAAAACGAGTGTCAAACAGTTTGTATCAAGATGAAACGCTGCCTGACTGAGCGTCTTATCTGGATCTTAACCGTTTGCAGATTGTAATAAAAATCGGGATTAGCCGGTAAAGGGTTAAATATGTACAGACGAAAGCAGCTCAATAGCAGATTAAAGAAACATATACGTTTAAAATACTAAAGTATTATAAACCCTACATGACGCAGTGAGAGATTTCCACAGCAGAAGAATCATCAAGATATCCAACACCTAAACAGATATTCCAGGGCAGGCTAGAAACCCCTGAAAACAGCAAAAGCGAAAAATATCTAGATCCAGAAAGAAAATTAAATACTCAGTCTAAATCTATTACAAACTGAGTTCGAGTCTATACTTATATAGAAGTTAAAACGCCATTTATCGTGGCCTAACGGGAACCAGACTAAGCCAAGCATGCGCCATATGTGTACACAATTATGACATCACATAATCGTAGTTATATGACGTCATAATGATGACGCTATGGAATGTAGAAATTTCCCACGGTCGTATGTAGAAATAGTTTAAAATACAGTAACACATCTGAAAACCGGACACCAACACCAGCGGTTCCCCGACAGGCTGACGCCCAGAGCAGCACGATGGTATTACAGAAAGCTCATATAAGAGCTCTCTGCAACACCATCATATCCCACAACGCAATAGTTCGTCATTAATTCCCTCTTTCAACCCACAAAAGTGTCCAGATTTCAGACGTTTAACTGTAATATATATTATCAATACATGTTCGAGCTCCAAATAAGACAAGACGACAGACCGCTTTTTATGCAAACAGCTCACCAACAGATCAGACCCTGAGTGTCTCAACACCTGCTGTGGTTATATTGAGCACCATATTTTATAACACATTTAACCCTAGCGACGAATATAGTACTTGTGATGTACAAACAGTATACTGGTGAGGATTACACTTGGCCCATGCAAACAGTGTGGACCGTGATCAGAGGGCTCCTGTAGGAGCACTCTGATCAGGACCTACACTGTTTGTCATTTTACAGTATATTTTTAAAATCAACCCTAAATATTAAAAAATGGACTAGACTTAATTGGTAATTATCCATTGTCACTGCAGTCTTCAGTTATAAGCAGCTCAGAACGTATGAATGTCGGTAGATATCTACTAAGATAATCAGCAATAGCAAATTGTTTTAATATCATAAACAAGAACTGTAAATATTAACCAGCTAATAAGATTTAGCTATAACACAAAAGAAAGCAACTCTTGAACACTATATAGATCTACACCATGTAAAACACATGCACTGACACCCCGCTGACGGTTCTACCTCAAGAACATGTCTCCAAAGCTTATGAGATCCTGCCTTGAACCAAAACCGCCAGCCAGATGAAAGTTACGGAGAAGGGGTAAATCAAAATAATCTGCCAGACAATTCCATACTAGCTGATCAGGATTTACACCATCACCGTATTGGCTACAAGAAGATCAGAAATCTAATACTAGTAAACCGTAACAAATATTATGTACAATAACGCAATTATGTACAGTCAAAATTCGATATTCCGAACTCGCTTAAGTCTAGTATATCTGTATTTCAAAGCCCAAAAGTTGCTAAGCACGTTTGAACCCTGAAACACGGACATGGTCGACTTAGAAAATCTAGAAATAATAAAATTCAGAAACGCAAGAAAATTCGGGTCAGGCGAGTTTGGGATATCAAAATCCGTCTGTAGATCTAGTAGATCTAGATATACACTACACATTTTACATAACACCGGACACTCCATAAATAGATCTACAGATATATAAAAAGTTATTAGATCTAATGTGGGTGGAGGGATATCAAATAAACTAGAATCTCTTTGCTTTAAGCCATTCAATTAAGTTCACGGTGAAGGAATCAATGGTCTTTAAATCCCTGGGGGAAGTTATTATTCATGATTTAGAATAGGTAGTGACAAGGGGTATGTGGCCGTGCCTCTAATCTTTGAAATAAGTGGTACGGTCACCCTAGTGAGGGTTGGCTAGGGCAACAAGCCAACAACAACACACTATTTTGACTGCAGATACATTTGTAAATTTTGATTGATGCTAATATTAATACTCTCTCATTTCTACCATATATCTTATGGATATTCAATGGAAAAACCCAAAGAAACTTCAACAAATGTTCGCCACCAAACTTGTTTTCATAACAGCAATGAGAGTATCCTCTTCATTCGTTTCACCGGAGCCCTCAGCGAAAAATATTATAAAGATTATCATTTTAAATTAAAAAAAAAGGCAAATACATTGAAGGAATGTGAAGAAAAATTAGTTTTCTAACTGGAAATAACAAGAGCTGTCATTGATAGGAACGTTATTGATGTATCGGCTTGCCAATAACTGTTCATCAATCAATATATCGACAGGGGTGCGGAAATCCCACGTTCGTCTCGTGCATTTTTTGGCCCGCACAAAAATTTAATTGATTTTTGCATTTTAATTGTCCGCGGACAAGCACGGATTCGGGATAATATTATATTTGGAAGCCTAAATGTGCCTTCAAATCTGACCAAAATAGCTATAAATTCAAAGAAATGGAGATAATCTGCGACTTCTGACGTTTATGTTTGAATAAGGCGAATGTTTTCACTAAATAAGCTGATGAATAACTATTTGGATTTTTTTCTTCTAAACTTGATTTAAGCCGACGAAAAATTCCCATTAACAGTGAGAACCACTGTGAAATAATAAAGAAGATGTTATAATTGGCCGGATTGAAAATGCGGTCTATAGATTGGCGAATGCCGCCCGTCTGTCTGTCGGTCTATAGATTGGCGAATGCCGCCCGTCTGTCTGTCTGTCTGTCCGTCCGTCCTCACTTTGGTTGACCTTTTTGTAAGTGTCAGTTTTAGCCAAAGCTTAAGTCCTACTGCAACCAAATTTGGCATGTACAGTTATAGTGAGGTCATCATCACATGCTGTGGGTAACAAGGTCACTGTGACCTAGATTTCACGGTCCATTGACTTAGAGAATTCTTGTTTAACCTTTTCGTTTGCGTCTTGGTTTACCTTTTTGTTAGTGTCAGTTTTAGTCAAAGTTTAAGTCCTACAGCAACCAAATTCGGCATGTACAGTTGTAGTGAGGTCATCATCACATGCGATATTTCGCACGAAAATGACAGATATCGCATCAAAATTTGTATAACGCGAATATTTCTCGCACTCGTTTCTCAGATACTTGCGAGCTAAAGTTTATTCTTCTCGATTTATTTCCGATATTTACAAACATTTCTGATCAATTTCGTCGAACGCCTTATCGTAATCGCAGCATCCCGCGCACCAATAAGTATAACAGCAAACCAATAAACGGAAAGGACCGAGAGTTCCGAATTTTGTATATAAAATCAAAACACATCCGGTTCAGAATAAAACGTGTACCAGACCGCACGTAGACTAATTGGTTAAGCAACGTCCTGTGAGGTTAGAATCTGGATTGGTGACCGGCAGGGATTACCGTCGGCCCGGTACACGTTATGTCCTCTGTCATTGGATCATACTTTCTTTCGAAAACAGGAATGTAATTTCCCTTCACTGGATTGAATAACTGCACAATGCACCAAAATATCGTTCATTTTATTCCTTAGTTATCGTCGTAACCGCGCCGATAATTTTTGTCACTAGTTTTCGCGAACTGACCCTCTACAGACGAAAATGAATCTGCCGATAACATATACGCTAATGGCGTGTGCGGTAAACTATCAATTTATGGTATGGATTAAATCTTTTCACTAGATTTCGATAAGGAGAAGAAGAATAACAGTTCCATGTCATATAAATTTTATTTACACAAAATTCTCAAGCAATAGATATAGCAGTAGTGCTTGTTGGTACAAACAGACTACCAATTAAAATTTCTCTCATCATCTAAAAAAATCTCTCACTTTTTTTGACAAATGAGAGAATTTCTCTCACTTGCATTCTGGGACAGAATAATCCCTGCAAAGCAAAATTGCAGACAATCCGGCCATACCGACATTGGCTGTTTCTCGTTTTAATCATATGATGCTTCAACACAAGTGAAACCGTCTGTAGTTAGGTCCGGTATTGTTTTGAAACCACTGTGTCGGTGTCCGTTTTGTAGCCCTTATCTTAAAATAATGTCACTTACGTTTTCACATTTGTTTATAACATGATTGACAGCTAAGAGGATGAAAAAGTTTCTTGTAAGAAAAGACAGTAAAACTAAAGCTGTTGGAGACAATGGCATTCAAAACGAAAGTGACTGTAACTACGAAAAAAATAAACGTAAGCGAACTTTTTATTGATTTTAAATGGTTACATGTCTGCCGTTTGTATCCCGAAATCGCTGATACTACAGTACCTCAGTGATACAGACCTCTGCTCAACCTGTGACCTCCAGTAAGAGGTCCTGTACTCTATTACTAGATACAAAATATATTCTCACGGACCCCTAGCCTACCCTCACAGGACTCGTTAGGAGTATGTGACCGTATCGCTAATTTCAAGTATTAGAGGTACGGTCACGTACCCCCAGTCACTACCTTTAGAATATAGTCATGTCTGAATAATTGGCTGAAATTTATAGAGTCAAGAAATTTAGCTTAACTCACTTGATTCTCGGTATTACAGTAACGTAACAGATAAGGGACCGCCTAAGCACTCGGTGAATGCAATGCCCTGGCTAAAGCCCCGATCTCAATGTCCCGGTGCTGGCCCCGGTACGTCCCGGTTGAGATAGTCGGTGGACTTGGATGAGCCGGGGCGGTTTTTATGAAAAAATAAATTGCGATCTCACATTGCCGGTGTCTCCCCTGGTGGAGCACCGGTTATGAAGCCGGACCTTCCTGGTGAGTTCCAAGTTTGGCCCGGCGTAGTTACGGTGCAGGGCCAGTCTGTTCCCGGTTAACCCCGGTATAATAATAACACGGTGTAACCCCGGCCATCGCCGGTGGTATCTGGATGACCTCTGGTGTCGTCCCGATCAACCCCGGTTGTTCACCGGTGACGTGCCGGTGTTCGCCGGAAAGGACATAAACCGGGGCGGACGTGAATTAGTATCAATTCTCTTTTGTCTCTCGGGGTATATGAGATGAAAATCAAATACAAAGGAAATGCAATAAAATAGAACATAATAATGTTGTAGACTGTTCAAACTTCATTTTAATATGAGTTTCAAACAGTTTGCCCGGCGTCTGATCTGGTAACTTTCGTTTTTAGCTCGACTTTTTCAAAAAGTCGAGCTATTGTCGTCACCCTGTCGTCTGCGTCTGCGTCGGTTAAGTTTTTTGCTTAAGGTTTTTGTAAGAGTCCATTTCTCAATAACTATCAAAGGTATCCATTTGAAACTTGGAATAGTTATTCAGTATTAAAAGGGCAACTCATTACAACAAGACAGGTAACCCTGGGATTTGTCATTTCAGAGTTATTGCCCTTGTTTTATTTACTTAAATATTATAAATTAACATATCTTAATAACTATCAGGGGTAACCATTTGAAACTTTGAATAGTTATTAAGTATCAAAAGAGCAACTCATTACAACAAGGCAAGTAACCCTAGGATTTGCCATTCCAGAGTTACTGCCCCTGTTTTATTTACTTAAAAATTATAAATTAACATATCTCAATAACTATCAAAGGTATCCATTTGAAACTTGGAATACTTGTTTAGTATCAAAAGGGCAACTCATTACAACAAGGCAGGTAACCCTGTGATTTGTCATTTCAGAGTTATTGCCCTTGTTTTATTTACTTAAATATTATAAATTAACATATCTTAATAACTATCAGGGGTATCCATTTGAAACTTGGAATAGTTATTAAGTATCAAAAGAGCAACTCATTACAACAAGGCAAGTAACCCTAGGATTTGCCATTCCAGAGTTACTGCCCCTGTTTTATTTACTTAAAAATTATAAATTAACATATCTCAATAACAATCAAAGGTATCCATTTGAAACTTTGAATACTTGTTTAGTATCAAAAGGGCAACTCATTACAACAAGGCAGGTAATCCAGGGATTTGTCATTTCAGAGTTATTGCCCATGTTTTATTTACTTAAAAATTGTAAATTAACATATCTAAATAACATGAAAGATATTAACTTGAAACTTTAAATACCTGTTAAGTATCAAAAGGACAACTCATTACAACAAGGTAGGTTACTCTGTGATTTGTGATTCCAGAGTAATTGCCCTTGATTTATTTACTTAAAACTTGTAAATTGAAATATCTTAATAACTGTCAAAGGTTTTAACTTGAAACTTTAAATACTTGTGTTATAACAAAAGGGCAACTCATTCAAACAAGAAAGGTGACCGGGGATTTGCCATTCCAGAGTTATTGCCCTTGTTTTTATTTACATAAAACTTGTAAATTGAAATTTCTCAATAATTACAATAGGTATTAACTTGAAACTTTTAATGCTTGTTCAGTTTCAAAAGGGCATCACCTTTCAAGACAGCAGATAACCATGAGATTTGTCATTGCAGAGTTATTGCCCTTGTTTGACTAAGAATTTGTATATGAAATTATTCAGTAACCGTAGAAAGTTATTAATTTCAAACTTCTAATATATTTGAATACTTGTTTAGTTTCAAAAGGGCAACGCATTACAACAAGGCAGGTAAAGCAGGCAAAGATATTGTCCTTCTTTTGACTTATAGTTTACTTTAAGTGGAATGTAGACTGTCCAAGTATGTTTAAGTTGTTGTTGCTTACAAACTTCTATGATCAATAGGGCATTAAACACACATTCTTTAAGTTTGAAAAATATAGCCGTCTCAAGTATATGAAAGTCGAGCGTCCAGCACCCGTTTGCGGTGCTCTCGTTAAATATTAGATTTACCCTATACAATAGAGAGGACGATATTATTTCCTATTTAAACACAGACGAAACAGAAACGCTAAAAATAAAATGTAGTAATCTGCATTTTAAAAAAAAAAAATCAAATTTATGCTCGCATATTATATACATCCCGGTTGTTCAGGGTAGAGGCAAAGATCCGGCATTGCTCTGGCATTCCCCTGACCCTGGATGAAGCCGGTTCTGGTTTCTGTCCCGGTGACCCCCGGTTGTATTAAACATTTTAAAGCATTCGGGGAAGTTAGCCGGTGGAAGCTGGTCGATCCAGGATCGAGCTGGTCGCCCCTGGCGCCGCCAAGGTTGTACTCCAGGTGACTGCCGGTTTGCTAAACCGGGACTCACGGGGACCCAAACCTGGACAGTGAGATCGTGGCTTAAGCATCAGCTACGGGCTAATCCTAGCGTATTACAGTCGGTTTTTTTTGCTGTTAACTGAATTAGCAACATCACTTTTTGTCATAAAACAGTTAAATATAGTTTTGAGAAGAACTTATTACAAACCATGCCTTATTTATACTATGATGAGGTTGACAGGCTATCTCTAGATATGACCAAAAATCGCAGTTAAATGCACTCGGACCCGTACACATTTCTGGTATTTGAGTAGGTTTCCCTGGTCAAACAATGCAGCGAAAGGGCCATTTTAAAAACAAAATCAAGAGATCTAGTTCTAGATCTAAAGTTCCGTCCATCCGCTCGTCCAGCTTGTCCGGAGCATAACTTCTAAAGTATATTAGCTATTGACTTCAAACTTCATATACAGATAGATCTTATTGACCAGGAGTGCAGTGCGCCAGAACCATTACTCTGACCTCAGTATTTTTGGAGTTATTGCCCTTTGTTATTTTTATCAAATTTAGGCTTGTCAGGAATATAACTTCCAAAGTATAATAGCTATTGACTTCAAACTTCATATACAGATAGATCTAATTAAATAGGAGTGCAGTGCGCAAGAACCGTTACTCTGACATCAGTATTTTTGGAGTTATTGCCCTTTGTTGTTACATTTTTACCCAATTTAGGCTTGTCCGGAGCATTACTTTTAAAGTATAAGAGCTATTGACTTCAAACTTCATATACCTATAGATCTCATTGACTAGGAGTGCAGTCTGCAAGACCCGTTACTCTGTCATCAGTCTTTTTGGAGTTATTGTCCTTTGTTGTTATATTTTTACCCAATTTAGGCTTGTCCGGAGCATAACTTCTAAAGTATAAAAGCTATTGACTTCAATCTTCATATACAGATAGATCTCATTGACTAGGAGTGCAGTGCGCAAGAGCGTTACTCTGTCATCAGTATTTTTGGAGTTATTGCCCTTTGTTGTCATATTTTTACCCACTTTAGGCTTGTCCGGAGCATAACTTCAAAAGTGTAAGAGCTATTGACTTTAAACTTCATATACAGATAGATCTTATTTACTAGGAGTGCAGTGCACAAGAACAATAACTCTGCCATCAGTATTTTTGGTGTTATTGCCCTTTGTTGTTATATTTTTACCCAATTTAGGCTTGTCCCGAGCTTAACTTCCAAAGTATAGAAGCTATTGACCCCAAACTTCATATACAGATAGATCTTATTGACTAGGAGTGCAGTGCACAAGAACCATAACTCTATCATCAGTATTTTTGGAGTTATTACCCTTTGTTGATATATTTTTTATCCAATTTAGGCTTGTCCAGAACATAACTTCCAAAGTATAAGAGCTATTGACTTCAAACTTCATATACAGATAGATCTCATTTACCAGGAGTGCAATGCATAAGAACCTGTACTCTGTCATCCATATTTTTGGAGTTATTTCCCTTTGTTATATTTTTATCCATTTTTTGAGTTGTTGCCCTTTGTTATTCTTTTCCAAGTTAGGGAGCACACATTAACTTTATCCAGAAACATTTATCTCTTGTGACAAGACCCCACTGGGGGTATGAATCACCATTTGTGATAGGTCTAGTTTGAATATGTACAGTCAGTCAGTCATGACTATGAATCGGAAGATATAAATTCTATATTTCATCAAATGGTAGCTTAAAGAGGCTCGCAACCGGATTTAGCATTAAAAATAGTAATTTGTAAATATATGTCAAATGCTTATATAAATGGGTAAGATTTAGTTTAGGATAATAAATTCTGTTAAAAAATCCATTTCAAAAAAAAAAAAGAAGAAGCCCTGGTGGGATTCGAACCCGTGACCCTCCATGCGGAGAGAAACGTGAAAAAATGAGGAAGCTCCTATACTACCTCGGCTACCAGCGCTCTCTATATCTATAGTAGCGAATTAACGTACTTCACTAGCGGCGATCGATAGTAATTTTACTATTTTATTCGTCTCGGGTTTATGTCTGAGCCCGTGTAAAGGAGCAACAACAACAACTATACCGTTAGCTAACGCTATAGAAAAACGATGGAAAATATCTTAAAAAAACTAAGATTCGGTGCCGATTCTTGAGACTTTTCTTGGACTGATCATATTTTTTTAATGTCAGAAGCCAAATAATGCTACAAATTTGCTTTTATTTGAGTATTTTATTTTATTTTGACAAGTACACCATCCGGTTGCGAGTCCCTTTAAAGCAGGCTGAAAGTAAAGCAGAATGCAGTATATTGCACCTTAAGGCGCGTTCTGCTTTACTTTAAACCTGCCTAAAGTGGTAATTTATCTTCAAAATATGAAAATATATAATGTGCAGGGTTAAAGTATAAACTGAAAGACATCCTTTTTGTTGCAGATAAAAGCCAGTCTGGACTTGGACACAACCAATGTTAAGGTGAATATTTGTTTACTTTTGAACTGACATAACCTGTTTTCTGTTCTATAGACAGGTGGTTGTTTAAAGCATGTTGAAAGTAACACGGAATGCTTGTTACTGCAATGGTACATATACATCCAGGTATGAAGCTTGCAAGGGTAACCATATAGCTGGTTCCCTCATCGAGTTTGGTACCTGGCATGAGTCATATTATGATGTATGAAGAACTTGCATTTTGTGTTGGAAGTTTGGTGTTCCTAAACCAAGCTAATGCGTTTATAGGCCGTAAAGAGGTAAATACAAAATTATTTATTGTATTTTCTATGCGATCTATTTTAAGATTGATATTATAAGTTACACGGTATAATATAATTTAGGCAGGGTGAATTGGCTTGTATGACGGTTTTGGATTCCGAATTTCCTGAACGCGAAGGAAATAAGGAATCCAAAACGGTCATACAAGGCCATACAGAGTTTTTCCCGGTGTAAATGAGGATTAATTTTATTCCCAGCTGAAGAAAATCATAATGCCTGAGCTGTTATCTCTCCTTTTCTGAGTTTAATATTACATTTTTAGTTCACCAGAGCTTATGTCTGAGTCCTGACTTAATTTTCTATAGCAACTTTCGTCGCTATGGATAAAACGATGGAAAATATCTAAAAAAAACTAAGATTTGAAGATTTTTCGAGAGGGTGTTATTAGACTGGTCATATTTTTCCAATGCCAGATGCACGATAATGCTACCCTTTTGTATATATTTGAGTAATTTCTTTTATTTTTTGCAAATGCACCATCTGGTTGCGAGTGGCTTTAAGAAGTCACATATTTGGCTATATCTTTATGAGTGTCTGTCAGTGCCATGTCCTTCATAAAATTTAGGTCACACTTGAAGCTTGGTCATGTGGGATCTTAAAGTAGGTAAAATCGCAAAACTATGGGATATGCCGTCAGTCATTGTGTTACACAAGCTGTTCTCACCTTGCGGACGGAGATATCCAGAAAAGGTGGGGGGGGGGGTGGTTGAGATTACCTTATCTGTCTGGACGGACAAGTCAAATTAATTGATGTTAATTAGATAACGAATCCATTGGGAACAATAAATGAACATTAATTTATTGTGGTGTTTCATGGGATGACGTAACGACCGAGTCTAGGATTGAAATGTTATAACTTATTAAGCGAGTCTTGGCGTGCTAAATAATTTTTCTATTCTAGCCGAGGTGTAGATCAGTTTGTCTCATACAACGACTAGTGACAGGTTCTTTTTCTCACATAACCAATAGTTTTAATCTATTTTAGCTCAGCAAAGCATGACAAGAAATTGTGTATGATTATGGGGACAGCAATTATCTCTGATGGAGGAATGAGGTAAGTTTTTTGACATCTCTCTTTTAGTCGAAACTCTTCAAAAGTTATTAAAAAATTATGAACCAATGCAAATTAAGGAAAAATCTGTTTGTGTCAAAATGTAGGGTTACAAATCTCATCGGATTTTAATGCAACTAGGTCAAAATGTTTATCTCAATTATAACTAGGTCATGGATGAATATGGGAAATGTCCGGTCAAAAACATGGTAACTAGATCATATCAGACAACATTTGTTAACAGCTAGAAGCTAAAAATCTTTTTAAATGTTGATGAAACTTGGTAAAAATGTTTTTTATTGATATCTAGGTCAGGGTTGAATGTTGGTTGTGTCGGGTCAAAATATAGGTCACTGGGTCAAATCATAAGAATACATTTTTAGCTCACCTGGCACGAAGTGCCAAGGTTCGTGCCAAGGTGAGCTTTTAGGACCGCTGGATGTCTGTCGTCCTCCGTCTGTCTATCTGTTCACAATTGGTTCGTTAACACTCTAGCTGCTACAAATTTCATCCAATCTTCATGGAACTTGATGACAATGTTTGTCATGGTGAAATCTAGGTCAAGTACGATTGTGGGTCATGTCAGATCAAAAACTAGGTCACAAGGTCAAATCATAGAAAAATCTTGTTAACACTCTAGAGGCTACAAATCTTATTGGATTTTAATGAAACTGTCAAAATGTTTGGCTCATTGATATCTAGGTCAAGTTTGAATATAGGTCATCCTCGGTCAAAAACTAGGTCACTAGGTCAAATCATAGAAAACCTTGTCAACACTCCAGATTCTACAAATCTCATTTGAATTTAATGCAACCTAGTCAGAATGTTTGCCTAATTGATATCTAGGTCAAGTTCGAATATGGGTAATGTCAGGTCAAAAACTAGGTCACTAGGTCAAATCATTGGAAAACATTGTTTACACTCTATAGGCTACAAATCTCACCGTATCGTCATGAAGCTTGGTCAAAATGTTTGCCTCATTCATATCTAGGTCAAGTTCGAATGTGGGTCATGTCCGGTCAAAAACTAGGTCACTAGGTCAAATCAAAGAAAAACCTTGTTAACACTCTAGAGGCTACAAATCTCAATGGATCTTAATGAAACTTGGTCAGAATGTTTTCCTCATTGAAATCTAGGTCAATTTCGAATGTGGGTCATGTCCGGTTAAAAACTAGGTCACTAGGTCAAATCATAGAAAAACCTTGTTAACACTCTAGAGGCTACAAATCTCAATGGATCTTTATGAAACTTCATCAAAATAAATGTCTTGATGAAATCCAGGTCAAGTTCGAATGTGGGTCATGTCCGGTCAAAAACTAGGTCACTAGGTCAACTTTTAGAAAAATCTTGTTAACACTATAAAGGTTGATTATGGGTCATGTTCAGTCGTTATCTAGGTCACTATAGGTCATGTTTTACATGGTGTACCAGGTGAGCGATTTAGGGTCATGGTGGCCCTTGTTTACACTAGCAGTGATTCTTTTACCTGTGCATCCTGAGTTCTGTACTCATTAAATTTGCCAGGGACTCATTATTTGAAAAGTTGCGCATCCCATGGACCCAAAGCTTTTCTGGCATTTATTAACACATTACTCCATATGATATAAGTTGAATTATAACACAGTTGTTTGCCTTTATTGTACTCTTCCACTGCCGTGAATAATTCTACAGTACTTGTTTATTATGCAACATCTTTATCCCAGCAGATAGTAGGACATATGCTACCAATGCGTGAGACACCTGGTGGCTTTTAAATAAGTATGATAAATCAAGCATCGTTACTCTACGAAATCGTGCATATCAGTTACCTCCCAAAGGTACCTTCAGTTCCAAACAATCTCCAATAATTGCGTATTATAAACGTTAAATGCATGCCATGAAATTGTACTTGGTAAATGAAAGTACGTGAAACTTAGCAAATACTCTTATCTAATAAGGCTTAGTTAATTACCCAGAACTTTATCAAATTGAATATAAGCGTTAACCTGGGAACACATAGAAAAAGCTGTCTGCTTTTTTAGGCCATTTGTATAGGTATATAAGTGCCTGTAGTTTCAAACGAAGCATTATAACTTATTCTTTTTTAGCTCACCTGAGCTAGCTCAGGGTGAGCTATTGCAATCCTTGAATGTCCGGCGTCCGTCGTGCGGCGTCAACAATTTTAGTGTTTACACTCTAGAGACCACAATTTTTATCAAATCTTTCTCAAACTTGCTCAGATGGTATATTGCCAGAAGAGTTCGGATGAGGTTGATTATGGTTGAAATCGGACAAATAGGTCATGAGTTATCTACCTTTGAACTGCTGAAAATGCCATATTTAACAGTGTTTACACTCTAGAGGCCACAGTATTTATCCAATCTTTCTAAAACCTGCCCAGATTGTATATGACCATAAGAGTTCGGATGAGTTCGATTTTGGTTGAAATCGGACAAATAGGTCATGAGTTATCTACCTTTGAATTGCTGAAAATGCCATATTTACGGTGTTTACACTCTAGAGGCCACAGTATTTATCCAATCTTTCTAAAACCTGGCCAGATGGTATATGACCATAAGAGTTCGTATGAGTTCGATTTTGGTTGAAATAGGACAAATAGATCAAGAGTAATCTACCTTTGAATTGCTGAAAATGCCATTTTTAACAGTGTTTACACACTAGAGTTCACAATTTTTATCAAATCTTTCTTAACCTTGGTCAGATTGTATATTACTATAAGAGTTCAGATGAGTTTGATTATGGTTGAAAGCAGACTTATAGGTCGAGAGTTATCTACCTTTGAATTGCTGAAAATGCCATATTTAACGATGTTTACACTCTAGAGACCACAAATTTTATCCAATCTTTCATAAACTTACTCAGATTGTATATTATCATAAGACTTCGGATGAGTTCAATTTTGGTTGTAATCTGATCAATAGGTCAAGAGTTATCTACCTTTGAATGGCTGAAAATGATATATTTAACAGTGTTTACGCTCTAGAGGCCACAATATTTATCCAAGCTCTCTCAAACTTGCCCATATTGTATATGACCATAAGAGTTGGACAAAGGGTGATTATGGTTGGAATCAGACAAATAGATCAAGAGATATCTACCTTTGAATTGCTGAAAATGCCATATTTTACAGCGTTTACACTCTTGCAACTACAGTTTTCAATGGATTTTGATTATACATGTACTTGTACACAAAGGATGTAGCTATACATTCTCGAAGGAGTGAAATTATTGTTGAAATGTAATCATTGTGGCAATAGTTACCTGCCCTTGATATACTTTGAAATGCTAGAAAAAGGCTTAATTTCAGTATTGTTTAGGCTCTAGTTATCTGCCTTTGATGTACTCTACTATACTACAGTAGGTCGACAAACTTGAGTGGATTTAGAATAAAACGGGTGAAATTCAAAGGTAAAGCTATCAGGCTTCATTACAAATGGTGAGCGATATCAGGGCCTTCAGGCCCTCTTGTCACCATTGTCTTATTATTCACACCTATAGCTTTTATTGTGAGAAGTTTCATCTATTTAATTTCAGTTAAATTTTGATTCAGTGAGTGTTTTCATTGAATTGGAGCCGAAAACAATTAAGAAAAAAACATATATATCGGGCAAAAAAAGATCCTTCGGAGATTTCATTTGGTCGCATATGTCCATAAAGCAGGTTTGAAGTAAAACAGAAGTGCTTTAAGGCAAAATCTGCTTTACTTTCAACCTGCTTTAAGTTGTCACCTGTCTTCAAAGCAGGAAATAAGTTATAGCCAGATATAGGGTAAATTTTTAGCTCTAGAAGCTACAAATCTCATTTGATCTTAATGAAACTTTTCTCAAATTTTTTGCCTCATCAAAATCTAGGCCATGATTGAATGTGGGTCATGTGAGGTCAAAATCTAGAGCACTATAGGTCAAGTTTTACATGGTGTACCATGCGAACAATATAGGGCCATCGTGGCCCTTGTTTTTAAAGTGTTGCATGTAGTTAAAGTTAGTATGTGTATCATATTTTGTCAATTTCAGAAAGAGATGATTTCAGTTTGGAAGATCACGTAACACAGTGGGGAAAAAAAGAAAAAGCTCAGGTAATACTGATTGATCCATTTTATGCGGCTCACCGTATATTCTAGTGTAAACATACTGTATTTCTCCTTGTAGATACCCAGTATGACTTATAGTTGGGGCAAATTGTTTCGGTCCTCGCTGCTTGTCTGTCCACAGATTGAAACTTGACCATAAATTTTGAATCACATATGATCTATAAAGACTTCAATAAAATATGATAGAGACTTCATAGTTTGCATTTGGTCTCAATTCAAGGTCAACGTCATGTAGAGGTTATTTAAATACTTAATAGGCTGAATTTAACATTGGTCATAACTTTTGAACTTAGTAACATGTGATAGAAACTTCATAGTCGGTATGTCTACTCATCTGATAAAGCTCTTGATTTCAATACAAGTTTGGTCATGTCTGTCAAAGTCATAAGAGGTTATGGTAAAGTCAGGCATAGTATTGACTTCAAACTTCATATACAGACATATCTCATTGACCAGGAGTGCAGTGTATAAGAACCGTTACTCCGTCATCAGTATTTTTATTGTTTGTTGTTATATTTTATCGAATGTAGTCTTGTCTGGAACATAATAATTTGCCAAAGTATAAGAGTTATTGACTTAAAACTTAATATACAGATTATGTATATATCATTGTCTAGGAGTGCCATGCTCAAGAACTGTTACTCTGTCGTCAGTATTTTTAGCTCACCTGGCACTTAAGTGCCAAGGTGAGCTATAAGGATCGCTGGATGTCTGTCCTCCGTCCACAATTGCTTGTTAACATTTAAATGGCCACACATTTCATTGGATCTTCATGAAACTTGATAACAATGTTTATCTTAATGAAATCTAGGTCAAGTGCGAATGAGGGTCATGTCCGGTTAAAAACTAGGTCACTAGGTCAAATCAAAGAAAAACCTTGTTAACACTCTAAGGACTACACATTTCATTTGGTATTCATGATAATTAATTTTAATGTTTGTCTTGAAAAATGTAGGTCAAGTTCGAATGTGGGTCATGTCCAGTCAAAACCAGGTCACTATGTCAAATCATAGTAAAAACCTTGTTAACACTCTAGAGGCTACAAATCTCATTTATATCAAGGTCAAGTTTGAATGTGGGTCATGGCCAGTTAAAAACCAGGTCACTAGGTCAAATCATAGGAAAACCTTATGAACAGTCTCTAGAGGCTACAAATCTAATTGGATTTAAATGCAACTAGGGTATAATGTTTGCCTAATTGATATCTATGTCAAGTTTGAATGCGGGTCTAAAACTAGGTCATTAGCCACTAGGGCAATTCATAGGAAAACCTTGTTAACACTTTAGAGGCTACAAAACTCATCCAATCTTCATGACACTTACTTAAAATGTTTGCCTCATTGATATCTAGGTCAAGTTCCAACATGGGTCAGGTCTGGTCAAACACTCAGTCACTAGGTCAAATAATTGGAAAACCTTACTCATACCCTAGAGGTTACAAAACTTATCCGATCTTCATGACACTTGGTAAGAATGTTTGCCCAATTGATATCCAGGTCAAGTGTTAATGTGGGTCATGTCTGGTCAAAAACTAGGTTACTTTAGGTCAAATCATAGAAAAACTTTGTTAACACTCTAGAGGCTACAAGTCTCAATGGCTTTAAATGCAAAAAAAATAGAATGTTTGCCTAATTAATAATATGGGTCATGTCAGGTCAAAACTAGGTCACTAGGTCAAATCAAAACCAGTGTTAACTCAGATCTGAATGATGCTTGCCTACATCAAATCAAGGTCAAAATCAAATGAGGGTTGTGTCTGGTCAAAAACTAGGTTACTAGGTCAACTCATAGAAACATCTTGTTAACATTCTATTTTTGATTGTGGGTCATGTCTAGTCATACATAATCTAGGTGGGGGCCTCCGTGGCCTAGTGGTATAGTCACTGTGACTTACATCACTAAGCTCCTCACCGCTGTGAGTTCGAATCCCAGTAGGGTCGTTCGGATTTTTCATGTGGGGAAGCCTTCCAGCTGGCTTGCGGAAGGTCGGTGGTTCTACCCAGTTGCCGATTTGTGCCTGTTACAGTGCATAAAGGGCTTCTGGGGTCTTCTTCCACCTGTGATTAGCTGGACGTCGCGATATGACTGAAATACTGTTGAAAGCGACGTAAAATCAAAACAAACAAACATAATCTAGGTCACTATAGGTCAAGTTTTACATGGTGTACCAGGCGAGCGATTTAGGGTCAATGTGTCCCTTGTTGGAATTACTTCCCTTTGTTGTTATATTTTATCCAAATTAGGCTTGAAGTTATTGCATTTTGTTATAGTTGGGGAGTTAGTGCACACAACAATTTTATCCTGAAACATTTACCTCTTGTGACAAAACCCTACTGGGGGTTTGAATCACCATTTCTGATTGGTCTAGTTTTCCAGCTCATCCAGTGGCCTTAACTCTGTAATTCTTTGGAAGAGTGGAATGAAGATTTGGGTTGTGAAAATTAACACTTCATTTTTAATTATGCATATACAAAGTTTTATATGAATTGGTACAGAAATGTAGCATTGGTTTGGATCCAAAAATGTACAAGTCCCATCAGTGGCCATAACTTTACCTATCTTAAAACAACTCACTTGAAAAATGTCATGTCATGCACATATACACTTCATGTTAAATGCAGATGCAAAGTTTGATGTCAATCGGTACAGAAATGTAGAAGTCATTTGCATCAAAGCTTTTATCAGTAAGAAAAGGTCATAAAGTAGCTGTTTGTCCTTGATTGGTAGCAAAAACTTCCCAAAACAACCATGTGATACTCCCTAATTTCTCTGGTGAGCTCTTCAGGACCCTTTTGTTGATCTTTTTTATGCCCCCGGCATATGCAGAGGCATATAGTAATTGTCCATCCATGCGTGTGTGCGTCCGTAACAAGGTTAAGTAGATGTTACCGTTTCGTCTAGCATCAACACCGCTTACTCAAATACTTTGACACTTATACAGTTATTGCTTTGGACCATTCCCTATCCACCAATATCAACAAACCATGATTTTGACCTTGACCTTATTTGAACTTAGAATATTTAGATAGGCTATTTCTTGGAAAACTAGATTTTACCATTTCATCTAGCATCAACACAACTGACTACAATGTGTTGATACTTATTCGGATATTACCTTGGATCACTACCAATCCACCCATATTACCCAACCTTGATTTTGACCGTGACCTTGACTTAATTTGAACTTAGAATATTTTAAATAGGCTCTTTCTCAGTTAACTAGATTTTACCGTTTCATCTAGCATCAACACTGCCTAGTACAATGCTTTTGTACTTATACAGTTATTGACATGGACTATTACCAACTCACCAAGAATATCCAAACTCAGTTTGATCTTGACCGTGACCTAATTTTGACTTAGAAAATATTTAGAATATTATTATTGTCAAGGATGCCACCGGGGGCATAAGTGTTTATTGAACGCGCAGTCTTGTTTCCATTTGTTATATGCTCAGATGGGATATAGGCTCTAGGTGACCATTTTGGCTGTATAATTTGATATTAATCCAGAGTCATGATGGCCCATATGGGACATAGTATTGTATGGTGAAATTTATCATATTTTATGCAATGTGTCACAAATACCTGGAGCCCGTTTCAGAAAACTTCGAACAACAAAAAAGATTGTAAGTCTAAACTTTAAATACATTTAATATCTGATTTCTCCATCTAATCAAGCCTTGTGACTAAAAAAACGACTCCAAACCGATGTCACAAGACAGCATTAGATCGAGAAATAAATAATAGTTGAGCATTTTATAATCTGACTTATGACAACATTTGTCGTATGAATATTTATGAAACGGGCCCCTGGTTGCTAAATGTCTGATTTCTTTTAGAACTTTTGTGTAAAATGTAAGTTCGTTTTCTGTTTTTAAGGCAAAGACCAGATAATGGAATATCTCAAAAGGTGCAAGCCACAGTCACTGTTAGCTTTTTTGAAACCCCAGCAGTATGTGAAAGCAAGAACAAAGCTTTTCAATGAAAGGAAAACACTGAGAACAGAAGCCAGAGCAACACATTAAAGAGAATTACAGTGAACAAAACATGTTTCTGAAGGGTGTGTGTTGGGGGGGGGGGGGGGGGGGGGAAACACAAAGAGCATGCTGCTTGACACTTTTACAAGGAGTGTTTCATAACTAACGAACTTGAACAATAACTTGGATATAATAAGTGTGACATATCAGTGAAAAGGACAATTATTTACTATTGTATAATGCACGATAAGATCACAAAACTTGATAAATCACAATACTAACCTAAATTACCCCTTTCAAGAGCACTTGAACATAGCACTTTTCGTACATTTTGCAATAAGTTCTCAAAAAGTACATTTTGTTAAATTTGACTGACTACAATGCTTACAGTTGTTGCGTTGGACCAATACCAATCAACTCATACTACCAAACGTTGATTTTACCTTGACCTAATTTGGGCTTTAAATATCTTAAAGGGACTCGCAACCGGATGGTGTACTTGTCAAAATAAAATAAAATACTCAAATAAAAGCAAATTTGTGGCATTTTTTGGCTTCTGACATTAAAAAAATATGATCAGTCCAAAAAAAGTCTCAAGAATCGTCACCGAATCTTAGATTTTTAGATATTTTCCATCGTTTTTCTATACCGACTAGTAGACGGTATAGTTGTTGTTGTTGCTTCTCTACACGGGCTCAGACATAAACACGAGCCGAATTACGCAGTTGTATGCACTTTCGATGGCTACACATTGAAATACGTTAAATCGATCCGAGATAAACGGATAGTTCCGTGGTCCATTGGTCTAAGCGGTTTCCCCTATTTTGCCTTCTGTCCGCCAATGCCGGGCCCCGGGTTCGAATCCCACCAGAGACCAATATTTTTTTTTATTGAAATACATTTTTTTAAACAGAATTTCTTATCCTAAACTAATTCTTTACCATTTATATAAGCGTTTGACACATATTTACAAATTACTATTTTTAATGCACCATCTGGTTGCGAGTCGCTTTAAATGGGCTATTTCTTAGTTAACTAGACTTTACTGTTTCGTCTAGTATCAACACTATTTACTACAATCCTTGATACTTAAACAGTTATTGTCATGGACCAATTCACTGTTATTGCTAAACCTCAATTTTAAGTTTAACTTAACTTAATTTGGACTCAAAAAGTTTCAGAAGGGGACATAATTAAGTGTTCATGGAAACCCCCTTGATAATATATTCTCAGAGCAAGTATAGCTATATTGTTGATATTTTACAAAATGATAATATCTCAAACAGTGTACCGTAGTTAGTGCATATTTGACAAAAAAATTTATGGACTTGTTTAGAATAATAAAGTGGCTACAATAGGGAAAGAATCGGGTCTCGCAGAGACCCACATGATTAAAAAATGTGGAGATCGTGTGTTAGAAATTGCTATGTGGGCAGCTAGCCAGTTACCTGGAAGGGAGTCCTCTGTCGTTGACAATACACCCACCTCTGCACGTTAATAGAAAATCTGATGTTGATATACTTGTATCAAAGTTTATTAAAAAACAAATTACCAGTACCCTGGAGTGGGGGTCATCTGGGTTAATGTTGTGACTTATCAAGTTAATTTGTCTTCAAAACTATATGAGACAATGTATTTATTATGGGTGAATATCATCATGTTAATTTGCAAAAGTGATATTCAATGCCATCGTGGTTGTCATCTGTTGCTTGTTTCAATATATTGTCTACAGAAGTATTACAAGACTTGTTGTTTTCTTAACCTTCTCTTACTGAATATTCATGTAAAAATCTGACCCACAATGAACATCATCATCTGAGCTAGCTTATCATCTATTAACACATTCAAAATTTACAGTGTATTTGTCAAGATCACACTTGTCGTATTCAAACTGTGTAATCTGCCCGTCTGCTCGGTTTTTATGCCTCCGGCATCGACAGATGCGGAGGCATATAGTAATCGTCCAGTCCGTCCGTCTGTGTGTCCGTAACAAGGTTAAGTAGAATTTACCGTTTCGTCTAGCATCAACACCGCTTACCCAAATGCTTGGATACTTATACAGTTGTTGCCTTGGATCATTCCCTATCCACCAATATCTCCAAACTTTGATCTTGACCTAATTTGGACTTAGAATATTTTGAATAGGCTATTTCCTGGTTAACTAGAATATACCGTTTCGTCTAGCATCAACACATCTGACTACAATGCTTTGATACTTATACAGTTGTTGCATTTGACCATTCCCTATCCACCAAACTTTGATTTTGACCTTGACCTTGACCTAATTTGGACTTAGAATATTTTAAATAGGCTATTTCCGGGTTAACTAGATTTTACCGTTTCGTCTAGCATCAACACTGTTTACTACAATGCTTCGATACTTATACAGTTATTGCTTTGGACCATTACCAACTCACCAATAATACCCAAGCTCAGTTTGACCTTGACCTAATTTGGATGCCACCGGGGGCATAAGCGTTTATTGAACGTGCAGTCTTGTTTTTTTATACGCCCACCTCAAGAAGTGGTCGTATATTGGCATGGCCCTGTCTGTCCGTCCGTGAATAAGTTCGTTCGTTTGTCTGTTCTTCTGTCAACATTTTGTTTGTCCTCAGTTTTTCCAGAAAACTATTGAACGGATATTAATGAAACTTCACACAAATGGTATATGCATAAAGATCTGAATGTGAGTCGAGTTGAGGTTAATTCAATTTTTCGTTACAGAGTTATCTGCCTTTGATGTACTTAAACATGCTATAATAAGCTTGTCCGGAGTTTTCTCGAAAAGCCGTTAGAGGAATATTAATGAAACTTCACACAAATGTTAAAAAAATTAAGATCTGAAGCTGAGTCAAGTTTGAGGTTCATTTCCTTTTTCGTTACAGAGTAATCTGCCCTTGATATACTCAAATATGCTATAAAAATCTTGTCCGGACTTTTTGAAGGATGTTGATGAAACGTCACACAAATGTTAAAGTCATCAAGATCTGAAGATGAGGGAAATTTTAGAATATTTTGATTTGTTGTTACATAGTTATCTGACCTTGATGTACTAAAATATGCTATAAAAGGCTTATTTGACAGTGTTAACACACTAAGCAACTACAGTTTTGAATGGACTTTGATAATATTTACCCACAGTATAATTATTGAAGTAAAAGTTCATGAAAGGGTTGATTATTATTGAAATCGGATCATTGTGTCAAGACTTATTTGCCCTTGGTGTAGTACTGTACTCAGATATGCTAGAAAAGGTTTTTTATGCCCCCGGCATCTATAGATAAGGAGGCATATAGTAATCGTCCTGTCCGTCTGTCCGTCCGTCTGTAACAGGTTAAGTAGATTTTACCGTTTCGTCTAGCATCAACACCGCTTACTCAAATGCTTGGATACTTATACAGTTGTTGCCGTGGACCATTCCCTATCCACCAATATCACCCAACCTTGATTTTGACCTTGACCTAATTTGGACTTATTTTATTTAAATAATATATTTTAAATGGGCTATTTCTTGGTTAACTAGATTTTACCGTTTCGTCTAGCATCAGCATAACTGACTACAATTCTTTGGTACTTATACAGTTGTTGCATTGGATCACTACCAATCCACCCATATTGCCCAACCTTGATTTTGACCTTGACCTTGACCTAATTTGGACTTAGAAAAAATTCAGAATATATTGTCAAGGATGCCACCGGGGGCATAAGTGTTTATTGAACGCGCATTCTTGTTTTTAGTAATGTTGGTGCTTTACCCCTCGACTACATCTGCCAGTGAATAATTTGAGAGAAAAACCATTGATAATACATTAATTTGAATTCAGAATGAATTTTTTTCCTTTTATCTTGTATACATATGAATCGGTCTCCTTAAACTAAAATCGGTCAACTTAAACTGGAATATATGTTGTGTCTACTTAAAACTCCCAAATAATTTGAGAGAAAACAATTGATACATTAATTTGAATAATTTGAGAGAAAAACCATTGATAATACATTAATTTGAATTTAGAATAATTGTTTTCCATTTATGTTGTATATATATATATCAATCGGTCTCCTTAAACTAATATTGGTCACCTTAAACTCGAATATTATGTTGTGTCTACTTAAAACCCCCAAATAATTTGATAGAAAAACCATTGTTAATACATTAATTTGAATAATTTGAGAGAAAAACCATTGATAATACATTAATATGAATTTAGAATGAATTTATCCCTTTCATGTTGTATATATATTTGATTTGATTTGTTTTTTATTTACGTCATTTTCAACAGTATTTCAGTCATATCGCGACGTCCAGCTAATTACAGGTGGAGGAAGACCCCAGAAGTTCTTTATGCACTGTTTCAGGCACAAATCAACAACTTGGTAGAACCACCGTCCTACCGCAAGCCAGCTGGAAGGTTTTCCCACATGAAAAATCGGAACGACCCTACTGGGATTCGAACTCACAGCGGCGAGGAGCTTAGTGATGTTAGTCACAGTGACTACACCACTAGGCCACGGAGGCCCCCCTGTATATATATGAATCGGTCTCCTTAAACTTATATTGGTCACCTTAAACTCAAATATATGTCGTGTTTACTTAAACCTCTCAAATAATTTGAGAGAAAAACCATTGTTAATACATATACATTAATTTCAATAATTTGAGAGAAAAACTATTGTTAAGTAGATCTAGATCTATTAATTTGTAAAAAAATAAAAAAATAATTTTTTTTTTTTTTTTAATTTTAGGGCAGGGCGCGGCACCCTCCTAAAAAGGCCTAGCTGTAGCACTGTTAAATACATAAATTTGAATTTAGAATGAATATATCCATTTTCTGAAATATATATATGAATCGGTCTCCTTAAACTTTTATTGGTCCCCTTAAACTCGAATATATGTTGGTCTACTTAAAACCCTCAACGTCCTTACAAAATATTAGGGAGACCAATATTTTTGTATATTTTTAAATACTTAATTTTTCTAAAAATTTTTTAAAAAAAAACCTTAATTACAACTTAAACATGATTTATTGAGTAAAAAAAACAAAAAAAACCATAAGATAAAAAATATATAAAATGTCTCCTTAAACCCCATTTTTAGGGACGGTCCCCCTAATGCCTTCATTAGGATTATATATATATATATATATATATATATATATATATGTTTTTGTAAACCTGTGTGAAGTTTTAACGTGTTATCTTTAAAACTGACCAGCACAGAGTATTTTGAAACACCCTACCCGTCAAACCCCGGCGCACATTAGTTAACGTCATGACGTCATCGACGTAAACGTCACTCCTTTTCAAAATACTTGTAGTGGTGATCGATGTATTTTCGCCGACGCACAACCTCTTAAACAAGCTGGTATCTACATGTAGCTCGCGCAACACTATCAATGTTTCTTGTTTGAGCTGTCTTCAACGTTTTCAATTTTTGTCTGCATCATAGAGGTTTTAGGTATGAAAATACTGCAAAATCTAATGGGCTAGGTCAATGGAATGTGGCGCATGTTAAAGCTTTTGAAAACCCAACACGGCAAGTTCCCAATGTGCATGCTGGAAAACGTGGCACGAAGCGATAACCTGGTGAAATATGTTGCTTTTTAAGTTGTCAATGAACCCCGGTCACTTCTCTCGTATCGTATGCAAGAGATCTGTGTGATGGATGTTTGCTGAAAAAGTCCTGATCTCTCTTATATCGACTCAAACAGAGGGTTGATACCTGGACACTTCTTTCTGTTTCTTCTGCACTTAACAAGCGTGGCACCAATATAGCACCGACTCTCGACATGTTTAGTTTCTCATGGAAATGTATAGACAATAATTATGCTGACCCCGAGGAGTTCAGCATTATATCTCCCCGCAAGACGCCGATCACCATTCATGACACTCCTCACGTTTTCTACAGTGAAACTGTCAATTTCTTTCGACCGTCCCATCTTTACATTATTTTCTCAACCAATCCTTCTGAAAATCGCGTATGCTATTTGAACATCAGCAAGCGAGATGCTGTTGATTGTAGCTGTTTATACGTCTCTTTTGGGATCAAATGCAACTCAAAGTAGTATTCTTTGACATTCTGCTGCGCCGCCTTTTCCTCTGACGTCGTCATTTCTTGCGTCTTCAGAACACGGTATCATTCTCCATAACTAGATATGTATTTTTTAATGACGCTACGTTAATGAATTTTTCCAAGATGACGTCATAAATAAAACAACGTCAACATTAATGACGCAATTTCGCGCAAATTCCGATTTGAAATTGCTTTGTAGGAGGTTGTAAAATGTACATCTTTAAATCTACCTTTAAAATGTTGGCGTGCGCCACATAATCTAAACAACAGTTAATATTTACAAATAAAATAGGGTCATGTGTGTTCAGGAACCTTATAATTTTTTATTCAAATGTGAAAATGTTTGAAATAGCATTGGTAAAAAAAATCATAGCAATATCAGGTCGGGTTCTTCAAAAAAAAAAAAGATTATTCCACGGTGTTTTGGTACAGCCCTCGTACATGCGTTTTACGACGAACTGTGACAATATGTGCCGGTCTAATAGATTTGCAAGCTTAAATAAACTAGATTGAATTATTAACATACTTCTTAGCTTTTGTATTTGAACTGATTAATCGTTTCAGTTACCGATTAAGTAACCCGTATATCTTGGAACCTGACCTGCATGGGTACCCTTTCACCACAAGTCATGCGCATGTGATAATCGAGATGCCTTTAAAAGTTTGGTTTACCTTCTGCTTGTTATGCAATTGTCGTCTGCAAAACGTTGCCATATGTAACAACTCTCAATGTTCTGCATTTTTGTATAGACATTGTCAGCAGAATGTCAGACAGTTTGACACAAGATGAGCCGCCGCGTCATGCGGGGTTTTGTTTGGATCCAGACTGTTTGCAATAGTTATAATTAAGACACCCTGCAACAGGCAGTAGATTAACCTATAGTCCCATATAAACTCGTTTTTTACGAACCTAATTTATTCCTGCATTGCAGAAAATAATTCAAGCTGTTATTAGGAAATAAGCAGACGACAGGAAAAATAGACGATACATAGAACCGAAACAGAATGAGGCCCGACTAGTTTGAGACACCCAGTCCAAACTAGTCGCATGCCGTTACATGCTATGCTCAATCAAAGGCAGCGAAAAAGTATATTTCTACGATAAACCAAACAACAAGCAGATGGCAATTTCAATAAGGTGATGAGTTTGGTATATTTATTCCGGAAATTGAATTAATTGACCATCGAAACGGACGTCCAAGCAATTCGTTGCATTTGAAAAATTGCCCGGAGGGAAACCGAATCATTTCGTTATGGCAAAAATACAGTAACACACGTTAAATTCTGATTTTTGTTTGCATTCCAGTATACATGTTCACCTGAATTCTACCTTCTCAACTGTTGGCAGCCTTGGGGATATCACTACCTTTAGGGTCAGTGTGATTCAGACTGAATTTTGCATAGTTCCAGCTTGCTTGGATCAGATGAGAACGCTTTTAGCAACACGTTTGGCCTATGTACACTTGTCTCTGATGCCTCTCTTGTGTGCCTTGTAGCATCTCCTCTTTCTTTGTATTACTTTGTTTACTTCTTCATTCAACACCAAATATATACCTCACATGGACATCCTTAGTTGACCTTAACCACTGTAAGGTCTATTCAGAAGCTTACGTCAACATTCCTCTACACCATATGCCTGATAAACCACTGTGATTTCAAGAAAGACATCTAAACATTTTTTCTGCACGTCCTGGTCCTTCAGCTTCCAGGGCTAAAACTTGCGGTGTTCATAAGGTTGTATCGTTACAAGGAAATCACCTACCAAATGCCTGTGTTGTGTTGCATATTCCTCTTCTAGGATAGTATCTGTTGAAAAAGCATTGAACACTTACCATAAGAGCAAAGGCTAATGGTTGTTGAAACTTTGGAGGCATTCAGTGTACAAAGGTTTCACGTCTCACTGAATCCGAAATAACTTGAAAGTCCTTAAGATCTGTACATGTAGCATATGATGAAATGATCACATGTCAATAGAATAAGCAGTCTGGAAACGTACATTCTTTATTTAGACAGTTTAAGTTTTTAACTTGAATTCCCTTAAACTTGTGAAAATATTCAGTTGGCGAACATCATGATTAAGATATCGAATCAGTATATGTGAGTCATATAAGCTATCTTGAGCAAACGTCATGACAAAAAGAGAGTTCTCATTTCTTTGCAGACACTTCAGACTCTTTAGACTCACTTTAGACTCTGACCAGTAGTGAATTTGATATTACATAAGTGTACTTACAGTGTACAGGGATGTTAACAACGTATTGAAAATGTCATTAGAGTTTGGAGCCAGATACGAAAACAGGTAACGTCTTTTGAGTCTTACATGGTTCTATGTCTATTTTGTGAACCAATAAAGTTATATATACCGCTGGAAATCTACTTTTAAAATATATATCCTGTTGCAAACTATATTTTTATCCGAGCTTTCTTTTTGAAGTTATTGCCAGTATAACAATGTTCTATCTCCATGTTTATGTTTTCTTGAGTCTAACAATGATATATGACCAATTTATCAAGTTTGTGTTCTAATTGGATCACGTGACAGACATGTTAAATGCGCTCTTCATGGTTATTGGCGTACAATGTAATAAGCGAAATACCCATGTATCTTTAGTTCAATGTGAAATTGTTAATTTAACGCAGATAGCTGCTTAACACATTATGAAAGTAAAACTGACTACCCTTTTAAAGAAGCCCCACCAAGCCAAGTTCAACGAGAGAGACTTTCTAAACCGAGGTCCAATATTTCTGTATTTTACACAAGCCATATCTTTGAAGAACCAAATAGTTCTGATGATAACAGTATAGGAAATCTCACTCATGTTCTCTTTATGAGCTCTCCTCTTCCTGTGGAGTCACATCAGCCCATTTATATGCAAGATATGGATGTTAACAACAACAAACCAAATCAAATGTTTAAGAAGCATTATGATTTTCTTTCATCGCTTGTCAGCGACCTGAGGTTCTTGGCAGACAAAACAAAAATATCCTCTAAGATAAATATATTGACAGCAATTGACTTCTACTGTTTTCTATATAAAACATTTATCTAACACTGATTCTCTTACAAGCTGGTTACGTTCTCAAATGTACGCTCGTATTTTTTTGAGGTTTACTGAACAGTACCTTTTAATTAACCATAGTAACGATTCAATTATAACAAGTTAAGGTAATAAAAACTACTAAAGAAGATTTGTGGTAATTTTAGAATTGATATAGAACATTGTACAAAGTTAATTGATTATGCAAATGTCTATTGTATTATTGATAATGTTTTATGTCCACAAAATGGACATAAAACATTGTAACAATGAGTGAAATAGAAGGTAGAGTTTGAGAAATGATCTATCTCGAACCAAAAGTAAATTATATCTCAAACATTTGCTTACAATCCTCATCAGACTTTAACCAACACCCTTTTGCATTCATAATTCATCAGGTAAAGTCAAAATGCTGTTTAATGGGTCACAAAGTTGATTTTTTCACAACAACCCTCATGTGAGATAGAACATTATAAGACTTACACGATGACAATACATCAGAAAGAGCTTTAACAATTGTATAACTAATGATATGACCAATATTTATATTCTTGGTCTATACCGTTTTGCACTACATGTATTGTGAATCCCTTTATAAGATGGTGCAAGTCGTTCTTTTAACAACCGAATGAGTGTGTGCATGTATGGTTATGTTTGAGGTTACTTATCATTGTTTGTAGATACACCTTTATTCTTATTGAAACTATGGTTATTTTGAGAAAATATATAATAACGATTATTAGTTTTTAACAATCATTTCGTATTAAATATCTTAACAGATCAGTTGTGAAAAACTGTTGTTTTATTATTTAATGCACGTTAGACAATTCTATATTATTGATTGTATCGAAAAGAAGGGGGAAAATCCTCACGAAGGGTGGTTTAGAAGTATTGAAAAAAAATACTTTGGCCACCTAGATTTTATTAGACTTTTTTGTATTATATCACAACACATTGAGCTTGAAAAAACCACACTTATTTTATTTCTGATGCAATTCGTTTGAGGTAAGGCTCCTTTTGCTTACATATTGACTGGTCTATAAAGTATTTCATATTTAAAGAGTTTGAATCTGTTTGGCTTATTTTCAACAGTTTTTATATTTTCATTCTTAGGGTTAATTAGACACACATCTGAAGTTCTTTGTCACCAATTAAAATAAATATTGTATATTTAGAAATTCCGATTTTGTACGTTTTACGAGCCTGGAGGACGTGCATGGTTTTTAAGATCTCGACCAGATAAACGTAAGCCCAAACCTTGGCTACTACATAATTTCTACATACTGTCGTCATCCAAGAACATTGCTGGTTATTCAGAGAATGTTCTTTCAAGGACAATGCAGCAGCAAGCTAAGGATGCTTGAGAAAAAAGGAGAGAACTCTTAGTGTCCTAGAATCGGTTTTAGGTGATAAACATGAAAAGTCAAGTGAAACACATAGAAAGCCACCGTCTGCATCAGAACCTTTTGATAATCGCATCCTACCAAAAATTAAAGAGTGTATCAGAAAATTAAAGATGTTCGACGATAAAGGCAAACATCAGGAGCTTTGATGAAATAAGGACGAACCTTCAATCAATGTAATTTGATGACCTCACCGACCTTCATACACGAATTGCATCAATGCAGAGAAATGAACATCCAGTTGACACTTTTTTAAGTATCATCTTGTACACAAAACATGTCGGCACAATTTGAAGACATCTGCATCTTGGTTATCATTTCTAGTGCAGGTGATGCACATTTATACATGTCACTCACGCCTAAATACACATCTTGCCAACAAGTAGTCCTCTCAAAAGTCGAAGGATGACTTAAATACATAGTATCATGTATGTACCATAATATGTTGAAGCTGAACACTGACAAACTAGAGGTTATACTGTTTCAAACAAAAATCGGTCAACAAACCTGAAGACTTTCGCGTTCAAGTGGGAAACTATAAAATCAAAATAATATTGTGTGTTAATGATATTGGTGCTAGATTTGATTCCCAATGTATATGACACAGCACATTAGAAGTGTGTACAGGGCTAGCTAGGCACATTTGCGGCAAATGTATCATATTAGTATCTTTCTCCTGAGGTGTCGTAGACCTTGGTCCATTTGTTCAATCGAAATTTGACTACTGCAGCTCACTGCTGCTAAATGGAATTCCGCAAATCTGATAAGAAAACTACGGCGTGTGCAAAATACAACAGCCCGCATCATTACCAGGACTCCTCGGTGCAATCACATCACCCCAATCTTGCAGGAGCTTCACTGGCCTCCAGTTCAACTCAAAATTGAATTCAACATTCTAACACTCGCATAAAAAGTCATATGCAATGCTTCTTCAAGGTAAATTGTCACTATGCTTGACGTTGTATTACCATCGAAGAGAGTTGCAGTCAGCGAGTAATCAGTACCGCTGATTGAACCGAGAAGTCGTGTGGTGAAGTTTGGAGATAGAGGTTTCATGCATGCAGCCCCAAAGCTCTGGAGCACTCTACTATCATACGTCATAGATGCGAGCTCAGTTGCAGCCTTAGATAAAACGTCTGAAAACACACGTGTTTAATATTTGTTATTCTAACACGTATCGAAACCTACGGCATACAAACAAAGAATACCGAGAAACGTATATTACGCCGCGATAATGAACTGCACGCGCGGCGTTTCCATCCGCTGTTCCATTTGCACCATACGCGTAATACATAAATGGGCTTTTTATAATAAAAGCCGCGTTAGAATTAAAATGTGTTACTTCTTAATTCTAACTCGACTCAAAACCTACGGCATGTACACAAAGAATACCGAGAAACGGATATTACACCGCGATAATGGACTCACGAGCGGTGTTTCCATCCGCTGTTCCATTTGCCCCATACGCGTTATACATAAATAGTATTTTTATAATAAAAGTCGCGTTAGAATTAAAATAACCAATTCGTAGGTGTACATTACCGTGCATTAGATCAAAGTTAGTCGTTGAGATGTGATGTGGATAATTAGATCACTCTGCCTAAAGGCCTCGTGATCTAATGACTACACATCTCAACTGTGCAGTCGTTGAGATGTGGTTAATTAGATCACTCGGCCGAAAGGCCTCGTGATCTAATGACACCACATCTCAACTCCTAACTGTGATCTATGCACGGTAATGAACACCTACGAAGGTGTTATTTCTTAATTAGAACACAGTTGAACTTTATTTTAATGTAGAAAAAAGTCCAAGGGAGACACTGATTGTCATGTAAATGTTTAATATTCAGTATGTAAGAGTTCGTATATTCAATCGTTTCATGGGTCTCTAATGGAACCTTTTGTATTGTAGTCTCAATATCTCTACATTTTCCATAGAATACATTGTCTACTATTTGGACAGTTGTGTCCAGAGTCACATTTACAGGTGGAGTTGTCATCCCATAAAACTAGTATATCGTTGCCAAAAAAAATTACAATCAACACATTCGCCTGTGTGTGGTTTGATTTTTGTGAAGTTTGACACTATTACGCGTAAGTTTCAAGATGTAACTTTTTCATGACCTGGTTGGAAAAGATTTACAATATCTAAAACATTTACACAAGTGGTTTTGGTAAGACAAAGTGTATATATGTCATGAAATTGTTTGGGATGTTGATGTCTTTCATAATATGTGTATTCAGATTGCTCTAAAATCTGTTTTTATTTTTCTGTTAATGTTTGTATTTCTAAAGAGTTCCAAATTACTTCATCAGGACTAGGATTAATAAAACCACGGACAAATAGGTGATTAACCGCGTTGTTTGCTGTTTTATTTTGAAGAAGAAGAATCGGGTTTTCGCGCAAAGTCACATATATATTATACACTAGCATATTGATTGCACTTGATATCAGTTAAATTCCTTTTGTTCCTTTTAATATCAGCAATATCTATGGCATACATAATGAAGAAAACGCATATGAAAGCTTTCTGTTATACTTTTATCTAGCATTAATCAGTTGACATTACATGAATGTGTGAGGTAAGCTAAGTGTGAAACACACGTAATGAAGACAGGAATTACAGGAAACTTCGTTCAATACTAAGAAATTGGCCTGTCTATTCAGATATAACTATGGTTCATTGAATAGAGATGTCGGATATTCAAATGCTGAAGATATTAAAACACATGTCTACTGTGAAAGTAAATCATATCTAGAGAGAACACTTAAAAGAATAACATGAATCTGCATTTTAAGATGGAAAAGGTTATTGGGAGCTGGCTCGAAAAAAAAATCAAATATGACCCTTCAAACGCTTGGAAGCAATTATTTCCAAAACTGAAAAATGGTAGATACAGCTTCGTTGCATGAAGGCGACGAATTGCCGGACATTAAAAGAATATTGATTTAATTAGAGAATAAAGCGTGTTGAAGCACGAGTGCACGAACTTGAATATGGAACTCAATCATTGGGTGAAGATGTTGGTTGTCTTTCAATTCGTGATGAGCTGTATGGTGAAGCTATTGACAGACTTGAGCGGCAAGCATATATTACAGAATCAGAAAGGTTGAAAAACTCGATGCGTGTGTTTGGTCTGCCTGAAGATGAGGGTGACGCTGTAAGTCTTGAATCAGTTATAACTTCAAAGGTATTTTCTAAACTAGGCGAAGATGGATCATTAGGTAGTGAATCAATTGAAAGTGCTACACGTGTTGGTAAAAAGGGTGGTAAACCGAGATTAATCATTGTGAAATTCAAAGCTGCAGATGACAAATTTAAACTGTTTGGCGTCAGAGACCAACTAAGGCGAGAGGGTATAAGTATTTCGAATGATCTGTCCTACATGCAGCGACAAAAGCTAAAAGAGCTTGGTCATCAGGGTCTTAATGGTTATTTTAAAGGCGGTGATTTAATTACGTACCCAAAGCGTGATAATGCTAGTGCTAATAGAAATATAGAGAGGGTGTTTGTGCCGGCAGCTCGCAGAGGTAATACTAACGGACCTAGAAACACTGAAATGGAAGTAGCTGACGCTGCAGTACCATCTTATGCTGCTGTAGCAGCAGTAAATGCATAGGGGGTAGGTCAAAGCCCATCACATTTCCTTCATATTCTATCATGGAACATTGAAGGAATTGATTCAAAACTAAGGAATTTTGACTTGTTTGATTTTCGAAAGGTGTATGATATAATTACTTTCCAGGAAACATGGGCTACTAACCTTTGTGATTGCAGCGACTCTGTTTTCGAAAATTATGATAAGTTTGTTTGTAATGCTAAAAAGTCGAATCGTGGTGGGAGAAATATGGGTGGGGTAGTTGTATATATCAAAACATGTATAGGGAAATTGGTAAAGCGTATCTGTCCTGAATTTGAATTTGGGGTATGTTTATTAATAGATAAATCAGTGTTTCATGCTATTAATGATATTTTACTCATTTCAATGTACATCCCACCAGTTAATTCGCCTTTTTATGACACTACAACTGAATCAGGTTTTGAGCAGTTAGAAAATTTGCTTATACATAACAATTTACTTGATTATGAACTTTTACTTTGTGGATACCTAAATGCGAGAACAGGTAATTTGGAAGACTTTATTGTTTGTGAAGATGTACCTGAATTGCACGACGTTATTGATATATTAGGTAACGTGAATACTACACAAATAATTACTTGTGATACAGTTGTAAATAGTTTTGGTAGACAGTTGTTAAATTTTTGTAAAGCATTTTCATGTAGTATTGCAAATGGACGAGTATCAAAAGCAAATATTGGCAGTAAAGACAGCCATTTTACGTATATTAGCCAAACTGGTCAGAGCACCATAGATTATTTTATTGCTTCTCAGCCCCTACTGGACGTTGCATATGACTTTGAAGTTCTCAGCCGAGTTGAAATCTCTCATATGCCCATTACACTATTATTCCAAGTAAAAACACCCATTGTCACAGACTTCCAGGTAAACGAGCGTAACGGTTTTAAACTAAACGATGACACAAAAGCTGACTACATTTCTACACTTGCGAGGGGTTGTGTTTAATGGAGATTTCGATAACATTGAACAAATGTTATTAAATCATGAGGATATAAATATTATTGTTGATGCGCTTGAAAAAGCAATTATTAAAACAAGTGAACATTTTATGTATGCCAAACACACAAGAAAACTAGGAGAAAAAACTTTAATATTTGGTATGATGCAGAGTGTAAATCAGCACATGTAGAAGCAAGAAAAGCACTGCGTAAGTATCGGTCCTACCGAAATATAGATAATCTGAACAAGTATGTAGAGAAACGAAATATATATAGGGATATGTGTAAAAACAAGCATGCAATATATGACAAACAGGTTTTAGATAAATTGAATGATAATGTAAATAATTCCAAATTGTTCTGGAAACAGTTGAAAAATCTTACAAACACAAGTACATGTGAGAACAGTATTAGCATTGAAAAATGGTATGAGGATTTTAGTACTCTTTTCAGTCATAATAGTATGCAACAAGAAGAAGATGCGGATTTAACTGTTCCCGATCCGGATAGGGATATCGAAGAGATTGAAAATGTTTTATTTAATGATTTGATTTCATTTGAGGAAATTATGGAAAGAGTAAAGAAAATAAACGTTAGTAAAGCAAGTGGTGGTATTCTAATACCGCAGCATATTGTTTATGGTATACATGTTTTATTACCATATATACATTTATTGTTTAACAGAATTTTCTGCAGTGGGGTATTTCCAGACAAATGGGCATGCTGCGTGGTTGTTCCTCTATTTAAAAAGGGAAATAGTCACGATACTAATAACTATAGAGGCATTTCATTAATTGATGTGCAAAGTAAACTTTATATATCCATAATTACACAGCGGCTTACATTTTATGTTGAAGCTTACAAGAAATTTGCTGAATGTCAGGCAGGCTTTCGTGCCGGTTACAGTACAGCTGATTATGCTTTTACAGTAAACCTCACTTATAACGAACTCGGTTATAACGTACACTCGGTTATAAGGAACAGTTTTAAAATCCCCAAATCTTACCCTTCTTTGTTCTATACAAAATAATACGGTTATAGCGTACTCGGTTATAACGAAACCTCGGCTACAGCGTACACCATTTTCCGGTCCCGATCGATCAAATTTCATTAAAATATCATCGGTTATAGCGTACCGTCGATTTTGAGTGTTTCAACTGTATGTCGCCGAGTAATTATCGATCGATAATTACCTCACAGGTAAAATGTTTGTCAGTGATCGTCTTTATGCTTTGTGTGTAGGTGTGAGCGATATTAACAGACAATTATTATGCATCACGTTTAGAAAGCGTTCAGCAAAAGTCGAATCGTTCACATTTCGTAGAATATAAACCCTTGCACAAAACGTACTCTTTCATTACACAAACAAAATGGAGAAAAAACGGAAAGCAGTAACCATTGAAACTAAGTTTGAAATTGTGACTGAATTTGAAAAAGGTAAAAAAAATCGGAAATAGCAAACTATTTTGATATTCCAAAAAGTACGCCATCTGGGTTAATGAAGCAGAGCGGCAGAATAAAGGAAGAATATCAAACCTCAACACTGTCTCCAAAGCGTAGCGACACAGATCGGGTGCATACGTTAAAGTGGACGCTGCACTATTCAAGTGGTTCAAGGACGCCCGTTCTTCAAATATCCCTATTTCTGGGAAGTGAACGGGTTGAATAAGTCTACAAATGATCTCTGTGTTTGTTCCTCCAAGTAAAGTGGTTGATTTATTTATTAAAAATATTTGTTTTGTCAAGTGTAATACATGTATTAGTTATTTGTTGTCCCGTAATGCGAAACTATTAGAGCCTCGTTTTCGGTATTTCAGTAACCTGCCAGTTAGGGTTTTTCCGAAAGGGAATGTATTTTTAGCCTGACACGAAACTGAGGCATGAATGCAAATGGCGACCAGTCGTTAAAGTTTTGTCCGATAAACAATGAAAATAAGACCACCTTCGTACGAGCTGTCATGTTGAAGGTAAACGAACTTGCAAATTACTGAAATACTATTTCGTTAAAACATAAATATTCTTGTTTGCCAAATTTATAATGTTTCATTTAACCGCATTATGGCATAGGTTTACACATGTACACAAGTACATGTACATGTCTGGTGTTCGTTATAAGTCCGATCAGTTATACTAACCTCGCCTATAGCATACTAGTTTGCTATACGGTTATAACAAACTTCGGCTATAGCGAACACTTTTTTGAGGCCCGAGGTGTTCGTTATAACCGAGGTTTACTGTATATTGTACTCTGTTGTAAGGAAATATTGACAACGTAAACGTAAACCTGTTTATGTTGCCTTTGTAGATTTTAAAAAGGCTTTTGATAGTGTTAACCGTTCAATATTATACGATGTTTTGAGGAAAAATGATATTAAAGGTCTACTGTTTCAGTCTATACAGTCAATATATAAAACTGTTAAAGGTTTAGTAAGGACCAGGAATGGTACCTCCGACACGTTTGATTGTCCATTAGGGTTACGCCAGGGATGTAGTTTAAGTCCTATACTGTTTGGGGTATTTATTAATGAATTTTATGATATGTTATGCGATAACAACATTCGTGGCATACAGTTATTTCCAGATCTAGTTGAAATATTTCTGCTGATGTTTGCAGATGACATTGCATGTATCAGTGATACAGTATCTGGTTTACAGAAGCAGTTAAATATGTTACATAGTTTTTGTGACGAGTATAGAATATTTTTAAAAATAGGGGGCGTTTGTCAAGAAATGAAAAATGGATTTATGACCATAATGCATTACAAACAGTTAGTGGTTTTCATTATGTCGGTATTCGTTTCACAAACAGACTTTCATTATGTAAAATGGCCGAGAGTATGTCTGTGAAAGGTAAAAAAGTATTACTGTATGTTCTAAATTCGTTAAAAAATTATGAATGTTTGCCATATAATGTATTCTTTAAAATATTTGATACTAAGATAGCACCTATTTTATTATATGGTTCAGAGATTTGGGGTATTAATAGTTATCCATGTATTGAGAGTGTGCAATATTTAGCTTGCAAACGATTCCTTGATGTTAAGCAACTCACATGTTATGATGCAGTTATGGGCGACCTAGCTCGATACCCAATGTATATATGTAGCTCGAAAATGTGTATTAAGTACTGGATAAGATTGCTTTCTTTGACGAATGATCGCTATACTAAATTATGTTATAATATGTTGGTTTATTATGATAGGTTAGGTTACAGAAATTGGGCTACGAGTATTAGAGAAAACTTGTATCAAAATGGATTTGGCTATGTGTGGGAGGCTCAATCTGTTAATAATGCTACATTGTTTCTTAGCCAATATGTCATGAGACTGAAAGATCAATCTATCCAATATTGGCGACCTAGATGTGAGGTAAATAGAAAATTAACATTGTACATCCATTTTAAGAAGTCATTTGATATTGAAAATTATGTAACTTGTATAAATATTGCTAAGTTCAGGTCACTGTTTGCATCTTTCAGGGGTTCATCTCATTCTTTATCAGTTGAAACTGGGCGTTATTATTCTGTTGATCGTGATTATAGATTGTGTCCTTATTGTGATTGCTGTATAGAGGATGAGTATCATTTCGTTATGATATGTCCGCTATACAGTCATCTAAGGACGCTTTACATACATAGTTCATATACAGTAAATCCTTCGATGGAGAAATTTTGCTCTCTTATGTCTAGTGATAATAAAGAGGTTCAAATGCTTGCAATGTTTATGTATTATGCGCTAAAAGAACGACAGTCGTATATGTGTATATTCGATTGATATCGCATGTTTATGTGATTGACAAAATTTATCTGCATAATTACGTTCTCTATGTTAACTTATGTATATTGGTAAGATCTACTTTCTAAATCAAAATTATGGCTTTAATAGAACTTAAGGCAGATTACCAGGATAAAAGTTATGCAGAAAGCTTTTTCATCAGCTTTCTGTGTTGCTTTTGACCTGTATGGTCTGCTTGGATAACTGCTCAACCAGGATAGAAGTTATGCAGAAGGCTTTTTCAGGAGCTTTATATGTGGCGTTTGACCTGCATTGACACACTTCATATATAAAGCGTTTTTATCAGCTTTCTATGTTGTTTTGACCTGTACATGTATGTTCTGCCTAAATAACTGTTCAATCCAGGATAAAAGTTATACAGAAGGCCTTTTTAGGAGCTTTCTGTATTGCTTTTGACCTGCATTGACACACTTTATATATAAAGCGTTTTCATCAGCTTTCTATGTTGTTTTGACCTGTACATGTATGTTCTGCCTAGATAACTGATCAATCCAGGATAAAAGTTATGCAGAAGGCTTTTTCAGGAGCTTTCTGTATTGCTTTTCACCTGAATGACTAAGTTCGTCTGTTTAATTCTGTTCTGAATTTTAATTTATGTATAGTGGTATGATATTGTTCCAAAGTTTCAAGTATGGATTTAATAGATCTTAAGGCAGATTAACAGGATGCTTTCACTACTACACATGTTTATTATATGTAAATTTGTATATATCATCTTGTGTATGGGCCGGTGGCCTTAGTACAATAAATATTGAATTGAATATTGAATTGAATTAAAATATATTAGAATGCTTCAGAACACGGACCCATAATCTAGATATATTTTAGGCGTTACTACACGTTTTAATATGTGTGCAAAGTCCAGTATTCAAATACTGGTCCTGCTTTAAATGACTATATTATCACTATAATAACTGTATATTCATTATTTGTCAATACTTTCTAAAACATGTTTGACAAATACATTCATTGAAACAGAATATAAAACTGGTGTACAACTACGAATATTTATATAAAAATTTAAGTGCAGATCTATTCTGGTTAAAGATATTTTCTCGCCCATCGCTATACATATAAAATCATGATAATATTGTTTTAACCGATCATTACCTTTTGACACCTTCTTTCGTATTAGACAAAATGGATTTTCAGCAGTTTACACATTTCAATTAACGCTTGTGTAAATGCTTATCAAAACCAATGCAGACGAACAGTGTACATCATGCTAAAGGTCAATGACAAAGGAAAACTGAATACAACGAAATAGAATGCCAAACTGGTTAAAGGTCAGTCGTGTAATTATCCCCATAGGCTGTGTTTGATACACTTAACGAACCAATATATTTGTACAGCCTTATTCAAAATCATTCCGGTGTATTTTCGAACACGTTAGGATTAATCAATGTTTATTTAAGATCTTTAAACACACAAGCTATTTTAATAGTATGTTACGCTATTCCATTTTTTAATGTGCCGCGAATAGATTTATCTCGTAGGACAATGATATCATAGTTTAAATACATTTCAGCATGATAACGGTAGATGACTTTGTAACCGGGGTGTCAAAGATATATTAGTTTCGCCTTACAATAGAGTCAATATACACCGTATACCGCCTCAATTTTAACTGTTTACGTATAAAGGCGACTTTATCGCTACAGCTCTATCTGTGTAGGCTATTACACCTTTTTGATTGTTTTTTCTTGTTTTAATTTTAAGCTGTGATATACTTATTTTGAATTATTAGATGCATTCCGACATCAATTGTATAAGAGTCTGACTGTATACTTGCCACGGTAAAATGATTTGATGTCCGTCGGGGCAAAGTTAGAAGTACACAATTGAAATATGTCCATTTCAACGGTCATTAAATTCTATTGCCAAACATACGCATCCCCAGATTGAAAATACATCGGCTTGTCGAATGGAGAAACAAATCGGTTTGGATCCCAACCAGAATCCGTGTAAACATTGTTTTACATTAAAAACGCATCAATAATGCACCGATTTTAAAGGACTTTTACATTTAAGCTGTACAAAGTGATGTTAACTACTAGACTGATCGTTATTTTCGATGTTATCTGCAAGGCCTTGCTCTTTTCTATAACCATACACAATATTATAAAACCTTACTACAATAACGGAGAATCGCTTTGTTTTTCGAAAATAATTTGGCAGATTTATCGCACTAACATTAAAGTCGAAATATCTAAGGTATGGTTTGTTTGAGTCCGTAAATATGTTATTTTAAGCGTTAGAGTGGTGTACTATGTGTTCCTTTACTATGTGTTGGGTCCTTGTATCATATTCCCTTGTAAGGCTTTTCTTCTGACAAATGTGATTTTGGTAGAAATAAACGAACAACAAAACAAAGTTTAACGAGCGACTGACAGCAATCCAAGAACTTAACTTCCAAGTACCAGATGAAAGTTGAGTTAAACTTTTCATTTCACATGTCGCATTGCCAGCCCGTCATGAATAACGTAGAGGACAATGCACATTTATATAAAGTCGCCTCTGAGTAGAATTGGTTTATGTTACATTAACATTAAATAACTTGCCATACGTGCTAACAACAAATAATTGAAATTACATTTGGCCGAGCTATCGACCACACATTAACTCAATCCAATTTTCATAAGCAACCAGCTAATATAGATATATGAAATTCAGCGTTTTAACATACACTTGTATATTTCTGGATACAAGTAATACAGAGAGCTCCCAATATCCTCTTTTTATTAAAATGAAGCTACATGTTCTCCTTTTAAGTGTTCTCTCTACACATGCTTTACTTTCACAGTAGACATTTGTTTACTACAACTTACATCTTCAGCATTTGAATACTCGACATCCATATTCAATGAACCATATTAACATCTGAATAGACAGGCCAGTTTCTTAGTATTGAATGAACATAATGTAGAAAGATACTGTAAATGCTCTCTGCATTACGTGTGTCTAACACTAAGGGTAATTGACACATTTATGAAAATTCAACTCATTAATGCTGGATAATAAATAATACAGAAAACTTTCATATGCGTTGTTTTCATTATTTACGACATAGATAATCTTGATATTAAAAGGAACAAAGGATTGTAACTAACATCAGGTAAAATCAATATGCTTGTATATACTATGTAATAGTTAGAGGTTATTGCAATGCTTCTTAATGATCAAGAAGCCAAAACATGAGGGAGCTTGCGAAAGATTCAGTCGAAGTAAAATATCGGGGGTTAAAGCCGTGTTAACCCTTTCCCTTATGCGCGCGTGTCAGAGCGTGTTTCATTATTACCTTATGAGCCCGTAAAAGCGCGACTTTATCTATTCCCTGATAAGCGCGGGTTTCCGCGGGTTATCAATTACCTGATGAGAGCGGGTTAGAGCGAGTCCTCTATTTAACGGCTAAAATCTCATTCTTCTACTGGAATTTTACTGTCCGGGTGTCTACACATTTAAAGTGTGTTCAAATATCTTCCGAAATCCCAAATCTAATTATAGGGTTGCTACACAAATAATTTCATAAAACGAGGCTTAGGTCATTAGGTGTGACCTATTGTTTGATCGGTGATCTCCGTAAGACGTGCATATGATACTGCACGCAATACTCGTCATTTTTCGGAAAGTACGATCTATGTCAACTTATGAAATATGCAGAAAGTTTCTAACTGTTCCTGAGGTCAACATCTAAATATAGTTAACCAATGGAATCGCGGAATTCCATAGAGCACGCTCCACGTGCATGCTATCTACAAAAATATCACAGGGGGATGCCGCTTGACCGTTGCGTGACACACCGGAAGCGGGGTAATAAAGTTTCGGCTCGGGGATAAATATAATCCTAGGCGGTAGACGGAAATATCAATCAACTAATTAACCAATCAAGCAAATCACATCTGCAGGTCTGTGACAAATTTTTACTGTCCCATCTCACAACTCGGATTCTCATCTTGATCCAAACTGTAAAAATGAAACGAAAAACTGAGCTGTGAATCATTTTTGATCCTGATTAGAACCAAGCTACTCGGCGTCTCATCTACATGAAATGTGTGTAAAAATAAAAATAAAGTAAAAATTGAATAATGCAAAGGTGTCAAACAGTTTGGATCCTGATGCAGAGCCGATCTACACGGTGTCTGATCAAGATTCAAACTGATTGCGTAGGAATTCACGTGAGAAAAAAATTCTAATAGATATCAAACAGTTACGACGCAGAGTCACTCAAAATTGTGATCGGGATCCAAACTGTCTGAATTTATATCAAAGGAATATTTCTTCATAAAATGTAAATCTGTTTAGATCTTGATCAGATGGCGAGCTACTCGGCGTCTCATCTTCATCTAAATCGCTTTTGTAAAACTATAATAAAAATAATTGAATGTGTTCTAATATGTCAAACAGTTTGGATCTTGATGCAGTGCCGATCTACACGGCGTCTGATCAAAATTCAAACTGATTGCGTAGGAATTTACGTGAAAACATTTTCTAATAGATATCAAACAGTTACGACGCCGAGTCACTCAACATTGTGATCGGGATCCAAACTGTCTGAATTTACCGGGTTTTTTTTTTCAAAGGAATATTTCTTCATAAAATGTAAATCTGTTTAGATCTTGATCAGATTGCGAGCTACTCGGCGTCTCATCTTCATCCAAATCGCTTTTGTAAAACTATAATGGAAAATAATTGAATGTTCTCTAGCAGTTTGGATCCTGATGCAGTACCGATCTACATGGCGTCTGATCAAAATTCAAACTGATTGCGTAGGAATTTACGTGAAAAAAAAAATTCGAATAGATATCAAACAGTTGTGACGCCGAGTGACACAACATTGTGATCGGGATCCAAACTGTCTGAATTTATACCAAAGGAATATTTAATTCATAAAATGCAAATCAGACTCCGAGTTACTAAGTATCTGAGCTATATCATTGCTTTTAGATCCAGATCAGACTCCGAGTTACTGAGAATCTTAGCTGTTAATGCTTAGATCAATATCGGACTCCGAGTTACTCGGCGTATTATCTGGATTATAGTTGTTTTGAAATGCTATTCTATGGTATTCTGTTGTAGACAGCAGGTAAATCGTTACTCCATGCGGTATATATACTTACCATAGTAACATAAATCTTAAGTAAAAATATATTGGAAATATATTGACTTGTATCGTTTTCACCCAATTGCATGCAACTTATTCAAACTTAAAATTGTATGAAAATTACACAGTTAGAAAGGACATTTAATTGTCTACAAACTTTACATTTACACTGTTATAATTTGGTGAAGCAAAAAAGCAGTTATAAGGGCTTGAAAATAACAGGTACCATACATCTAAGTGTCAGTAATAAAAAGGATTGGAAATATATTGACTTGTATCGTTTTAACCCAGTGACATTCTACTTATTCATAGTTCAAATTGTATAATAATACCGTTAGAAAGAGAATTTAATTGTCTACAACATTTACATTTATACTATTATGCTATTGTGAAGCAGAAAGGCAGTTAATAGGGCTTAACAATGACAGGTGTCAAAGTCACACTAATTGTCCAATATTTCCAATTAGGTGTATTGGTGAGAGTGTGTACTCTTATCAGACTGATACTGCTATAGATGGCCGTATAAGGCTTATCTATACATCCCTGGCATATACGGATATGGCCTAATTGCTATCAGGTAAAGGGTTAAGTAACAGGAACAGCCACAATTGCGTCGGTAGCAACTGAAAACGCTTCCGGTATCCCGTTAGAATTAAAATAACAGATTCGTAATTGTCCATTACCGTGCATTAGATCACAGTTAGTCGTTGAGATGTAGGTAATTAGATCACTCGCCCTAAACGCCTCGTGATCTAATGACTCCAAATATCAACTTCTTACTGTGATCTAATGCACAGAAATAAACACCTAGGAATTGGTTTATTTCTTAACTTGAGCATGCATATAATGTGATAGAGCAACCGATTACAAATACATGTATACACATATTCCAGAAAGAAGGACCACACATATGAGCGAAAACTGATAAAGAACACAATTATTATTGCTTGATAAGGGAGGCTCAGAGACAGGAGATGTAGATGCTGCAGCAAACAAGAACAGCAGTAAGATACAGAACGTGTTAAAAACATCACTTAAGCCATCTTCTAAAACTCTCAGACACAATACAAACAAGAAGAGCAGCAATACAGACTTACGCTTAAGCAAGCACACGTAAATCAACCAGAAGTTAGTACTGATATGTTTCACGGGAAGTTTCTAAAAACACTTAAACTGCATCAAAGCACACATTACTGATGGCATGAGTTTTCATAACTGTCAGTTCCGAGATTACTAACAAACTGTAGAAAACTGTTATTGAATAATATTCTATATGACTTAAGGCTGCATTTCAGCAATTACAGATTTACTTAATCGATGTACAAAAATGATTTATTTTAATAGTATTCATTCTGAAGAGTGTGATCACACTTTTGAGACACGGGAGCTGAATAAAAAGTAGTTTTCATACATTCAATTGTTGTTGTGAATATTTATAAAAAGTTTCATACATCAATGGCATATTTTCCAATGTGTTTTGATAGAATAGCAATAAGCAACCTTTCAATATAAATCGATGTTCGAGGTAAAAGTTGGTTATGTTCAATGTTTGTTTGACAGGTAATTTTTTCATAGAAAGAATGACTATTTTTTTATTTCACAGAAAGTTAGTTTACTAGTATAATGAAATAAATCATTTGAATAGGATTAAAATGGATTCTTTGAATTTGGAAATTCTGTAAAACGTTTTACTGTACGAAGGATGGTACGTCATTCTTTCGGTAAGGTTGTGTATGTAACAGATGACAGTTTTATATACTTTCGGTTTTCGGATGTTTTTTAAATTGCATTTACGTTAAATGTCTATCCGCCCAGGTTTCTTGAAGAGGATGTCCTGTGTTTTAGTTGATTACTTCGATCAGTTTATTTTACATTTGACCTTTTCGTATATATTTCATTTGGTTTGCTCGTCATGTGACTGAGTACAAGTCATCATTTGAGACTTTACAAAAACCATATTATCTTGTAATTCTGTAGTTGTTGCTGTCATTGACCATACTTATGTTCATTCGTCAATAAAAAACGACTGTTGAAAATAACTGTTCGGCATTGTCACTTATAATGCAATTTGACATGTCTGTCCTTTCTCGTCATTTGTTCGCGTTTGTAATGCTTTTTTCGGAATGTTCATGCCTATTTTGTTTCTAATCGACCACATTGGGTCTCGGTCGATTACGAATGAATTTGATTCGGACGAACTGAACAGTTTATTTTTGACAATCTTTATACATGCTATATTAATCATAAATAGATGATATTGTATGAGTGATCATTATTTATCATTTTTAATCAACGAGTTGACTAAATTAATATTACGCGAGCCTTGGCGGAGTCAAATAATCAGCACGAATATGAGATTCTATGTATCACATAACAAGCTTAATCACATTTTAAATTGATTGAAATCGTAGTTTGCAGACCTTCCGCTATATAGATTTCCGCCAAAACGTTATGGTGTTTACGTTAACGTCGTCGTAAATGAAGTCATATTGCGTCGCGTTACATACAGAGCTTGTGGACGAACAGTTCGTCGTGTTAGTCTTACAACGTTCAATCACACATGAGGGTTGTTTTGAGAAAATCAACTTTAAAGTTTTGGACCCATTAAACAGCATAATTCTGATGATTTTTGAAGATTTGTTCGACTAAACTGATAAATTATGATTGCAAAGAGTTTCAATTAAGGATTGATGAGTATTGTAAGCATATTATTTTAAATCTGATTTACGTTTGGTTCGAGATAGATAAATTTCTTAAACTCTACCTTCTATTTCACTCATTGTTACAATTTTCTATGTCCATTATGTGGACTTAGAACATTATCAACAATACAATAGACATTTGCATGAACAATTTAATTTGTACAATGTTCTACACTGACGAGATAAAGAAACGCCTCATTCTAATTCAAGGTACATTATGTTGTTAACCGAAATCAAATCATAGAAAATAATATTCCATTTGTATAACTGATCATTGCAGAGAACCGATGGACGTATTAGACAGCATTTAATGGTAAAATTATGCTTCAAATTTTAAATTTGGATTGTAGAGTCACAACAATTTGACTGAACTAATCAGTAACGCGTGTGGCCACATCTACTTGCAACAACCGCAGCAAGGCGTCGTGCCATGGAACCACACACGTTTTGTAACAGATACCTTAGGATCCTGGCCCACTCCTGATGGAGCGCTAACGTCAATTCTCGGACGTTGTCAGGCTGTGGTTGACGTTGACATAATCGGCGTCCAATGTAATCCCAGACGTGTTCAATGGAATTGCAGTCCGGTGAACAAGCAGTCCAAGGCAAAACGTTAATGTTACTGGTCTGTAAAAAGTTCATGGTGACTCGTGCAACATGGGGTCGCGCGTTGTCATGCAGGAAGACAAGGCCGTGATGTTGGCGGAACATGGGGACAACCATAGGCCGTAATATCTGGTCCATGTAAACGCCTTGCATTGAGGTTACCTTGGCACACGATGAGTTTGGACTTAAATTTATAGTTGATGGCTGCCCAGACCATTACGCCGCCACCACCGTAACGGCATTGTCAGTGTAACGTATATGGTGTCGTCTGTAGACACTGATACGTCCGGCGTTCAATATGTTAAAACGTGACACGTCACAAAACACAACGTCATGCCAGCGCTGACCGAGATGGTTACGGGACCAAATAAGACGTTGTTGACGGTGACGTGTGGTAAGAACAAGGCCACGATAGGGCCTGCAGGAGACAATACCTTGCTATCTTAGTCCATTTCTAACTATATCGACTAACTCGGCGACCACGATTACCTTCCTCTAGACCTGATGTGGATTCAGTCGTTACAAATCTGTCACGTAGATGGCGTTGACGGATATAATTATCCGTCCGTATTGACTTGACATGCAGTCTACCGGGACGTGGTCTATCATTAAACGTTCCTGTGACTCGAACACGTCGAACGAGACGCAATATTGTTGAACGAGAGACGCTAAAAAGTCTAGCGACTTGTTCTTGCGTTCGCCCACATTCAAGCATGGCCAAAACTCTCAGGCCCTCTCTTCAGAATTTAACCTCGGCATGATTGATGAAAATCTCTAAAATTATGGTTGTGTGTCGACTTACACATGTACCAGTGCAATCATCACCAGATAAAACCACATGGTTGACACACACGAGCTGCACGTGTAAATGGTGCGCAGTTACATGAATTTAGCAATGCGCTGGATACAATCGTTCAAATTTTAATTTGTTCAATTTGTCGGTCAGAGTACATGTACATCTGCAATTTTAGCCAAATTTTCCACTATGGAACGAAATTAACGCCAAATGTCGATATGGTGTTTCTTTATCTCGTCAGTATATATCTATATCTTAAATTACCACAACTCTTCTTTAGCAGTTTTATTACCTTAACTTGTTCTAAAGGAATCGTTGCCATGGTTTATTTAAGAAATAAGCTTCGCTACATGGTTTGCTATCGCCTCATATACCACGATTTGGAGTTCTGACGCGTAGCAAATTGACGACGAGGGACAAAGGCCCAAGTGGTTAATTTGCAGCGCGTCAGAACGGCACATCGTGGTATATGAAGCCATAGCAACCATGGAAGAAGATTAGTTCAATTCTAACATGACAAATAAGGTTTTAACAGGGTCTACACTGCTAGGTTTTCAGTATCGCCTCGGACTATTTTTTATTAGGTCTCCCCTCCTCTGGCTGTTATATTTTACCCATTTAAAAAAGCATAATATCTTAAAACGGTTTGAAGTTTTGTTCTAAACCCCAGCTTTAAATAACTTTAACATCTAAATACATTGAATAAACTATTTTTCATCTAAATAGTTCAACTACCATACAAACTATTAGCAAAACGTTTTAAAATTTGCGTACATTTATTTCAATCGAGCGATCTGGAATTAGAATTTATCGTAGGATGGACACAGGAACAGAAATTGTAACGGGACTATTTTCACATCGTTGTATTATCAGTTCCGGTCATTGTTAATCATACTGATATAGCACGGTAAATTTGTTTTTCGTTCATGTTAGTATCAAAGGTACTGTTCAGTAAACCAGAAAGAAACACGAGCTTATATAATTTTGGTTATTTGGCGAAAACCTCTGCCATGAATCCTATGCCGCTTACAAGCGATGAAAGAAATTGAGAATGCTTCTTAAGAACTGGGTTTGGTTTGTTGTTGTTGTTAACATCCGTACCTTGCATATGTATGGACTCCCAAGGAAGAGGAGAGCTAAAAACAGAACATGAGTGCGATTCTTTATTCCTGTTATCATCAGAACTATCTGGTTAAAGGATTTAAACTGAAGCAATACGGACATTTCAGTCTAGATCTACCCTGTCCCTCTGGACCTAGATATATGCATTGCTTCAGCTGTATATGTAAAAACCGGGATACGCATGTCTAGATGGTATTAAAATAGCTGAGGTCAGAGGTGAACTGCACACGCTTGATGACGTTGTATTTTGTACAGTGAGACCTAGACTTTAAAGACAAATACTAATGAATTGTGCTTACATGTATACCTTCAATAAGCGTTATTTATGTTTGTGTTAAAGCATGCCTAACGTCTCAAACTTCAATTTGAAATAACCTTTCAATTGTAGTAAAAATAAGAATAAAATGACATTTTCGACTAAAACAAAAAGCAGAAACGAAGGGTATTCTTACTTTGCTAGAGCACACGCCAGTGCTAAATAGGTGAAACAATGGTAGCGCGCGAATAAACGACATGAGGGTATACAGTATGATAAGGTCATTCAAATTGAAAACAGATAACAACATTATTACTTGAAGTTAATTCAAATTGGATACCTAGAAAACTGCTTTACTAGTTTTAAACAATGTCCTTACAGTCTACAGGAACATTCCGACTATTGTTTAAATTTATTCATTTTGTCAATCAACATATGTCTATATAAATTATGCATGTTCATATATAATCAAAATGGCAATATACAGGATAACTGGTTTTTGTTCAGTGTAAGATCCTAATTTAATCCATTGAGTGAACATCAGACGCTATATTTTCACGAGTGGCGAAGCCATGAGTTAAACATAATAGTCTGATGTTCATGAAATTGATTAAATTCGATATTTCACTGAAAACAATTACAGTTTTTCTATTTGTTATGCTTTACCTTAAGTCTGCTTTAAGCTACAATACTACCATGCTATCGGACATAGTTCATTGTTTATCAATTTTCCATTCATAACCATATTTAATTATGCTTAACCCATGTCTCCAAAAACTGTTTGTATGTGTGAACACGGGTTACCACTTACAGTTGGTTGAACGTTAAACGGATGAGCAGCCTGCTTTACCGTGAAGCTGCTTTAAGCTACTAACTAACAGGCAGATGTCTACTCAATATAAATATAAAATACCATAAAATTTGATTACCTCTTCAACACAGCATCTCCGAATTCCATTTCAACGTTTATATGTGTCAGGTTGTTGGTTTCAAATCACTTACAATAATGCATTTTTTCCAATTTAGACAATATATCTTTATATTAAAGGTGTTTGCAGAATTCAATAATTGACATCTTGATTTTTCATTAAGGTAATCATTTCAGGCTTTGTGTCATTTGTTTTTATCATTATCTGAGTGTGTGAAAAAAAGATAATCCAATCCTTACTAAAATTAATGAGCATGAAACGGTCAGGTAAAACAAACAATCAATTAAGTTTTTTTTATCCAATCAGTAACAACTGTCTGTTTTTATCACTTAATAAATGTATGTGAAATAGTTCGATGGAATATAACAAACCAATTGAGCTATTTATGTTGATAACAGTATCTAATGATACAAACTGAAATATTGAAAAAAATGCATGTATTTTGTATCATATAATTATTTTAACTTTTGTTGCAAAATTTCTTAAACAATAGTTTGATTATGAGTATTAATACAAAATACGCATAATTAATGCTGTGAATGAACAATTGCTGATGAATTCTATTAAATAAAAGTCATTTCACACATTGCCTGAAACTCACAAATGACCTTTAGTCTATTTGTGTAATTATGGCCGCTCAATTTAAGTAATTTCATTAAATGACTGAATATTTTAGTCATTACGTGAACTAAGTGAAACAATCAATTCACGTAATGACTGAAAATTTTAATGACTGATTACACAGATTGACTGTAACCCACAAATATGTATAAATTAGACATTCAATGGTTTTATCTTGGACCTTTAGACAGTCATTAGTGTACTAGACGTTTATTCGTTAAAGGTTTGGTACTGATATCACTGCATTATTAAAGAATGGGGAATTAAATTAACAGTTGTATTGTGTTGTAATTCTTAAAGGACAGAAACTGTATTATTTGAGGACATCTTGTCATTTTATTCCGATAGGAGTATGTAAAGTTTTATTCTGGTTTTTTCTTTATGTTGCGTCTGGCTCATAACAAACTATGAAAATAATTAAAATAATGTCAGAATGTAATCACACGACATGTTTAACAGAAAATAATTACATATTGAACAAGTTAAAGCTCTTTTTTACTCGAAAACAATATAGTTTAGTTATTTAATGCCAATCGAAAATTATCAACATTAATAATCATTTCAAGTATTCTGCATTAAGATACTACTAAAATACAGGTTGGCTTTAAACAGCATTAGCACATCCTGTATATAACCAGCATTATAGCATTAGACAGCACTTGGTAAAGGTTTTTGAAGTATAATTTGTTGATAATGTCGGTTCTTAATTGATATATGTTTGAAATAAACGCAACGCTAACACGGAACATGGTCGGCATCCAAACCGTTTACCCCCCCCCCCATAACATAAAATGACAAGCCGATGGATTTTCAATATTGCAATTAAGTTTTGTATATTATGTAGGGCGACGGTATTTAATAACCATCGAAACGTACGGCAATGTTAAACTTTTCTCTTCAAACCTTGCCCCGAGGGACACATAATCATTTCACTGTGACGACTATACAGTTAAACCCTTTTTATTTTGATGTTGGCTATATATCTTACAACTAACACATTGCGAATCACAGCTTAACATAATATAATACATTCACTACAACTTACGAGTGGTATAGCCTACTAGATTGAAGTATATTGATAGCGTCGCTTTTATGTGAAAACGGCTAATCTGCAGACACTATCCGGTTTAGAAGGACTCAATAGTAAGGCAACAATAACATAGCATGTACACTTTGTTAACAAAGTCACAGTTTTCATGCTGAAATATATAATCTGCTAAAAATATCGCATTACTGTCGTTGGAAATCATCCTTTTTGCGACAGTTTTGGTACAAAATATGGCATATATAAAGTAATAAAAGAGTTGCATTAACGTGTCAAATACTTTTCTAGTATATTGCGTTTTCAATAAAGCCTAAACTAAAGATTGATTTAATCTCGAATAACTTTGAAAGTGGTTGTAAGCATACACAAGTTCTTTCAGGGTATCAAAAACAGACACAATCAACCTTTAACCAGTATTTAAATCTACAACGTTGTATACAATTTGCCCATGTCATTGACCATCATCATGCCGAACACTATTCGTCTTCATTTTTCAATTAACATTTATGTCCCTGTACCGAACCTAACACAGTAGAGGAGATTAAGTTGTAGTCAGCCGGCTGGTTCAGTCGGTAGAGCGTCGGAACGGTAGTCCGAAGGTCCCTGGTTAGAGCCCCGGTCAGGCTGCATATTCTCGCCCCCTTGTTACATTTGGCCCACAACGTCGGGCCGTGACGGTTAGTGTATGGCTCGCTAAACAGCGCCTGCAAATATAACATAGACTAACTCACAATTGAACTTTTTTATGTAGGGTAATTCAAGGACGGAAGTATGTCACAGTACCGTACCTAACACAGTTGGGGAGATTAGTTTGTAGGCAGCCGGTTAGCTCAGTCGGTAGTCCGTCGGTCGAAGGTCCCGGGTTCGAGCCCCGTTCAGGCTGTAACCTTTTCTTCGATACCGTGACGTCTGGCTCCCCGAAGGGGAATTGAACCCCGGTCTCCCGCGTGACAGACGGTGATACTTACCACTCGCGTTAAATTAAACGTGTTAAATACTTTAAAAAGTGATTTAATCGAACAAACCACACATAGGAATAAATGTAGTCACGCTTGATCTCTAGATGTATATCTCTTAATATTCTGTTCAGGGTTGACAGAATGCCAAACCAACATTAATATCTCTATTGATATATTAATATTAACCTCTGCTAAACTGAAGCTTTTACTTTTTTCCCATAAATCTCGTTTTGACTGATTCTTACCGGGAGTTGACTCTGGCGTTCCGAGGAACACCATTTGGATCGTTCTCCCTATAGATAATATTTATAGAAATATTTGTTAAGATTACAGTGCAGACCCCGAGCGAGGGGCTCCTAAAGGAGTCTATAATGTTTACAAAGTGTGTGCGCTTGTAGTGCACCCATAGTGCACCGACATTCATTAGTGTACATATTCAGGTATTATAGCTGTATAAAGTTAGAATCATTGTTGCCATCGGCATGTCATTTTTCACCCTCGAAACTTCGAAAAAACAAATACTGAATACTACAAAAAGTGTAATTTACACAGGCCTAGGTTCCAAATGTTTACGGATGGGGCTGGCAGGCCTGTGGGGACAAAGGTCCGTTTTGTATATGTTACTTGTTTGTTTGTTGTTTTCCCTTTACAAAAAGCAGGCAATGTATTCAGTTGGACGGTACAATACATCTTTTCTAGTATTGTACTACTCTCTACAACATTTCTTTCCTTTAAACTTTGAAAACAACTCTTTACTAGAAAACACAGCAATAAAGCAACTTATTTACCTTAAACCACCATAATATAACGGCAACACATATACATATTACCTCTTTAAACGTTGGCGGATTGGCCAACAAGACAAAACGTGAAACAAGATTTACATGGATCAAAAATAAATTAATATCGATTATTTGCTTGCAATACACATATAGTTCAACAGAAACTAGATACATTTTGGGGAAAAAATTGGGATCAAAAGCATATTTTAGTTGAAATAGTACACAAACAAAGGACATAGCTATACTAATAAACTATAACTTCACTTATAACATTATTAGTTATCAATATTAAAAAAAATGATACCAGGTAGGTTACAATCTTTGTGTAGCCGGGTAGAGAATATGGTGAAATGGTTGATTGGCTTTTCTGGGTGACTCGGTAGCTCAGTGGTTAGAGCGTTGGCATGGTAAGCCAGAGGTCCTGGGTTCGAGTCCCAGTTGGGTCACAACTTTTTCACCATGTTACATGTGAAAATCAATAAATATGTATTTGTGTTAGAGAGCAAAAAATGCTGTAACAGTTATTTTTTAATACTTAAATGGCAAAAAATCAGACATGTCACATGCAAGTTTAGCAGTATTCTAAAAGGACTAAAAACAGTCATTTTAATACATCAAGGGAAAAAAACTCAAATATGCCACATGCGATTTTAGTAATAATCAAACTAGACCTAAATTTTATATAAATAAACATTTTCAGCTATTTTGGTGAATATCCGATAAAAACTTTGTGTGTTAGAGTGCAAAAATGACTGAAACAGTAATTTTTCATTCATAAACAGGCAATAACTCAGATATACCTTAAGCGACTTTAGAGGTATTTAAACTAAACCTTGATTTTATATTAATAAACAATACGTCGTATCAGCAAGTTTTGTGAATATCAAATAAAAAGTATTATGTTAGAGGGCAAAAAGTGCGGAAACTGTCATTTGAATACTTATGGGGCAAAAAACTCAGACATGCCACATACGATTTTAGTAGTAATCAATATGGACCTAGATGTCAATAAACATTTTGAGCAAGTTTGATAAATATCCGATAAAAACTGGTTGTGTTAGAGTGCAAAAAAAGTGCTGAAACAGTCAATTTTTAATACAAAAAGGGCAAAATGTCTTACATGCCTTATTCGATTTAAGTAGAAATTAAACTGTACATAGATGTTATATAAAAGAACATTTAATGCAAGTTTGGTGAAGATTCAATAAAAACTCTTAGTGTAAGAGAGCGAAAAGGCCTGAAACACCGTTGTGACGAAATGTGACTCATTTTATAGCAATATCGTAGTTCGTTGCACCCCTGTGATATTGATCCCAGCTGTTCCACGTGACACTAATCCGTGTGGTAATATTTATGTCAGACGTTTTACTTTTGGTTTGTTATGGTTTTTAAATCGCCCTTTTGGTGATTTAGGTCTGTCTTCAACATTTCATGGATCAGTTTAGCCCATCAGAGTGTCCATGCATTATTATTAACCATTATTGTATTTCGGACATTAAAAAAAGGTCTGAAAACACAATGGGACTTTAATGACAAAACAATTACACTCATAAATATTTATGGCCCAAATTCGGACGATACTTAAATATTTGAAAACCTTGAATACTACCTTAACAACAACAATGAAAAAACCTTTATCAATAGAGGAGACTTCAATATGGTCATAAATGAAAGCGTAGACAAAATAATTGAAACAGAAACACTCGTTCAAAAGGTAAATATAAAACATGGCTACAACACTGACCATTCCCTAATAAATATATATGCAAATCTGTCAAATGTCGATAGAGTACCTTGAACCTGTAAACTAAACAATTTCATTAATTTAGAAACAGAATGCCAAAACCAAATCGAAAGAAGCATAGATGATATAGCAGACATAAATAAAAAAGCGAGTCGGAACACACTATGGAAGCTTATCAAAGGGACAATCAGAAACGAAATAATTAAATATACAAGTGCAAAAAGAAAAAAAAGAAACAGAATATAAAAACAAACTACAAAATGAAATATTAAATGCGGAAAATGCAATTGCGAATACAAGAAACACCATAAAACTAGAAGTCCAAAAACTTAAATTAAAACACAATTAGATTTAGAATTAGATAAGGTAATAGAAAACAAACTAAAAGGAATTATAATTAGAGCAAAAGCCATCGAGATAGAATTGATTAAAAAAAACTAAAAAAATACTTTGCTACTTTAGAGAAAAAAGCTGAATTTTAAATTATTTCTCAGTTAAAAAGCAAACGAGAAATTAAGAGCGACACAAACACATTTTTACTCTACTCCTTACAAAAAAAAAACCTGACACATCATCGGTAGACGTTTACAAAAAAAACATGAAAAAACTGAGCGACCACGACAAGAAAATATGGATTTTTAACCGAATACGAGTGCGCACAAGCTCTTACAAAAATGAAAAAAACTAAAAAAAAACCGTCTAGGATCAGACGGTATATTTGTAGAATTGTATGAAATATTGTGGAGAGTCATCAAAAAATACTACGTTATGTTAATTTATTACTCCTTTAAAGATAAAAATCTAACGGAACACTAAAACGCTCCTCACCAAACCCGATAAAGATGTGTCCCTGTTAACAAACTGGCGACCTATATGTCTATTACACATAGACTATAAAATAGTAACAAAATCCATAGCTAACAGAATGAAGAAATTTTCCAAAAACATAATTGACAAACAGGTTTTCATAAGAGGAAGAAATACAGGCGAAATTATAAGAATAATTAGTGATCTATTCTAACACGACTGGAAACCAACGACATATAGACAAAGAATACCGAGAAACGTATATAACGTCGCAATAATGAACTGCACGCGCGGCGTTTCCATCCCCTGTTCCATTTGCCCCATACGTGTAATACATAAATAGTATTTTTATAATAAAAATCGCGTTAGAATTAAAATTTGTTATTTCTTAATTCTAACACGATTCGAAACCTACGGCATATAGACAAAGAATACCGAAAAACGTATATAACGTCTCAATAATGAACAATAATAAATACAAACGACTCAAGCAGGAAACGCTACACAAACAATACATCCATCTCTCAAGCAGAACACACATACAGTCGTACCATAACAAACACACACACACACACACACACGCAAAATCCCATTCCATCATCTACACACTAAATAGAAAACAACACGTAAGACAAACATTAGCAAAGTTAACCCGACAAAATAAGCAGGCACACAATAAAACTAGATAATATGAATGGAGGATTGAAAATGATAGATATTAACCTTTTTATCAACGCATTAAAATGTAATTCGGTAGAAAGAATTATAGAGGAACATAATAACGGTCGCTGGGAACAGCAATATGCTAAATGTTTAAACAAATATGGCGGGAAACTTATTTTCGAAAATGAACTAAATGAAACAGAACAGAATGTTCGAATGAAGTACTTTTCTAAAAGAAATTATGATTTCATGGATACAAATAAAGGATGACATAAATATTACAAAAATTAGCACAAAATTTAAAGGAACAACAAACATTTATTTATCCTAAACAAAACTATATTTAGAAAGCAGTGGTTCAAAACAGGAATTAAACAAATTAGAAATTAGTGACATATATGTCTATAAAACAAAAAATAATTTTATAAGTATGAAACCCTAAACGAATTATACAATCAAACTGAAAATGAGATTTTCTTTTATAATCAACTAAAGTCCTGTATACCAAAACAATGTAGAAATAAATTAAAACATATGAATGATGCAATACAACAAAATGAAACCCTACTGCAAAAGCTGCTAAAACTAAACAATCACATAAATGCTTACTCAATATTCAGGTAAGAACTCAAATTTGACAAGCCAAAACAACACAAAAATTGGGAACAGAACTTAGCCAATACATAAATTAATGGGATAAATGCCTACAAAAACATATAAACCTCAACAAATGACAATACATTCATAAACTTCCAGTACAAATTCATGAATAGTGGTAACCCAACAAACACACCATTTATGGAATATAACAAGAGGTTATTTAACAGTGTTGAGTACAATACTGAATTCTATTGGACGAGTACACAGCAGTCATAATCCAATATGGATTATGACTGTTGTGTTCTCAACACTGTTAAATTACCTCTTTATTTCACACCATAAAATTATAAAATGACAAAAGAAACCACATGCATTTTTTCCTATTCATTCGAGCCTAGCCTTTGACCTTGACATTCCAAAAACAAATTACTGATTTCCTTCCCTACATCGGCCCTCCCCTTACAACCAGTATATCTATTGAATATTTCTATAACCGTCTACACGTATCATTTTGCATAATTTTCTGTTCTAGATCTCATTTTTATTCATTTACTCCATCAATATACATTTTTTAAACACATTAAAGGTGTAACAGTCTAACAAAGGGCCGTTTTATAACGAATTGTATGAATTACCTCCCTTTAATAGCGAAGAAACACCTACATTTATTCCTCAAAAGCATTTTTATATTTTTTCTTTTGTTTGTTATCGTTATAAAAATTACTAATGTTTAGAATTTCAGTCCAATAAGCATACATTATCAATATGCTTTTTAAAACATACACTCGGATAAACAAAAATTATATTCATAACTTGGGAAAAAACTTAACGTCGAAACCGTTCTTTACTGTTATTGACGTTTCAACGTTAACGCGCCAAAACGTCTACAGTACTTTGTTATCGTTACGTCATTAAATTAGATATTGCAAATGTACGCCAATTCTTATTCTTCCCTCCCTATAACGTCTCACTCCGAGCAACACACACTATGTGTCTCCAATTGGGTATCGTTGTAGAGATGGAGCAATGTAGCAGAAAAAGGTGAAATACCAAGGGAAGTTACTCTTAACAGAGTGTCGGAAGATTTGTCCAGTCCAATATGAAAAAATATAGATTTTTTGGATATAGGAAAGCTTTTTTAAATTCCGGTACAATAAAGGGTTCTCTTGTACCGTCACGTGATAGAAATAGGGGTTGTCGATTGGTTTAATAGATGTAGGTGTGAAATAATATCAAATAACGTAATACATGCGAACAGTGCAATATGCAAGTAGAAACGATAAAACACCTATTCTGGGAGCGCAATCATATACAATATTGTTTGAATAACATATATAATTGGTTAGAAACCATTTAAAAAAAATTAGCTAAAAATATAAATTACCAAACAGTCACATTAGGAATATTAAAACAGGAACAATATGACAGATCATGCAGATAACTATATAAATATATCTCGACCTCTTTTCCTTACATATCATATAAAAGCCTTTATTATATTCATAGTTCGTCGGATACGCGTCACTGTGTAAACGTATAGACATCGTACATACTACTGCACACCAAGGAGTTTGAAATGTAAATTCAATCGTGTGGAGTAACATACTACAAACACACGAAATTTTGGGACACCCTGTAATGTCGCAACACGGTCTGGAGTTGAAACCAGACATGGGTGTCAAAGCCACTAGATGCTCGCCTGTTTAAGTTTAAGTCTAAAAACATATTGTATCTAAAGTTTATAAATATTATTAAATGAATGGGGAGTATTAGTCTATTTATATTAAACTTTAAAACAAGCCGTCCACACTTTAACCTGGTGATTTGTAGCAAAAACAACTACTTCCAAAATGTGTCAAAAGTTGAAAAAATATTAAAATCATTTTTAAATTTTAACTTCATAACATCAATGTGTGACCACTAACAATCACCATACACAATTTCAACACCTTAACATAAGTATTAAACTTCAAAACAACCCGTCCAAAAAACTTTAACCTGGTATTGCGTAGCAAAAACCTATGTTCAAAACATGTCAAATTGTGACAAAAAATAAAGTTATGTTTAGATTTCAACTGCACAACATCAATGTTTGACCCCAAATAAACCTTCATACACAAGTGCAGCGCAGCCCCCTAAAACAAGCATTTAGCTTTAAAACAACCCGTTCAAAAAACTTTAACCTGGTGTTTTGTAGTCGAAAACCATAAGTCGAAAACATGTCAAATATTGACAATAAACAAAATTATTTTTAGATTTCAACAGCAGAACATCAATCCCCCTTACACAAGAATTAAACTTTAAAACAACCCTTCAAAACATTCTTAACCTGGTGTTTGGTAAACAACACCGAATCCAAAACATGTCAAATATTGACATTTTATAAAATTTTAACTTCATAACATCAATGTGTGACCACTAAAAATCACCATACACAATTTCAACACCTTAACATAAGTATTAAACTTCAAAACAACCCGTCCAAAAAACTTTAACCTGGTATTGCGTAGCAAAAACCCATGTTCAAAACATGTCAAATTGTGACAAAAAATAAAGTTATGTTTAGATTTCAACTGCACAACATCAATGTTTGACCCCAAATAAACCTTCATACACAAGTGCAGCCCCCTAAAACAAGCATTTAGCTGAACACAACCCGTTCAAAAAATATAACCTGGTGTTTTGTAGTCGAAAACCATAAGTCCAAAACATGTCAAATATTGACAATAAACAAAATTATTTTTAGATTTCAACAGCAGAACATCAATCCCCCTTACACAAGAATTAAACTTTAAGACAACCCTTCCAAACAATCTTAACCTGGTGTTTGGAAAACAACACCAAATCCAAAACATGTCAAATATTGACATTTTATAAAATTTTAACTTCATAACATCAATGTTCGACCGATAATAACCCCCCATACTATATTTCAGCACCCTAGCACAACTTTTTAGCTTTAAAACAACCTGTCCAAAAAACTTTAACCATGGCCACTCTCACGCTCACGCATGCTCATTCACGCTCACACTCGCGCCGGGGTATGACATTAGCTTTGATGTTCTACGAACAGGCGAACTAACAATGGGATCGTTTACCCTGGCTGCAAACATTATTTTGTTGTCGTTAAATTCAGGTGGCTTGCTTTACTAATTGCAAGATTAAATGCTGAATGTTTTATTTTGCGTGTATGTGATTTGTGTTAATCCGCGACATCATGATTTGGCGTTGGCACTCATGTCACTTATTAAACTGCCATCAATACAATATTTAAGAATGCTGTCTTGGGCTAAAACTAAATTTGTGTCCAATTTAGTAACTGCCGCCGGTGTAACGCAGTAGAAAGACCCACCCGTACAAAATGACCCGGGGTCCTTATACTACGTAGAGAAATGACCCCAGTCCGTAAAATAAGGACCCCGTCGACTTGTAGAGAAATGACCCCCACATAGAGAAATGACCCCCACCTTTTCAGCTTAATTGCCGTTACTGCTGCTGCTGTTTCTTCTACTACTACTGCTGTTTTTGCTGTTTGTGCTGCTGCTACTACTTCTGCTGCTGCTATTACTTCTGCAATTGTTGTTACTGCTGATACTACTACTACTTCCGATACTGTCGCTGCTGTATAACCCCTATTGCTGCTACTTATACGACTATAACCGCTACTGCTACTATTACCTTTGTTTGCTTGAGTGTGCTGGGTTTTAACGCACTGCGACGCTGAAGGGTCATATAGAGCCGATATATGTATACTATATTTAGACGTGCAATGACCATACATACAAGTATGAAAACCTGAATATGCTTGTAGCACGGTTTGTCCACGAGTAATCTATAAACCTTTGTACAATGTACATGGCTTTGTTCCAATGCATTCAAGACAACGCTCTCTTTTAAAATAGAGATTTGAAAGAATCAAATGATAAATAAAAGTTTATATAGAAACATCCATCTTTTGGAAAATGCATTTCATTTAATAATATTTAATAATACAGTGCTCCCTCTACATGAACACCTAAGTGGAGATAAATAGTATGAGTATTGTTCGGTGTGAGTTGTTATAGGGAGGGCAACTGGTTTACATCGCAAACAGCTTGAATCAAGATCAGACGCAGCGTAACGCGGTCTCTGATCTGGATTAAAACTGTTTGTCACATTCTTGTTTTCTCTGTCCAAATGCCATTTATGTGACTTTGAGAAAAACAGCAAACGGTTTTGCAGACGTGAAATGTTGAACATATTTTGTCTTGTTTCATGTACAGTGACAAGCGTTGTTGTGATGAGGGAATCATTCTTGGGAGGCCCGTTGTACAGAGAGGGAGCCTTGACTGTACGTAGAAATCTCACACCACTTGTACCTCCAAGATGCTGTCGGTTCATAACCGCAAGTGGAACATAGTAGACACATACCATAAACGAGCCTTCTAAGCTGAGGGTCTGACTCTACAATGTTCGTAACCAAACTTAAACAATATGCCAAATATTTATCTCTGACTTAGCCATGCTAGGTCACACTGTAAATTCATGTTCTTCTTGTGTATACTTATACTTATGACCCATTGTCCATACTTTATGAAGGAAAATGAAGGTCTGTATTCTACGTGAAAAAGCCTCTCCAACTCTCACCACCCCTAATCGCGTAGAACCATATCTGATCATGGAAAAAGCCATATTATCACGTGCAACCCTACTGACAAGTATACTCGTCATTCTAAGACATTTCCTGACGACCTTTCGGTCATAACGCCTTGCCAGACAGTTTCCTTGCAAACAGGATGGGTCTTGTGCACATGCAGGTAGCAAATAACCATTGAAGCGTCTCATGTGAGACCCGACCTTTATATTTGATAGTTTGGTTAGAAATAACCTGGAAAAGCCTCTAGAGCCTCACCAGGTAAAGTGAGATTGGTGTACCTGCCGCCAGCTTATGCTGCATACTTTTGCACGCCTATGGATGGGGGAACCCCATCAATGGAATGAGGAAATATCTTTAAAACAATGTAGCTGGTGGGAATATAATTGTCATATTCAAACAATGTAGACCCGAAGAAAAATACCTTACCGTAGACGCGTGGTGATTTACGCTGGTCGCCATAATTATTGAGCTTTGCGTGTCGTAGTGTTAGGACTAATGTTTATACTGCATAATACAATACTTACACATACCGGTACTTCGCTCAGTAATTTTTATCAACACTGTTTAGATAAAAGATATTCCTGGTGAGTTTATTTGATTCTACGGTGACATTATTAAAAGGACTCGCATACATTGTTGGCATAAGAATGTAAACGTATGTCAAATGATTATATAAACAGTTACACGCGTTAATATTAGTAAAGGATAAGAATTTATGCTAAAACTGCATGTTTAGCTCTGGCGGGATTCGAACTCTGGACACGCGTAAGAAAAAAAACTGACTCATACGTCTTAGCCACAAGGTCAACGAGCCATTCGTACCTATTTAACCTACTTTAGTGTACAGTGCATGAAAATACATTATTCTTTCCTATTTATGCCTGAGCGTACATAAAAGGTGCGAAATGGATTTCTTGCATTGATCGACGGAATAGATTTTGCGAAAGATTTTTGAAGTCGTAATTGATTTTATTTATCTGGGCAAAGTGTTTAAGTGCATCGGGATGTTTGAGCTCATTCTATTTTTACTTCGTCTACTACTGCTATTGTAAAAAGGTGTTGTTCTAAAACTAGCAGAAGTAGCAGCAGCCATAGTAGTAGTTATATTAGTAGCAGTTAAGTAGCAGTTCTAGTAGTAGTACATGTAGTAGAAATGGAGGCAGTGGTAGCAGTTGTAGTAGCAGCAACAATAGGAGGAGATTATCGGTAGGAGAAGAGGTAGTAGTAACAGTAGTATTACCAACAACACCAGCATTATAACTATAAATGGTAGCAGTGGAAGCACTAGTAAAAGAAGCAGTAACAGGAGTAGAAATAGTAGTAGTTACAATAGAGGCAGCAACAGTTGCAGAAACAACTGCACCAGCAGCAGTAGAAGTAGTAGTTCCAGTAATAGCAGCTGTACAAAAAAGCAGTAGTAGTATCAGCAGCAAAAGAAGTAGTATATTATAAGTAGAGGTGCTAGGAGAAACAACAGTATTAGCAGCAGCAACATCATCAAAAAGAGTAGTATAATTGTAGTACATGTAGTTGTAGAAACAGTAGTCGTTGCATTAGTTACAGCAGCAGAAGCAAACACTGTTGTACTAGAAGTACTTGAAATTAGACATGGCATCAAAGTTGGTAATATATTCTTACACGATAAAGAAATTGTACATTAGGTTTGAGGGACTTGTGGTATAATAATGGTGTTAGTATATTTGTATTAGAAGTAGTAGAGGTGATCTAAAAGCAATAGCAGCAGCAGCAGTAGTACTAACAGATGTTGTATAAATAGTAACAACAACAGTGTAACAGAAAAAAGGGGGGTCATTTTCTACGGGGGTCGTTCCTCTGCGTGAGGGTGGGTCATTTTTCTACGTAGTAAAACGACCCGGGTCATTTTACTACGTAGTGAAATGACCCATTGGTCATTTCAGCAGGGGTGGGTCATTCCACTGCGTTACACGGCAATTGTCGGTATTACTAATCGCTATTTGTGAACGAAGTATATGGATTTTATAACATGTGTTAAGTATAGGTTAGACCATGGTTGCAAGCGAATAAATGATATAGTTCGAGGGGGCGTAGCCCCCGAGAACTATATCGTTTATTCGCGCGCAACCATGGTCTAACCTATTTAGCACTGGCTTGGGCTCGAGGAAAACAAGAAAACCATTCGTTTCTGATTTCTGTTTTAGACGAAAAAGTCATTTTGATTGTAATATTTTACTAAAATGAAAGGTTATTTAAAATGATAAGTTTGAGACATTAAGCATGCTTTAACACCAACATAAATAACGCTTATTGAAGCTCTATATGTAAGCACAATTCATTAGTAATTGTCTTTAAAGTCTAGGTCTCACTGTACATAATATAACGTCATGAAGCGTGTGCAGTTCACCTCTGACCTCAGCTAATTTTAGAATTGTGACGTCAAATTGCCTTGAGATGACGGAAGCTTGGAATAAGTGAACAGTTTGTTAGTTATTCCATGGTTTGTCGAAATAAACGATATATTCACAGGTTTTTTAGGCATCTGATTGGCCGAGAGCTCCAAGCCATGTGCTAAGGCTGATTTGATCAGCATTTACTGAACTTTCGTATATATAAACCTTTTTAAAACTGCTCACTATTTTATCTGGTATGTTCATTAATATACACGATTGCTGAATGTTATAATTTTAAGTGTTGATGTTAACTGTGTGATAATATTTTGACCGGTTGGTGTACGTCTTTTGATCTAAAATGTTTGGTTTGGCATGCTAGATTTTTGGACCGGGCATGTAAAACGTAAATGAATAATCCAAATAATATAATGGCTAAATGCCGCTGTGAACGAACAGACCGATGTTTAACACTGTTGTACATCTGAACGAGGTTGGTTTTACTAAAGCTGTATATGGTCCACAATGGTTTTTCAAAATAAACGACTCAAACTATTATCGGTTCAAGTATGTACGGCAAATTACAACTTAATTCAGGATAAACGTTGTGTGGAAGATTCTTACACCGCATGTTCAGATAACTGTATCTAGTCCAACGTCCTTTAGCATGCAAACAAACCTTATAGTACGACATCTAATGTTCATCGAAACTCTCCAATAGTCAATCATTGCACCCCCATGATTATTAAATTGACATGGGTACGGAATAATTATTTACGAATCGGAATAACACACGCATAACTGTTCTAATCAATTGAAACACATGACTTTTAGCGCATATTAAAATAAGAGTTAGCTGCTTAGACGTAAGCTGCGTTGTTTGATATATTAAGAATAGGAAAAGTTGGTTTATTGAAGATAAAAATATTTTGGACACCTTGCTGTTGCTTGTGTACTCATTTTGACACTCATTCCTGTTCGCCTAGGCCCATTTTCTCTTAGACCATTTGTGTAGATGGCCAACGATCATTCAAACATGTCGTTTCTGAGTAAAATGTAATGTTTGGAGGCCATCGATGGGCATCGATACGGTACTTGAACACGCTACACGTTTGTCACATATTTATACACTGTTACCTTACGTATTTACGGAGATCAATAAGCACAATCACACTTATTTTATTTTCTGGTATTTATTTTCATACACACAATTATCGTTTTAATATACGGACATTGTACCGAAGCAATACACTTCATTTAACAATTATTTCCAAGACAGGACGTTATGTATGATTACCAAACATAGTAACAAATAGACAAATAGAAGGCTGGGATAGAAATGACAATATTCGTGTTATATCTCTGTCGTACATTACTCCAATTAATATTTCTTATAGGATTATTAGCGAAGATATTGAATCCACGTGTTAACGTAATCGTGAATTTACTCGAAAACTATATTCCGGTTTAACATTATTGTCGCCTATTCTTTTTTTTCTAAACATTTTTGAAAGTAATATCATTCGCTACGGTTTCTAACAAGCTACTGCTTATTTCGATGATACAAATTAAAGCACAACGTGTATGAATTTTAGTTCAAATGTAGTCTGGAATAGTTAAAATAAGTTATATAGATGCATATGATTTAACTATTTTAATTGTTAGTTCAAGTGTGCAAAATCTTAACAGTAAATATGAAAACTGTTGCAAGCTACAAACCTAAAGCAGTGGACAATTCAACAACCAATTTATAGTGACTCTGTATCGTCGTATCGTCGTGTGAGTCTTACAACGTTCTATCTCACATGAGGGTTGTTTTGAGAAAATCGACTTTAAAGTTTTGGACCAATTAAACAGCATTATTTTGATGGATTTTGAAAATTCTTTCGACTTTACCTAATGAATTGTGAATGCAAAGGGTTCCATTTAAAGTTTTATGAGGATTGTAAGCATGCTTTTTGAGATATATCTTACTTTCGGTTTGAGATAGATCATTTCTCAAACTCTACCTTCTATTTCACTCATTATTACAATGTTCTATGTCCATTTTGTGGAGATAGAACATTATTAACAATACAGTTTCAGACAACTGCATGAACAATTACAGTATTACAATGTTCTATGTCCATTCTAATTACTCCCCATAGGGGATATTTTTGCTTATTTTGATGAAATTATCCCCTCGGCCAAGAAATACAGGTCGCTGACAAGCACATAAAATAGAATACTTCTTAAGAATTGGGTTTGGTTTGTTGTTGTTGTTAACATCCGTACATGCGACCTCGGTTTATAAAGTCTCCCTTGTGCGACTTGGCTTGGTGGGACTTCTATAAAGGGGTATTCTGTTTTACTTTCATATTGTTTTAAGCAGTTATCTGCTTTAAATTAATCACTTTACTTTGACCTACACATGTAGTTAAAGATACATGGGTATTTCGCCGATTACACTGTACACCAAAAACCATGAAGGTCGCAGCCATTTTGGAAATTTCTGTCACGTGATCCAATTGGAACACAATGACTGGATAAATTGGACATAGATCATTGTAAGACTAAACAAAACGTTAAAAATGGAGATAGAACATTGTAATATTGGCGATAACTTCAAACAGAAAGCTCGGATAAAAAAATATGATTTGCACCAGGAGATAGCTCTTGAAAATAGCGTTCTAACGGTATATAGAACTCTATTTGTTTACAAATTGGACATAGAACGTTGTAAGACTCACGCGACGGTATGTTATCTCTGTACATCAATGGTTATACGGGGAAGCAAACTTGTAAGGTTTATTTCTCATTGTCCTCTGACATGTCTTGCTGATAAATAGGCTGATAAGCTGAATGGATATACACTGTTGTAAATGTCAAAGGCCGAAGTAATTTGCTATACAAATATATTCATTGTGTGCTACCTTGATGCCGTTATGTATGCTCCAATACTGAAATGTTAGTTTTCAAACTACTAAGATGATAAACTATTCACCAGTTTTACTTATTTGATATTGGGTTTTCAGTTAAAAAAAATGCCACAAAAGTCAGTGTTACAGCATACCATTGGACATTTTCAACATAATGTTAAAGGCTACAAAGTACCATCGTAAACATTTTGTCAAAAGCGCCCGAAACAATCGTACGAGAATAGAGACTGACTGCTTGTTGGGACATTTGGTATACAACACAATATGGAGAAGAACACAGATGATATAAAGTGTGTGTTTTTAAACGTGTTGTGTTGAAATAAAACTAGAATACGGCCTCTGTATAGCAATTTGTGAAGACGTTAAATGTTTGTTACCTCCGTAACGTTTCGGATACCATTAACCTTTAGTATTAAAAGGTGCTTAAAGCTATAGTCTACAACTTTCATACTTGCAAAGAGTTCTATGTATATTTTGTAAACAAATATAGTTTTATATACCGATGGAGAGCTGTTTTCAAATGCTATCTCGTGGTGCAAATCATATGTTTAACCGAGCTTTCTAAATATATAAAATGTGTTTACAATATGATGCTAAGTGACCTAGATAGTCATCCTGGTAAAAACTCATGGGCAAAATCAGTAAAGTCATTATTAGAAAGTTTGGGTTTTAATGAAGTTTGGTTAAATCAAGGGGTTGAACACACTAACCTCTTTTTGTCAATGTTTAAGCAACGACTGAAAGATAACTATCTACAAACATGGAATAATGATCTAGAAAATTCATCTAGGGCAAGGACATACAGATTATTTTGTGACTTTGCATTTCAGCCATATCTCAATATTGTTAAGACTGTACATTTTAGGATAGCCCTTAGCAGATTTCGTTTATCAGCACATAGATTGGTAGTTGAATCCGGGAGATGGCACAAACCTATGAAAATTCCATTTAATGAAAGGAAATGTCAGTTATGCAACACAGTGGAGGATGAATTTCACTTTTTACTTGAATGCCCATTGTATTGTGAATTAAGAAAAGTTTTTATCAATAAGTATTACTGGAAACGTCCAAATATGATAACATTCATAAATTTGCTTAAATCAGAAAATGAAAGCATACTGAAAAATTTAGCTATGTTCATTTATAAAGGTTTTGACAAGAGAAACAATTTATATTATCTAAACTAGTATAAAAGCTCATCTCTCATACAAGTATAAGTATATGAAAACAGAGATAGAGCAATATTTTGTATAAATGTATAAACTCTTCTCGCATATGTTCCTAACTATATATACATGTACTATGGAATACTTACTGTATTTAACCTGTTTCTAGTTTTGAAATTAGGTTACCACTTAAAGCAGATTGAAAGTAAAAGAGAATGAGCCGTAAAGTGCATTCTGTTTTACTTTTAGTCAACTTTATATTCTGATCTATATATACTATGGAATACTTACTTTATTTAACCTGTTTCTAGTTTGAAAATAGGTTACCACTTAATGCAGATTGAAAGTAAAAGAGAATGAGCTCTAAGGTGCATTCTGTTTCACTTTTAGTCAGCTTTAAGCCAAAAGCATCAATGCATAGTGATATTTAGGATTTATTATCTATGGATAGTTATAGTTACAGTTTTTTAAGTGTAACCACTTTAGACTGGTTGAAAGTAAAGCAGAATACATCTTCATAGATTTTCTGCTTTACTTTAACTCAGCCTGCTTTATGCTTAAAGGTTTAAGCTTTAAAGTATAATTTTCAATTTTTGTATTACTTTTGATTTGTATAAATATGGAATAGTTATTGTATTGTTGCCTGTTTTTAGTTTGAAAACAGGTTACAGCTAAAGGGAGGTAACTCACACAGATGATTGTATTTTAGAAAATCGGGTTATTTCCCTTAAATTTATTGAAAGCGCAAAATCGGAGCATTTTGAATGAGATGTTTGAAATATTTACTTACCCATTTGTGCCTTTATCTTCTGTATATATGTTGTTGGAACAGATAGTCGTAAGATTAACATATAGATGTGTCAGTTTGTAAGATTGTAAGAAATGAAGCTGCAAAGTATGTAAAAAACGACAAACGGAGCAGACCCTAATTAGAAGTCTGATGTGGGTCTGTACTGTTTGCAAATGTGCAAAAGTCCACATAGGAAGATCCTAGGCACATGTGGGTAATTGGGTATATCTGAAAGTGTGAATCAGAGTATTGGCTATACCAAGGGAAGTAATCAAACCGTAATGGTTTCTTGGTTCTGACATAGTTACCTTCCCTTTTGAATGCCATTGAGTATGATAAAAAGTGTGTATATATATATATTCACCATTGAACGGTCGTGAAAAACAATTTACAATGTTAATGTTAGTTTACTGTGGTGACGGTGGGCAAATATTGCCTAGATTTCCTGAATAAAATCTATTTGAAGTTATCGCCAGTATTACAATGTTCTATCTCCATTTTCAACGTTATGTTTAGTCTTTCAATGATCTATGTCCAATTTATCCAGTCATTGTGTTCCAATTGGATCACGTGACAGAAATTTCTAAAATGGCTGCGACCTTCATGGTTATTGGCGTACAGTTTAATAGGCGAAATGCCCATGTATCTTTAACTACATGTGTAGGTCAAAGTAAAGTGATTAATTTAAAGCAGATAGCTGTTTAAAACAATATGAAAGCAAAACTGAATACATCTATAAAGAGGTCCCACCAAGCAAAGTCGTACAAGGGAGACTTTATAAACCGAGGTCGCATGTACGGATGTTAACAACAACAACAAACCAAACCCCACTATTAAAAAGTATTCCGTTTTGTCTGCTTGTAAGCGATCTGTATTTCTTGGCCGAGGGGATAATTTCATCAGAATAAGCAAACATATCCCGTATGGGGAGTATTTAGAATGGACATAGATCATTGTAATAATGTAATTGTTCTTGCAATTTTCTAAAAAATGTATTGTTAATAATGTTCTATCTCCACAAAATGGACATAGAACATTGTAACAATGAGTGAAATAGAAGATAGAGTTTGAGAAAGTATCTATCTCAAACCGAAAGTAAGTTATCTCAAAAAACATGCTTACAATCCTCATAAAACTTTAACTGGAACCCTTTGCATTCACAATTCATCAGGTTAAGTATTAAGAATTTTCAAAATCCATCAAAACTATGCTTTTTTCATTGGTCCAAAACTTTAAAGTCGATTTTCTCAAAACCACCCTCATATAAGATAGAACGTTGTAAGACTGACACGGCGAAATGTTGTGGTATTTGGTAGAATTGACCCTCAGTATACGTGTTTGTTATAAGCTGATTCAATATGGCCATGTACCCTTAGTCCATGCTTATAGTTCTTTTCGATAAGCATGAAGACACCAAAAGGGCAACATAATAGCGAAGGCATCGACGAGATGTTGACTTGAATTATTGCTCTATATAAGTCAGCTATAGAGCTGTTTTTGAAGGAAAACAAATCAATATGAGAGTCGAGCAGTCTTGGATCCTGACCAGATGCCGCGTTACACGGCGTCCGAGCGGGATCCAAACTGTCTACAAAAGTCAAATTTTTACGCGTTTGTCAGTGTAAGAGTTAATCTGTAATAACTATACACATGAAAGGTACATATATAACAGGTCTTACTTTTTTGTGTATGTATGGAAGGTATAAATATGGTCTCGAGTGATTACCTTTTAACTCAGCTAGGGACGATAACACTCGTCATCTATAAAATATTGATATTATAGGAACACATTTGTCACATGCAAACAGTGTATACTCGGATCTGTCTATAAATATATTGTTATCATCTTTATTAACCTGAATAATTCAGGACCATATTTAATGCCAAAATCATTGTACAATATCAGAACCCAGTTATTATGGGGGTAATCAATATACATGTATAACATTCAAAGGTAAATGCTTACTTTTCACCTCATGGATCGACTCTGAAATTCTATTCATAAATGAGGTCATACATTATAATGGCGAAATTAATAAAAACTTAATAAACAAACTAAACATTTGGAGCAACTGGTTTTTCTAAATTTACAAAATTAAAAGCAGCAATTCCGAATGCCTGGAACACCATTTTGAAATCAGACCAATCCATAAAAACACAAGTTAGTATTAACACAAAACCAATTTTCGGTAAAAATTGTAATATCACTAAATTAGACAACAAGGATATAAAGAGAAAATTTGTTGCAAATCAATTTGAAACTCCGTACATACACAAATTATGGGAGGAAAAACTGAAAGAAAAGTTCAGTTGCATGAAGTCTGCTACACAATGAATATTCTGTATATAGAGAGCAGACTAAACAAGCTTAAAGTCAAACTTATCCATGAAATCATTGCAACTAATGAAAACCTTTTTACTTGGAAACTAATACAAACCCCATTCTGCAAGTGATGTAATGAAATTGAAACATTCGAACATTTTTTCATCTATTGTCCGTATCGCAATACCTTTTGGATCAAAATACATAATCTTCTTTCAAAATAGGCATTATCACCGTATAGCAACGACTCCGGAAATAGGAACCAGCAAATCGATAAATAGATGGACGTTTATACAGGGGCATGTTAATAAAATGCAAAAATTGTGGTAAATAGGAGGATCTAGAATTGCATTTCTTGTAATTTACTGATAGAAAGATACAACAATTAGTAGGCTCTTCCTGATTCTACCTAAACTATGTGTGGATACCTTTTTGATTGCATAATTCCCGGGTTGGTAAAACAAAAACAGCAGCGAGTAAGACAAAAACGTTCTCTCAAGCACATTTCTTATCTTCTTACCCACACTTTCAAGCGTTTTTTGGCATCATACTACAGATATAACGTCTGTACAAGCGATGAATACAGCTTATGAGCGAACATGGCTTTGAAATTGACTAAAGAAGAAAGGTGCCGGTGTACGGCGAATAGGTCTTTATGTCTTGATGACTGTACGGTGAATAGCTCGAGAAGTGTACGGCGAATAGCTCTATATAATTACATGAATTTTAACACGAAATGTACGACGTCCTGAATGGTAAAGTATAAGGTCGGAGTTCCATTGCTGCCTGATACACTATACGTTTGTAATCCAAGATCCGCATCTGTGAAATTTGCTCGCTTATTAACCGCTTATATGGACTTTGAATTCGAAATAACAATGAGACTGGTAGAACAGTGAAATGAAAACAATCTTGTAATTGGGACATAGAGAAATTTACAAATTGACTTTAAAATGTCCATATGGTTAGACAAATAACCAGTTTGACCACCATCATCACCAAGGGAAGATGGCGAGGCAGTTGCAAGATGTAAGGGTAATAAGAAGAGCTGTCATGAGTTAAGGCTAGATGTTGCAAAAGTTTATGGATCATTGGATGAGAAGAAGCTTCCAAGCAGAATTTCAGAACACGATGAACTTAGTACATTGTAAATGACCATCTGGAAATGGAAATCGGTAACTTCAAGCATCGGATTCTTTGGACTGGAGAAAATTAGGAAGGAATAGTTGATATAAGAATAGATGTGGAAAAAGACGTAAGAAAGGGGCTATTCTACAAACTAAATATACTAGGTAATGCGTGAAGAAATAGTTAAATTACACCCATGTAGCACTTGACAAAGGTGCAAAGAGACATGCAAAGGCATGAAGAAGAACTAGACAGACTATCTGGCCACAGAAACTGAAGAAGCAGCTGCAAGTATATTGTAAAAACCACTAAGGCACGGACAGGATTATTCAATTCCTCAGATGCACAAGCTTGAAACCAACAGAGTGAAATCATCTCCAACGATGACCAAAATCTGAGGTGCTGGTAAGAGTATTTCGATAGTGTACTTAATAGTAAGTACCCTGCCACTTAGGCTGAACTTACACCAGCAGAAGTGCCACTGGACATCAGAATGAAATCAACAGTAGGAGATCAGGAGATTAGGCAACCCACCAAGAAACTAAAGAGTGAAAAAGCATTTTGGATAGCACACCTACAGGCAGAGTTTCATAGTTGCTGAAAGCGGGGGACATAAATTTGTAAATGATTATATGCTCCAGGTTTGTTAAGGATCCAGATTTGATTTGATTTGATTTTTTACGTCACTTTCAACAGTATTTCAGTCATATCGCGACGTCCAGCTAATTACAGGTGGAGGAAGACACCAGAAGTCATTTTTGCACTGTTTCAGGCATAAATTGGCATCTGGGTAGACCCACCGACCTTCCGCAAGCCAGCTGGAAGGCTTCCCCATATGAAAAATCCGAACGACCCTCCTGGGATTCGAACTCACAGCGGTGAGGAGCTGAGTAATGTAAGTCACAGTGACTATACCACTAGGCCACGGAGGCCCCTTTTTTAAGGTAAAGGATCCAGACAGGATACGTAGTAATAGGATATTTCTTGAAAATAATTCAAGATGGTAGTAAACCATTCGGTTTCATATTATAAAGTCTACTCATCAAATATTCACAATATGTAATGTTATCTATTTAAAGTCCGATTGTTTTTTCAGACCTTTTCTTGATGCCTGAAATACAATAACGGTTAATAATAATGTTTGAACATTCTTATGGGCCAAACTGATCTATCAAATGATGAAGACGGACCTAAATCTCCAAAATGGGCGATTTAAAATCATAAAAAAGCGAAAATAGAACGTCTGTCATAAACATTACCACACGGCTTAGTATCACGTGATACAGTCGAATTCAACTTCACTGGGGGCAACCGTATCTACCTCCGCCCGTCCATCCATCAGTCAGACTATCACACTTTTTTGTCCGCTCTCTAACTCAACAATTTTTTATTCGATCTTCCACAAACTTGCTGAAAATGTTTATTGATATCAAATCAAGGTTTAATTTGATTACTACAAAAATCGCATAAGGTATTTTTGAGTTATTGCCTATTAATTAATAAAACATGACCGCTTCAGTCATGTTTGCACTCTAAAACAAACAACTTTTATCGGATATTCACCAAACATGCTGCAAATATGTATTCATAAAATTTGTTAGGCCTAGTTTGATTATTACAAAGATTGCAGGTGGCATATCTGAGTTTTTGCCCTTTATGTATTAAAAAATGACTGTTTTCAGCAAGTTTTGCTCTCTAACACAAATACATTTTATTGGATCTTCACCAAACTTGCTGAAATTGTTTATTGATATAAAATCAAGGTTCAGTTTCATAACTACTAAAATCGCATAAGGTATATTAGAGTTTTTGCCTGTTTTTAAATGAAAAATGACGGTTTCAGTCACTTTTTGCGCTCTAACACATACAGTTTTTATCGGATATTCATTAAACTTGCTGAAAATATTTAATTATATAAGATTGAGGTCTGGTTAGATGATTACAAAAATCGCATGTGGCATATCTGAGTTTTTGCCCACTATGTATTAAAAATGACTGTTTCAGCATTTTTCGCTTTCTAACACATACAAATTTTATCAGATATTCACCAAACTTGTTGAAATGTTTACTAATATTAAATCTAGGTCCATCATCTTAACTACCAAAATCGCACAAGGCATGTTGGAGTTATTGCCCTTGAATGACTAAAATTTTGCTATTTTAACCTTATTTTTGCCTGTAAAAGGACCAGTTTTAATTCTATTTTCAGCCAAATATTTGGTCAATGGTTGCATGTGCTTCATCTTAGCCGTGTTGGTAATAAGTTAAGTAATAAATGACCACTCCATTTCGCCTTTACCTCTTTATTATTCTTGAAGGATTTTCATTCAACTGTATTCGATTTTTTTCCTTGACCTAGATTTAAGATTTAAGATCACACGTTGGCAGCAAGTTTGGTGAAGATCACCAGAATACTATATGCATAAAACCCAACAACCTTTAGTTTACATTGTGGTTGTTCATGCTTTACGATGTAAAATTCAATAAATATTTCAGACTAACAGAAAAGTAATTAGTCAAGTCAAAACTCAAATATTATCAAATTGTTCATAAAGTCCAAATACCTACCATTAATATACCACTCAAAGTTTGCTAAGCACCAAGAATAATATTTCCATAGGTTCCCATGCATTAACCCTATAATATCGCAACACATAACTTCCAACGTTTCTGTCCGATTTCTTCTTATTCAGAGATATTTGGCCAAAACTTTACTTTACAATTTCTAAAAACTGTAAAACTGTTCAGGTCCTTTAGGCGAAACCTGAGGAAATTATCAAAATGTATGTTATACGCTGTAATGTTCTTAGAGGTGATATTTGTTAGTAAAACAATGTTTTATTTTTTAATGTTCAATTGTACCCATTTTTACATCTCTAAGAACATTAAAATGTAGAATTTAATGGATTTGAAAATCTGAGAGATTTCACATTTTCATAATTTATTCGGGTTTTGCCTAAAGGACTTGAATAAGTGTAAATCTTTTAGAGTCTGTAATGATGTTATCCAACCCAGGCGACTAAGAGTTAAGGGTTTATCAAACCCATAAGCGAAGTTTTCAAAGTATTTAACTTTTTTTCTTTCATGCTTTTTTTGAAAGAGCTGTTTATGATAAATGAACAAACAGAAAAAAGATCATATGTTGATGTGCATTATTTTGCATTACGGCAATTTGGAAAAGATGTGTCAAATTCAGACTTTTCTCAAATGTTGTCAAATTTAAAGTATAAGCTTCAATAAAATGTATTTTAATTAACAACAAACATGGTAATTTTATTTTTCATTATGTATTTCATGTCTTAGGAAGTATTTTGACATAAATAAACTAAATCAAGACCAAATAGGCAATTAAAATTATGAAAATAAATTGATAGGTTAGAGTTGAAAATGTTGACTTATTGAAGAAAAAGGAGGTATCTCCCTTTACAAACTTAATCAAAAAATAACATATCGATGATATTTAGAGCTTTATAAATTTGACAGTTGGTGCTTGTTTTGTTTTAAATTAGTGTTTGTATGAAGAAATACTACTATACACGTATTGAAGCGGACTGTTTGAAATTTTTACACCTTTTAAAATGGCCGTAGAGCCAAAAGTTGTACACCAAAATGTACACTTTTTCTATTTTTTCACTCATCTTAAATAGCTCTTTAGTACGCATCTATCATAGAGTGTTTTCATATACTTAGAAAAATTTCCAAAATTCATGAGTTTGATACACCCTTAACATGAAAATGACTTGGCTCATGATCTCAGTGTGGTCCTTGGCTAGGTCTTCTTCGAGATGTTGGTGAATTGTCCAGTGCCGACTGCCCTCCAATCGTCCGTCCGAGTGTTCCTGAGTCCTCTCAATGACTTTCCGAGTAGTCTGGCTCACTACTAGTGATTGTCCCAGTGTTGCAAAGCCCTCCCAGCTTCTTTCAGAGTGTGCTGCAGCCCTCATAGCGTCCTTCTGAGTGTTTCCGAGTCCTCCAATTGTATTTCCGAGTGCTCAAACATCATTCCAGCGTCTTTCAGAGTGTCCCTAATGCCCTCCAACGTATTTCCGAGTATTTTCTAGGCCCTCCTATTGTGTTTCTGAGTGTTGTGTAGCCCTCCCAGCGTCGTTACGAGTGTTCCTGAGTCCTCCCAGCGTCTTTCATAGTGATCCCTCGCAATGTCTTTCCGAGTGTTATGCAGTCCTCCCATTCGAGTGTTCCTGAGTTCCTCCTGTGTGTTTCCGAATGGTATGGCGCCCTAACAGTGTCTTTCCGTGTGGTCCAAAGTCATCCCAGCGTCTTTTAGAGTGTTCCTGGTCCCTCCGAGCGATTTTCCGAGTGCTTCAAATAAATAAATACGAAAGACTCAAGCACGAAACGCAACACAAACAAAACACCCACACCTCAAGCAGAACACACTCAAAGTAATACCATAACAAACATACACACATACACACACGCGCAATACCATTTCTTCATCTACACACTAAATGGAAAATAACACTCAAGACAAACATAAAGCAAAGTTAACATAGGAGCCCGCATTGGTACAGTCAGTAGCAATCAATAAGGGGCTCCCAACTTCATTCTTGTCTCCTAGATTCACCTATAAAGACGAACAGTGTACAAAAAATATAAGCCCTGTTCCACAACCTTAAAATCAAAAAGACCGGTAACACAGTAAATAAATACATGCAAACATCTAACAAAAGTTATATGTATAGGTTAGACCATGGTTGCACGCGAATAAACGATACAGTTCGAGGGGGCGTAGCCCCCGAGAACTGGGTCGTTTATTCGCGCGCAACCATGGTCTAACTTATTTAGCACTGGCTTGGGCTCGAGGAAAACAAGAAAACCCTTCGTTTCTGATTTCTGTTTTAAACGAAAGTCATTTTGTTTGTAATATTTTACTAAAATTGAAAGGTTATTTCAAATGATAAGTTTGAGACATTAAGCATGCTTTAACACCAACATAAATAATGCTTATTGAAGCTCTATATGTAAGCACACTTCATAAGTATTTGTCTTTAAAGTCTAGGTCTCATTGTACATAATATAACGTCATGAAGCGTGTGCAGTTCACCTCTGACCTCAGCTGTTTTTAGAATTGTGACGTCAAATTGCCTTGAGATGACGGAAGCGAGGAATAAGTGAACAATTTGTTAGTTATTTCATTGTTTGTTGAAATAAACGATATATTCACAGGTTTTTTAGGCATCTGATTGGCCGAGAGCTCCAAGCCATGAAGAGTATTAGTAACACGGGAAGGAATAAAACATTCAAGCTCTTGTTAAAAATAACCCACTATGTCAACAGAAAATTTGTACTCAAGCGACTAGTCCGTAGTCACGAGTAACTGTAAGACAATAATGTGTTCAGGGTACGACAGAGAGGGAGAGAGAAAAAACAATGCACGAAAATCCTACTTAACTCTCCCGGTTAAGGACGGCTTTAAAGATAAACCATCATGTAGTGCTAATCCCTGTCTTTCGTCGCACAACCAAAGAGGAAAGCATAGTTATCAATTGTAGATTAATCGATAACCAAACTTGAAGAGTGCAGCAATATAGTTAATCTTTTTTGAGGAAAATCTAATACGTTTCACAAACAGGTTTTGAAATGCATATGTCCAAGAATCTTACGAAGTCTGTAAATTACATCACCATAAAACTCCGGATGTGAAATACGTTGCCGCAGAAAATACTTTAAGTTACATTTATACTTGTCAATGAGAAGAAGATTTCAATAAAAGAATTAAGAAAATGTTTTACGGAGTTTATGAAATATGTATTCCTGTTTAAGAAGATATTCAGTAATTGTTTTATTACGAATGTGGAAGTCCTCAACAGAGGTACAGGCCTTAGCAACACGAATAAGTTGTGAAATTTAAACCCCGTAAGATGTAGAACGGGGAACAACGCCATCTAGATGAGGATAATTTACAATACTAAAATCAAACTCATCTCGTTTATCGTAAATCTTAGAAGAAACAATTCCGTTATTTTTTAAAAGATCCAAATCTGAAGATGATGCCGACACATTTGAATCGTTTGTTTTATTAAAGCGCATTTATTTTTGGTCAATAAAAGGAAACAACGTAATAAGAAATGGGTTGTCTATATTAGAAATATCATCTAGATAGCGCGATGAATTGTTAAAGAGGCTCGCAACCGGATTTAGCATTAAAAATAGTGATTTGTAAATATATGTCAAATGATTATATAAATTGGTAAGATTTAGTTTAGGATAATAAATTCTGTTAAAAAATGCATTTAAAAAAAAAAGAAGAAGTAGCTCTGATGGGATTCGAACACCTGACCCTCAATGCGGAGACAAACATGAAAAATGAGGAAGCGCCTTTACTACCTAGGCTACCATCGATCTCTATATATATGGTAGCGAATTAACGTACTTCAATGGTAGCGATCGATAATACTTTATTCGGCCCGGGTTTATGTCTGAGCCCGTGTAGAGAAGCAACAACAACAAATATACAGTCAGCTGACGCTATGGAAAAACGATGGAAAATATCTAAAAAACTAAGATTCGGTGACGATTCTTGAAACTTTTTTGGGACTGATAATATTTTTTTAATGTCAGAAGCCAAATAATGCCACAAATTTGCTTTTATTTGAGTATTTTATTTTATTTTGATAAGTACACTATCCGGTTGCGAGTCCCTTTAAAGGCTTCGATCATATCTGCCTGTGCATCAGGTTTTAGACTTAGCATAAAGTCCCTCTCACAACAGTACAAAAATAGGTCTGCGACAAGGGGCGGCGCAGTTTGTTCCAATAGGGATACCACTCACTTGGCGGTATATGGTACTCCCAAAACGTACATAAAAAGTATCCATAAGAAATGATAGTGCTTTACAGACATCGGCGCAAGTCCACATAGTGTAATTCTTAACCGTGTCATTTGTAAAAAAAAATGCACGATCAGTATTACACACAATAAATAGTTTCCTTTATCTGGCAAAAGTATTTTCAATAAGTTGCATAAGTTTAGTTTTTATTAAATTATGTCTTAAGGTAGTATATAGTATTGAAAAGTCATACAAAGCCCTCCCAGCTTTTTCAGATTCTTTCGAATCTCTTCCAGCGTCTTTCCGAGTGTTTCTGACCCCCCAATATCATTCAGAGTGTTTTGCAGCCATCCAGGCGTCAATCCGAGTGTTCCTGAGTCCTCCTAATATCTCTCCCAGTGGTGTGGTTCCCTCCCATTGTCTTTCCAAGTACTCGAAAAATCACCCCAGCGTCTTTTAGAGTCTCCCTGAGGCATCCCAGAGTATTTCCGAGTGTTTCTGATCCCTCCCAGTGTGTTTCCGAGTGTTCTGCAGCCCTATCAGCGTTCATCCGAGTATCCTGCGTTCTCGCAGTGTCTTTCCGATATTTTTGCAGCCCTCCTAGCGTCGTTCACTGTTCCTGAATCGTCCCAGCGTCTTTCATAGTGTTCCTGAGCCCTCCCAGTGTCTTTCCGAGTTTTTTGCAGCCCTCCCAGCGTTCAACCGAGTGTTCCTTAGTCCTCCAAATGTCTTTCCGAGTGATCGTGCTCCCTTTCAGAGTCTCACAAAGTGCTCCAAAGCACTCCAGCATCTATATGAGTGTTTCTGAGCCCTCCTAGTGTTTTTCCGAGAGTTCCTGAACCCACCCAGTCTGTTTCATAGTGTTCTGATCCATCCCAGTGTCAATATGAGTGCGCTGCTGCCCTCCGATTGCCCTTCCGAGTGTTCCTGAGTCATCCCTGTGTCTTTTCAAGTGGTCTGGCACCCGCCTAGTGTATTTCCTAGTGTTCCAAAGCCCTCACATCATCTTTCAGAGTGTTACTGAGCCCTTCCAGCGTATTTCCAAGTGTTCCTGATCCCTCCCAGTGCTTTTCCGAGTGTCCTGCAGCATGCACAGCTTCCTTTCAAATGTTCCTGAACCCTCTTTGTGCATGTATTAGTGGTATGGAGCCTTGCCATTGTATCCCGAGTGCTCAAAATCCCTCTCAGTGTCTTTCCGAAAGTTCCTTAGCCCTCACAGTGACTTTCCGTGTGTTATTAATCCCTCTCAGTGTCATTCCGAGTTATTATGGGCCCTCCAGGTGTCTTTCCGAGTGTTCTGCAGCATTCCTCTCGTCCTTCCGAGTGATCTCGAGTCCTCTCAGCGTCTTTCCATGTGGTCTTGTTTCCTCCCATTGTCTCTCCGATTGTTCCACAGTCCTCCCAGCGTCTTTCAGAGTGTTCCTGAGCCCCCTGCGTCTTTCCGAGTGTTTATGATCCCTTCCAATGTCATTCCGAGTGTATATTGGCCCTCCAGTGTCTTTCCGAGTGTTATGCAGCCCACCCCGCGTCCTTTCAAGTGTTGCTGGGCCCCCCTAGTGTCTTTCAGAGTGGTTGGCTCCCTCCCATTGTCTCTCCGAGTGCTCCAACGTTTGATACAGACACCCCGCGAATGACAATTTGTGTGCGTAAAAATATTTATTTAAACATAAATATGTATGCATATATAATCAAACTTGGTAAATTATTGGGTTCTGCAGCCATCCAGTATTATTTGGTCCACATATTTCCACTGGTCACATAGTGTTATCCACCATATGTCCGTGTGTTGGGCCCCTCACATATGCTACATAATTATGGTTTTATTTCACATGATTCTCAACATAGTGACTATACCGTATATGCAGCATTCAATTTTCACCAACTGTTGGACACACATGAAGACCCAACAGTCAGGTATATATTTTCATGGAGTGTGTGGGTTGTATAGACCAAACAAGTGAGGTTCAAGGTAGACGGGAAGCAGGAATTTGTTTAAATACAGTTTTAAATGAAATTAATATGCAACACATGGGTATATGATTTGTTTGGTCTAGACCCTCTAGTCGACTTGAAGGACCCAATTAACCACGTTGGACCAAACAATACGAACCTAGTATGCATTGGCGACCCAAGTGTTTACCGAGTATAACGTATATATGAGCCGTTCCATGACAAAACCTGTATTAGCTATATCGCGTACACAATGACGTAACGATCGATTAAAGTTGACGTCATGTATTTAGAAACCTTTTCCCACCGTCAACCAGGAAGTATGTGTGTTTACAAATAATTGGATCTCTAACTTTAGCTTGTACAATGACAAATGGATAGTGATTTTGAGGTAAGAATTCGTATTGCTACAATCACTTGATAACGATTTTACGGAATAAATCCGAATGTTTTTAAAGAGATATTTAACCAGCCACGTGTTATGTTTATGTATGCCGCCATATTCGTTTAAAAACACATCGGAGCAATGTTTATCAACCTCAACGGAATGTAATTGGTATAAACCTTTAAAAAAGGTTAACTTCTTATTCTAGATTATCATATCTTTAGATTCATATACGTTGACGATTTATAGACCTATAGAAATGAATGTTGATTTGTAGCCATTAATTTGTATAATTTGCTGCATATGCAAATAAATGACTTTGACCAGGTTAGTCATCATATGGATCTAGATCATTCTTAAAATGTTATCATTTTTTAACTAAAATATTTGCAGGCACTTAGGAAGGAAAACGCGCCTTGGGGCACACTTATCATTCAGTGGCGGATCCACTCATTGTTTTGTCTTTTGAAATAGCCTACTGACTTTTTTTTTTTCGTTTTCTTTTCGGGGGATGTCTTGGTTGTCCGCTTAAATTTGTGAGAGAAACAAACAACGTCGGAAATGCGTATTGTAGCGTATATCTAGTACTAATAAACAAAACTTAATATATTATTGGCAAAATTATTGTGAAACCCCCTCCACTCCCCCAAATGCCCCAACCCCTACGGACCTGATATGGGCTGATATGTGTCTGTTTAGATTTAGGGTGTGTGTGAATATGTATTTCAAATTCTATGTATATCTAGATCTATAATAGAATCTAAAGCCGAAATCTGGATATCAGTGATATGTAGATCTATTACGCAGAAATTTAGATTTGAAAATTCAAGCAGACTATACGTAGATCTAGATCTAAACATGAAACTTGATGCTGTAATCGAGGTAATGGAGCAGTCGGTTTAACGTTGACTTCACTTTGAGACTAGGGTTCCTTGTTCGAATCTCATCAGTTACACATTTTTATGATACCATTCTAACATTGCGATATAAATCTAATAGGAACATAATATTGTTTCATTATTTCTATTTTATCCACTCATGATAATTCATGTAGATCTGTTGGGATTTAGATACATCTATAATTCAAACAAATGTGTTCATGTTTGCAAATTGTGTAAACTAGACCAAATTTTTTGTCGAATTTCTCTAGGCAATTGGGACCTAGCTACGAAAATTTTGTATAGAAATCTAGATCTAGATCTATTGGGACTATGGAACTGAGGATTGATGGCAAACAAAAGCAGCTGAATTTTCTCATTGATAAAAATTAAGACCATCAGTATTAATTGTCCTGATGCATGGTCTAAATGCTGTCATTTCTATTAAAGACGAGCGGTTCATGAATCTCTATACATACCGACAATTGCCAGACTCTATTAGTCTAAATATCACATAGATTTAGATCAAACTTTGTTCTCCAGACCAACATTTTACAAGTTTGCACCTGATATTCTCAATGTTCTCTATAGAAAAAAAATGAACTCAACAGCTTGCATATAGATCTCGATCTAGTTGCATACATTTTTTTCTAATAGTGCCAAAACCGCTGAGTTGGTGCAGAACTCTCTATAATAAATTTGGTTTGGTATCAATTTACTCATGCCTAATTGTACATTCAATTTTGTAAACAGGCACGTTGTAATATCATAATCATACGTCATAAATACGGATGACGAAAAGTCGCTGCTAAATGACGGCTACAATTATAGTCTGTTTCACTATTTGATCTCATCATCACTACTCTGCATAGAGTATTATAATCGCGATATGGAATATTTATGAATGCTTCTATTTGACGACTATTATGAATGCAATTGTTCAAACAATGCAGAATTAAGCCACCAATTGCATCTCACAGGTGGAATGTAATCCAGGTCTTGTGAAAAAAGACCACTGCTTAATTATTTAATATGTATGCGCATGCGTGGAATGAGTGAAATTGATGTGACCAGGTTTAAATTTGTCATTCTGCCATTATTTGTCCCATTTCGTTTATATTTGCTACATTCCAGCTTTTAATTTCTATTGCGGTTTTATTATGTCCTTTTGGATGATTACGCCTGAGTGACGTCATTGAAGACTAGCTCTTGCATTATAGGCAGTTCATTGGGCGTTCTCACTGGGTAAAGATCTCTGCTTTACCCGTGACTTGTTTAACTTGTTTAGAAGGTTTGAAGAAGATTGTCGTTCATATTGGGGAGTGTCAGCTATTTCTACAATTGGTAATGTATAGGAAATGTTGTTGATATAGTTCTGCAACGTGGCATGAATTGTTCCGTTTAAATTAAATATCATTTGAGGCATTTTCGGTTCGTGAATCGTTTGTAATGTGTTTTCGCGCCATTCGCGAAAGTTGAAATGGAAGCTTGAACCTTCATTTATCTTATTAACATTTGTAACATAGTCACAACATCATACTTGGAATGTTCACCTTTAATCTTTACAGCAGCACATTGTTTGGACACCATGGAGTGAGTGAGTTTGGTGTGGAGTTGGTACTGAAGAGCGTTTGGTTCGATAAACTGGTAAGAATTGTTCTGTATTGAATATTGTGTTATTTTGTATATTTAATGCATAGAAGGCATTCAGTTATTATATAGGTTGAGTCCATTTTGTAAATGGGGGTTGTATGCTGTATAGACACTTAGAACATTGATACAAGTATTGACAAAGGCGTTGAAAGTTGGTATTATGTTGTTTCAACTGTTATGTTGGATAAGTTACATTATGTTGTTATGTTGTAAATATTCACAACAGTCATGTTGTGAATGTTCACAACATATATGCTTATTTTTCAGTTTTAAGGAAATATTATAAGACAAATGCTTAGTGTGCTTTTAACCAATGTATTTTCAGGATGCTAATTCTTTGAAGTATTTTGACTTGATGTTTGCCATGGTGTATGACTTCTTTGATGTGTGATGGTGTGTAAAGAGAGTACCTAATTAGACGTATGACAGAAATCAGGCTTGTCGTTGTTACTTGTCTCACGCCCGGCGACCCCACCCTTGTAGTGTTGACCGTTTAATTTATAAACTGTAGACAGTTCAGATATATATATATACCACTGAGCTAGTTGGTTATAAAATGGCGCCCAACGAGGGAAAATATGTTGCCTTACTTCCTCTAGCATGGATGGCGGAATTCTCCTATGGCGTTGCTTAAAGGGAATGTCGTTCTCTAGGTCTACTCGGTGTTTCATAAGGTTGCATTGGCCGATATCCAAATCACCAGTTGAAAAGATGTCCTTATGATGGTACAATAATTCCTCAAGTTTCTTTCGTTGGTTTTCATCTAAAAGTTTGTCCTCATCAACATGTAGAGTACTCAAAATTTCAGTCTGTTTATCCTCCAAATTTTCAAACACTTCATCTGCAAATTTGACAGGTTGAATTTCGCAAATAACACAGCTAGGCGAAATGACGACTGTGTCTGTTGATAGGTTGGACAAAGTTACTGTAAACTCCTGAGATTTCAATCCATGTTGATGTTGAACGATTGCAGGCGTTATATCTAAATGGGATGGAAGGTTGCTATGTTTGGTCTCCTGAATCAATGCTGCAGTAGTAGGGTGGTTAATGATCTGGTCTGTGTAGCCTCTAACATCAATTATCTCGTTTGGCTTAAGCAGAATCTTCTCTGGACATGCACTTCTGACAATGGCAATCCGGTCTTTATTCCTTGCCAAAGACTTCTCCATCAATACCATACATCTAAATGACAGAAACCAAGGTGTGTATAGGTTGGCCTTCTGTAAAAACTGATCGCCAAATGTCTTCTTACAATCCAATAAAAACTCATGAAGGATGTTAGTTCCAAGAAGAATTGGTGCCCGCTTGGAATAAGCTGTGTCTGGTGTTACTAGAAAAACACAGGCTAATGGTGATGCTTTCTGCAGACCTTCAGGTATTCCCAATGTAGCTTCTATGTAGCCTAGGTATGGAAGAGACTGTCCATCTGCGCATTCAATTGGTAAGATCCTGTCTATTGAATGCAGCTCTACATTAGACAAATGTTCCTTATAAAAGGATTCCGATACGGCAGACACGCATGACCCAGTGTCTAATAATGCCTTCCCTCGTGCCCCATTCACAACTACATCTGCCTCATTCGGTTCTCCAAGTAATTTGGGGTCAGATTTGTCAGTGCTCATACTTGCCCCAACAGCCTGAGCACTTAAGCTTTTGGGCAGTTCCGCTGTACGTGACCTGGCTCTCGGCATTTAAAGCAGATAATGCCGTCGGATAACTGTGGACAGGTGTCCCTCATGTGCCCCTTCCGGTTACAGTTAAAACAAGTTGGCTGAAAACTAGTGCTACCGGTTGGCCGTTGCGGTGTATATGCTCCTCTGCCTCTAGCTCCACCTTGAAAGTTTCCTCTTCCCCTGCCTCTATTACCCCCAAGTCTGTGGTAGTTCCTATCTTCTTTCTCCTTCTCCAGTGTGTCTATCCTACTGTTCAACTTCAGCAGTAATTCCCTAATCTCCTTCATTTCAGGTGTCTCCTTCTGTATAGGGACGGCAGATTTACTAGGCTTCCTTTCTGGGCTCTTCTCTTCCTTAAGTTCTGCTTCCAACTTTCTAAGTTCTCGCTTGAACTCATCATACTCCTTGATCTTGTCACACTGGTACCGGGCAGTTTGCTTCAGTTCTGTTCTGAGTCCTCCATACAGTTTCTCTTTCAAAACCAATGTGTCACTTCTCTGTAGTGCTGTCAAGGCAACTGCTTGTGCAAATATCTCTTCCAATCTGGAAGCGAAAGATTCAACTGATTCTCCAGGCTTCTGAACACAGGTGTAAAATTTCCTCATCACTGTTTCCCTGGACTCAATGTTGCCATAAGCATTGTCAAGCTTATCCATAATCTCTTGGATGCTGACACCAGTTCCCAATCTCCGAAGTTTGTCACTAGCATTTCCCTTCAGCGCTCTCCTGATTCCAAGCAGAATCTGCTGCGACGAGAAAACCTTCTCCATCACCAAAGAGTCAACCTCAAACTTAAAGGTCTCCCACGTCACCTCTCCCTTAGTATCTTCACCATAGAAGGTAGACAACTTTGGGTAACTGTAATGTCCACCCCTATGTTCTGTCACTGGTAATGGTATTTCCTTCTCAGCAGGCTGCTTTGCGGGTATCTCTTTCTCAGCAGGCAGCTTTTCCTTCTTTATCCAAGACGCAGGTTTAACATACTTTGGAATAGCTCCTTTATCCTCAGGTTTCTCTGTCTTAGATTCTCCAAACACTTCGTTTAACTTCAGTAAGTCCTCCGGCGAAGTAACCTTTGGCTTAATTCCCATCATCCGAAGGGCTTCAATCAGTCTGTGCTCCTCAATAGTCACATCCCCTGACAGTTCCAGTTTCTTCTCAACTCCAGAAACTATATCGGCTCCTTTTTTATTAACTCCTGAAGCCTCCATCTCCATTTCCTCCTCTGACTCATCCTCCATATCCGATAAGTCTATCAGGGAATCCTGCTTAGATTTCCCTTTACCTGCAATGTTTGTATTTCTAACAAGGCAAACCACACCAATTAGCAATATTGGTTATTTCTTGTATGTAAAACTAAGTTTAAAATAGCAGGATAAATTTTCAAAAATCCTGTAAAGTGTGTAGACAAAGTTAAATATTATGTTTGGCAATGTATTATAGTTGTGTTTGTGTTATTACAGTGAATACGTATTACACCGTAACTGCAAAAGGTGTTACGCCAAGGTGCGAAACAAAAAAAAAATAACGCGAGTGGCCACTGAAAGATATTTGGTTACTATAGCGACAGTCAACTTGACTATAAATACCAGCTGAAATAAAATTCTATGCTATAATAATACAATCTATCACTGCTCCTAATATACCCTAACCTATTACTGCTACCAGCTAAACTACTCAATATGAATACCTAACTAAATATCTGAAAGTACAATCCAACTATAAACCTGTAATTCTGAAAATACAATCTAAACAAATACCTGTGTCTTTTCTTCTATATCTATATGCTGTAGGTAGATGTCTCACATTCAATGTAAAGTCAATGTCAGCTGTCAAACAAAACAATTCCAAAATTCCAACAGGGGGGGGGGGGAATATTTCACTTTCCAACAAGGACTATAACTGAATTATCTCTTTCCTTAAGAAGAATTATCCAAAATACTTAGACAAACCAAGCTATACAACTATTAATTTGAAAACAATAAGCACAAGGACCAAAGTAAGCTTCCAGTAATTAACGCCTTTTTCCACAAATTAATATGAGTTTCAATATGGCATGAATTGCAAATAAAATTCAATAGATATTATCAAGAATGAAATAAGTCGGATACTGTTATTTCCGTTTTAGATATTCGAAATGGTAGCTTGAAACCTAGGGTTGGTCAATAGGGATATTTGGAGAAGAGAGCTGAAAATATGTATGATTTTACCTTCACCAATCCTTCACCAAAACAAATTATTAAACATGCAAGTGAAAGAAACAATTTCTCTCTTACTTTACAATAACTCACTTGGCATAAGTTATTAATATAAAGAATTGCAGCTGTCAAACAATGCTCCAATAAATTTTTCTGTTACTGCTTACATTATAACCTATGAACAACCTATTATGACAATAGAGAGTCAATAAATTACAAGGTAACAGGTAAAGAACTGCAATATCTCCCTATTAATACAAAAATACCATACTCACACATCTGATGTTACACTGCTATAGTAAACTGGCCACTAGACCAATGATCCCACCACCATAACCAATTATATCATCAATACATGACCGTTTCAACCAAGGTGTTCCTGTATAATATGTAAACACAAATAAATTACATGGTCAAAGCAAAAGAAATACATGCAACACACAATAATTACAATGATTAAACTGTCTATAAATAAACACTTTACTTATTAACACCAGAAATTACTTTAAGTCTCTGAATAACAGTCACTGGTTCAATTCATATAAATAAATGTCACTTTCTTCCTCCTGGTTGTAGAAAATACTGTCCTCAGTAGTTAAATTACTAAATTACATATAAATATTACAAATAAAGCACTGTAGAATGTCTGTTTGCTCAAATCTAACTCACACACAATTACTCGTTGGGCGCCATTTTATAACCAACTAGCTCAGTGGTATATATATATATCTGAACTGTCTACAGTTTATAAATTAAACTGAGATCGAGTGAAAAATATTTAATTTTTCAAGTTTTGAGGAGTTTTTGAAGTGAAATTGTGTTGAAGGGAATTCCTTTTGGCGTTATGTAAGGAAAAGTGAATTTGGATCCAGGGTACATCACGCCGATCTTCAAGTGGTGAAATTGACTTGAACAGAACTGAACAATGGCGGAAGTAAACAATGGAAATTCTACTTCCGGTACAGGTACGAAGCGAGGGAGGCCTGCAAAAAATGGTAAACAGAAGAAGTCAAACACAAAACAGTCAATAAACGGTGACAGTGACAAGCAGGTAACATGTGTCAAGTGTTCAGATGTATTTGTAAATGATGACGACAAACTATTGGGCTGTGAGAGAAGCAGCAGTTGGTTCTGTGTTGAGTGTTTACGTTTATCGGATTTCGAGTACGAAGTGATTGGGAGAAGGAAAGATTTTCACTGGTTTTGTGAAGAATGTGAGAAGCCTGCCATAACGGCAGTATCATCTGATAAACAAATAGAAGAGAAATGTGCAGCATACATGCAGTCAATGACCGGGAGAATTGGGTGCTTGGAGGAGAAGTTAAGTAGTAAGGCGGACAGCAGTGATGTTGTGAATCTGGAAAAACGTGTTGAGAAATTAGAAGTGAAGGATAAACCTGTGCAAAGTGAGGTACAAAGTTACACTGTTCGGATGACAATTGAAGAGCAGAGGGAAAGGGAATTCCGCAAGAAGAACATAATCATTCAGAACTTGAAAGAGTCTAATAAGAGAGTGTATACGGACAGGAAAGAGGAGGATATTGAGTCAATTTATAAGCTATTCAGTGCGATGGGGGTTGATGAGGAAGATGTGGTAGAGAGCTATGATAGGATAGGGAAAAAGGACCCAAGTAAGCAAAGAATAACAAAAGTGACTGTTGACAGCGTAGAGGCCAAGAAAAAGATTCTAAAAAGCTCAAGAGTGCTAAAGGATGACGAGGACTACAATAATGTGTATATAGGGCCTGATATCACAAAAATGCAGCGAGCAGAAGATTACAACTTGAGAAAGGAGTTGAGAGATAGGAAAAACCAGGGCGAAAGTGATATTTTTATCAGAGGAGGGAAACTTGTCCAGCGTCAACAGAGAGCCCTGCAGTTCAGGGGTGGAGCCATACGAGCCTCCTACACAGGCACAGGCTCGGAGGGTGAAGAGTAAACAGCTCAGTAACTCATGTGTAAATAATTTTATCAGAAGTGGACTTAATATTTTATCGAGCAACGTGGATGTGATAACGACCAAAATGTTAGACTTAGAGCAGTGTGTTAAGGAACATAAACCAGACATTGTAGCACTAACAGAAGTAAAACCTAAGTACTGTAAGACTAAGCTGACGGAGACTGAAATAGTGTTGGAAGGCTACCATCCACCTTTCCATAACCTTGACTCAGAGGGACGTGGAGTTTGTATGTATGTTTCAAACCAGTTCAGGGTGGAGGCTTTTAATGTTGAAAGAGAGAACTCACAATGCTTCAAAGAATCTGTATGGGTCAGTGTCAAAGTTGGAGGAAATAAGACTGTTGTCGTAGGATGCGTTTATCGCAGCCCCTCAAGTGATAGTGAAAACAATCGGAGCCTGGAAGACCTTCTTCGGCATGTAACAGATATGAACATACGATATATTATTATTGTTGGGGATTTCAACTATCCTAACATAGACTGGAAACATGCAGCAGCTACTGATGGTGAGAACACAGAGAGTGATCAGTTTACAGAGTGTATCAGGGATTGTTTCCTCAGCCAGCACGTAGACAAACCGACAAGGTATCGCGGTGAACAAAGACCATCTATTTTGGACTTAATACTGACAAGTGAAGAGAATGTGATTAAGGACTTAAGGTATTTAGCCCCACTAGGGAACAGTGACCATTGCACTTTGACATTTAAGTATGCATGCAAGACTGAGGTATTGAACAGCAAGACAACTAAGTTCAAATTTGATAAAGGAAATTATAAGGGAATGTGCGAAGTGTTGTCAGACATAGACTGGGAAAGGGAATTGGAAATGAAAGACATTCAGGAAGCATGGGATACCTTCAGTGACAAGTTGGAAAGTGCAATGCAAGAACACATACCAACCCACAGTGTGAGCAACAAACCAAACAAAAAGCGTCAGGCATATATGGACAGACAGGGGATGAGGCTACTGAAAACTAAACAGAGAGCATGGCAGACGTATACAGAAACTCAAGATTGCTATGACCACCAGAAATATTGTCAGGCAAGGAACAAGCTACGTGCTCACACAAGAGAAACCAGACAGAACTTTGAGGAGGCAATAGCAAGTGAAATAAAAACAAATCCAAAGGCGTTTTGGAAATACACCAAATCAAAATTGACTGTGAAAAGTGGAGTTGGCGATCTCAAAGATAGCGAGGGTGTTGTGTACAGTGACGATAAAGCCAAAGCTAGACTACTGAACGACTTTTTCTGTAGTGTGTTCACCGATGAGGATATAACAAGTGTGCCTGTCATGGAAGAACGGTCAGAGAACAGTGTACTGTCAGAGTTGTGCATTATGGAGGAAATGATTCTGAAGAAACTATACGCCTTGAAAGTCAGCAAATCATCAGGTCCTGACGGGTTCCATCCGAGGGTCCTAAAGGAGATTGCACCCAGTATTGTCGCACCCCTGAGGATCATTTATCTGAAATCGCTAAAGTCAGGAGTACTGCCATCCCAGTGGAAACAAGGACATGTCACGCCCATCTTCAAAAAGGGTGACAGATGCTCACCGGGGAACTACAGGCCAGTCAGTCTGACTTCTGTCCTCTGCAAGACTATGGAATTCATCATCAGACAGGCAGTAATGGACCATATGACTGAAAACGATCTGTTTTGCGATGAGCAGCATGGGTTTGTGCCTAGGAGATCGTGCATGACGCAACTCCTTGTGTGCCTTGATGAATGGACGGAGGCACTTGATAGAGGGGACCCAATTGACACCGTGAACCTTGACTTTAAAAAAGCGTTTGACGCCGTCCCGCATGAAAGACTGTGCAGCAAACTTGACAGCTATGGTATTAAGGGGGACATTGGAGCCTGGATCAGAAACTTCCTACAGGGTCCCATACAGAGGGTTTCTTTGAACGGATACACATCTGAATGGTCAAGCGTCACCAGTGGCATTCCCCAGGGCAGCGTGCTAGGCCCTGTCCTCTTTGTTATCTTTATTAACGATCTACCAGACGTCGTGACTTGTGTCACAAGGATCTTCGCAGACGACACTAAGGTCTCCGGGAGAGCGTCAACGGATGAGGACAGGGTCAAGCTACAGGCAGACATCGAGCGACTTTCCGAGTGGTCAGACAAGTGGCAACTGAAATTTAACACCGGCAAGTGTGGTGTCATGCATCTCGGCAACAGCAACCCTCACCATACGTACCAGATGAGAGACAACAATGGCCAATACAGGGAACTGCAAGAAACAGAGCCTGAAAAATACCTTGGTCTACATATTGACAATAAGCTTACTTTTCACCAGCATGTTAGCCAGGCAGTAACGAAGGCCAACAGAATACTAGGCATCATTAAACGCACCTTTTTTAGTAGAGATAACACCATCATCAAGAGACTGTATACGACAATGGTACGGCCGATTCTGGAATATGGAAACGCACCCAGGATCCACCAGTTTGCCGGGGACATGGATAAGTTGGAAAGGGTTCAGCGGAGGGCAACAAAGCTCTGCAGAAGCATAAAAGACCTCCCCTACGAAGAGAGATTGCAGAAGCTCCGACTACCGTCCTTACACCATAGACGAGAAAGAGGAGATATGATCCAAGTGTTCAAGATCCTGACTGGAAGGGACAACATAAATGAGAAGAAGCTGCTTCCAAGAGCATATGAAACCAGAACAAGAGGCCACAATCTGAAGCTGGGGAAAAAACAAGGCAGACTGAACATCAGGAAGCACTATTTTGGTCTGAGAGTAGTGAACAGCTGGAATTCCCTACCAGACTGGGTTGTCAGAGCCAAGGATGTGAATGGATTTAAAGACAGTGTAGACAAGTGTTGGACAAACAGACAATACATCACTCGCCCCACGCATGCGACGAGTATGTTTCAAAGAAGACCTGAGCGGGAGTCACAGGCTTAGGCCTTTATCCTGTATTTGCGGTATCACGGTATCACGGTATGTATCCATTATTCTGAGAACAACATACTTTTCATTTCAACCTTTCGTCTGCGTGAGTAATAACTTGTTAAACTAATTAGTTAGGGAGTTTTCAACAAAGTGACACAGAAAATATAATTAGATCACTGAGGGTGACTGACCTACTGTCAATCTGCATGAACTAACCTATTTGCGTATTCTGTTTTACAGTGGCGATCAGCGTGATAAAGGTTAATTTTAATTTCGTTGACTGTTACCCTAACCATCATACTGTTTTAATGTTGATTTTTCAGGCTAAAACAAGACTCGATACATGATTGGGTATCTCCAGTTGCGAGTTCTGACCTGGAAACATTGTTGGGACATTGAAATAGCAGATAAATGTAGGCCTACTGAAGTTGTCACTGCTAATGACGCTGGCCGCTTATGATCATCAACTGTATCGAGAGCAGTGTGCTAAAGTAAACAAACTATTAGCAAAGTCAAGGGTTAATTTTTACACAGAAAAGGTAGAATCCTGTCAATAGGACTCGAAGAGTCTTTTTATAGTCACTAAGCATCTCCTTGGTGCAAACAATGAAATTGCACTGCCAAAGAATGTGTCCTCCGAACAACTTGCGCATGATTTCAGCGACTTTTTTATTGAAAAGGTGGACTCTGAATCAACGTCATGCACCCCAGTCATCACAGAAACGTTGCATTCAATGAATTCTTTAGAAAGCTTTGACACTGCTACAGCAGCAGAAATTAGGGAGATTGTGAAGGCATCCCCATGTAAGTCCTGTGAACTCGACCCAATACCTACATGGCTCTTAAAATTATGCCTTGAAAGCTCCAACCGTCGTTAACAAAAATTGTGAACTCTTCGCTGGAAACTGCCTTTGTTCCAAAATAATTCAAAAAGTCGCATGTAAGACCTCTCCATAATCACTGTTTAAGTCAGTTCCCGAAATCAAGTTAGTATTTTTGAGGTGTCTAAGGCGCATTAAGCTATTCCCGCTGTGGAGCAAGTCAGTAATCCACGTTTTAAACAGCATAATAATGCTAACAAATTGTTCCAGTTTAGGAAAAAAAAGTATGGAAGTTCTGCGTAGTAAAGGTAGCTTACTGACATATTTAATTCGGGCTCCAACACATTTTTACTTTTAAGTATAATATACAACTATTTTTTTTGTTTCTGAATCAAGTTATCTCAACAGCCCAGAAAGAATACTTCATATTTCCAAGTTTTCTTACTCGGGTTCTTATTTTCATTCACAGTAAGCTTCAGTACTTCAAAGTGAACAGTGAAGAACGCCAAGCTCTATCCATGCGTCACGGGGAAGACAAGCCAAAACACAAAGTAAACATTTTGGTGCGATATTGCGTGATCAGCAACTTGCCTTCTTTACTCAAGCCTGTGGGTCTCGGCGACGAGGGGAAGCAAAGTCTCAACAAGACCGTTCGACCACATCTGAGTGCAGCAGCCGTGACGTTGCATGCCAAACCTGTCATAAATTAGCTCATATGTTAATGGTCAGAGAGAAAATAAAATTAGATCTTTTAGCTTTAAACGAAGATAAAATTTATATATACAACACCATAAACGGGGGAACTCGTTTTTATTTACCATTCAAGCAATTGAAAGCAACGATGAATATAAAATCTTCAATCGTTTCCTCAAGCATTTCAAATAATAAACTTTCTAAATTTTGGACTGGATTAGACACCGAGCAGATATTTTTTGGGTTTCATCTGGTTCCAAATGTTTCGAAAATTTAGCCGTATTCAATGTTCATTTTGCTTAGTTGGACATATAAATACTTACCTGCCGTGATATCACGTTTACAAGAATATTGCCAAAACAAAGAACTCTTTAACGTCGCAAATCATGACGTTGACGTCATTTCTTTTTTTAAACATAAATCAAACTACCCGCCGCGTTAAAACATCCAGAAAATTATAAAATATCGATATATCGCCGAAAAAAAAATTGAATTCGACAGTGTAAATAATCCTCTTTTAGAAAATGAGTAAATTAAAAAAAATACCGGTTTTGCCGTGGAACGGCCCATATATATTATGCCACTTTAGTACTTGGTTATCTGGAAGAGATATTATATAAACAGATAGAAGCTATACATGGAAATGAAATTGCAACCTATATAAAGAAAAAATTGAAAAGATTTCTGGATGATTGCTTATTCATTAGGATCGATACACAATATTGTCTCATTGATTTTCGAAACATGCTTAACAGTTTACATAACGACATACAATTTACAGTTGAAATTAACCAAAATGAACTACCTTTCCTAGATATTCTGCTTTACAAAAAAGACGGCGTTTTAGAAACGGATATTTATTTTAAAGACACAGACTCAAAGCAAAACTTAAATTTTAAATCGTGCCACCCTAAACATACTAAATTAAGTATTCCATACAATCTTGCGAGGAGAATTTACACAATTGTATCTGATCAAAAAGTTAGAAACATTCGGCTGAAAGAACTATCATCCTCACTTTTGAAAAGAAATTATCTAAAATACGGTAATACAAAAAGGCATAACGGAGGCTATTAAAATCCCAAGAACTTCATTATTAAAGACACGGGCGAAACTTAGTCAGGACATAATACCACTTGTCTCAACTTTTAATCCGAAAAAATCTGAATTAATCGACAATGTAAAGAATAATCTACTGATTGGGTATGCAGACGAAAGAATGTCGGATGTCTTAGTGAACAGTAAAATTATAAAAATAGTAAACGGTAAACTACGAATTGGGCAAAAAATACTGTCCAGAGCAGAGATCATAGTCTACATACTGATGAACATAATACTAATTTCAAAATCACTATATGCAAACGTCCAAAATTTGGCCATTGTAATTATTTGAAAGAAGGATCCTATTTTACTTTCGATGGAAAACAGTTCTTTGTTCATGAAAATATGTAATGTGATGTTTAGAAATAGACGCACAGTACATGCCTAACAAATACGGGACACGGCAAAATAGATAATACGTCGGCTAGGTTGATAAAAGAACACTATTTTATTAATTGCTTCAAACCCAAACTAAATAGCTCATGTAAATAAATATAACTCTATACGTTCATTACCAGTAAAATATATTTCAAGTATTTGTTGTGATTGTGACGTCATAGCGTTGAATTTATGTCGTTACATCATTACGTCATCGCTATGACGTCAAATTGTAACGTTATCAACAAGAAACATTATTTACACTGATGAGCCGCGAGGCCAAACATACTTGTATACTTGAATATTAAATATTAGTAAAACCGTAACATTAAAAGTCATATTTTCGTTTTTTAAATATATATATATATATATATATATATATATATATATATATGTCAACGATTTGACGTCATATGATTTAAGGGGAGGTAATCATGACGTTAAGCTGTAAAATACATATTCTGCCTGAGTCTAATTGATTTTTAATTATTATTGATTAACTTTGGTTTAATTATTTTGATGAATTGTTTTTCCTTTACTAACCTAGCTGACGGATTTATGGTTTTCATTTTATAAAATATAATATACTCAACACAAAGAGTTATGGAATTCTCAGAAACCATGGAACAAAAGAACACCAACGCAAACCAGTATTTAATTTTTAGTTATTTAATTAGATGCATGTACTGGCTAGTCGCAGGTGGTTATATTTGTTTGATAGCTCCTATAACCTCGATGTAGCACTGTGCTAAGTAACCTAGGGGTCGAAGTCATTTTTTACAAAATTAGTGTCCACAGAATAGTCCCTACATTTATGAAAAACACACTATTAAGCTGTGAGTTTCAATATTTGTAATTAAGTTCCTTTAGTTGTCACATGGCATCAACGTAATTACCACTACAGCAATATTCCTATGCACTATAGGAATCCTGTAAGGGCCATCTTAATCCACATAATTGACGCAATAGTAACATTCATACACCTGCAATAGCTAAGTACAATCGCTATAGCAACCTATACATATTTTAAACCAACATTCTTTCCCGCTATAGAAAATTTTAGCGACATATGCTACAACTACCAGACTAAGCCAGAGGGCACCTAGCAATATGATTGTATGGTAAAGCCCCACTTAACGTATCTAAACGTACCAGCAAATACCAGCAACAACAATTGACTAAAGACTTGTGCACTCATATTAAGCTCCTATACATCAGATTAGTATGACCCAAACTCAATTTTGACATTCCAAATTAATGATTAGGACTTCATAAGACACACTCCACGTCGTCCTCAAGCACCACTCTTGTAAAAAACGTAATAAGAACCGCAACTTAAAGAAGATTAAGAAAGTGATATATCAGCAAGAAGTACTTGCTATTTAGACCAAACAAAGGCATATGCAGTCCACTACACTGTATTGAAGTGCTGTGTTAATTTAATCTTGTAACCATACCTAGATTTAACAAGTTGATTCTGTCATTAAACCAGTATTCGGGATTAATTTTAGCTGTGGCGCCAGATCACAAAAAACTAGATGTTATTTGGATTATAAACTCTCCTGAACCTATTGTACTCAAGATGGGACGTTCACACACTTGCACGTTTGCCGTAGCTGCAGTATAGCAAACCCAAAACTGGGGGATGTAGTTTATGTTGTGTCCACCATCTGCGAATAAATGGTATGTACTGATTCGGTTGGCAGGTCAGAATATATAACTAACGTCTTCCTCGATGAGCCACAGTCGCCAACAACAAACTGAAGGAACTAATTCAAATAGAAGCAATTTCCTCAATAAAGTTTATACGCTATTTCTATCTCAAAAATTTAGATATGCTCAAGTGGATGGGGTAGTGGATACAATTATGTACAAAAAAAACTTGCGTCATTATTTACCCCAGCAAATCACCTACGACTGGCCTGTGTCACATACCGACACATTCGCCCCTAAGCAAAATAAGTGTTATTATACTGAACACATTATACTAATATAGTTTCTAGTGTTAAAATATTTTGCTCTAATACTTAATATATTACTGTTTCTACATGTACAACCACTTTTACTACTACTTCTACTATAACTTTTACTACAACTGCGCATAATGATACTAATCATTATTACTTTTCTTACTATTTCTTCTACTACCAGAGATATTACTACTTCTACTACTGATACATCAAAATACACCTCAGATAACCATTATTTATTCGACCACTGCTATTGCTATACCTCCATCTACTACTACAACATGTAGTTAATTTCTAAATACTGTTACTGCTACTAATGATATTTTTCCAACTAAGATTAAATTTACTACTACTACTAATATATAAATGTTTTTAATTTATATTAGTATAACTGCAAAGTGTTACTGTTCAAGTACAATTTTTTTATTCTACTTACATGTATATATGAACGTATCATAAAATACTTTTATTTTTAATACTTCTAATACTAATACTAATTGATATTACACTTTTACTACTACCACTACTGTTACTAATACTACTTATAATGATATTGCTGTAACTGTTGCAACTAATACTATGTATTATATTTGTATCAGTACCACTACTACTACGTTTTTGCTTTTGCTAAAAATCTAAATTTTATACAGGATAAGTTAACTGGTCTAGGTGACTGTAGCTTGGTCATCCAGGCATGTACAGTAGATATATCACAGCGGTTTGTAAGCCAGTGGTTAGTATGTACTCGACAGTGTGACAATTCGCATGTGAAGACAAGGTGTGGTTATAAACTATAACACTAACCGTTAACATGGCATGGACGTAATGCTAGTTGACAGGAATTCTGGGTAAGTAAGTTAGCTTTTTTATCATTACTATAAAGTTATGGATTAAAATACTCAAAACGAGTTAAGAAGGTTGTTAGAAATTTCAAACAACATGCATGTATTTAGCAATTGTATAGACCATAAGGAGTATGAGAAACCGTGGTTTATGTTGATTGAGGATTAAATGAGTAAGTGTACATGAATGTACCTGTAAGTAACACCATCAAATCCCAACAGCTACTAATATACAAACATCTCTCCAAAGACATTGGTAACTTTTGACTGTATTGACGTTGATTTGTTTATAAAACACTTAATACACAACCAAAATATAGAATGTATTAGTAGTTGGAATGTTAACTGTCATCACGCATTAAACCATAACATGAACTTATGATTTCATGAATTCACAATTAAATTTAGTTTTCATTTATACTGACGACCGATACAGCGAACATGAAACATTTTACATAACTCCGTTTGTTAGTGTCACTTTGGTAATGGGGATGTTAATGTTTGACATCATGAAACTATCTTATATGTATTTAATTGTAAGGTCAATTAGTATGTATTGTTTTTTAAAGCGTATTCAACGTTACACACATAATAAGGCATATACTGTGTGCAATCCAGTTCCAATGCAGTCCCAAAAGAGTTTTTTCATTGCGTAGATACAGATTTGCAATTTGAGAAATGTTACATGTTTGTATATTTGTAAGGAACGACGTCTTTTATAAAACTTTAAGAACAGTTGTAAAATGTTCAGTTTAATTTTCTTGAAAATATTTTCGAAAGCACTTTATGCAACATTTGATCAGTTTTGCACTAACCGGAGTTCCAGCAAAATTCCGATGCTCATTAGAAACATCATACTCTTTTAGATAAGCAGGTATATAATGCTACTAAGTGTGTTGTTTGTTATCATCAAACGGAATTTTATGCTTTTGTTGGCAATGGGAACGAAACCAATTGTTGAATTTCAAAATAATATGACACAGTATTATACGAACAGTAAAAAGGAAAAAAATAATTGCAAAACAAACATTTTTGTTCTATTTATTGCAAAAACGGTTTGTACTATAATTCCAATTGACAGCGTTCATAATGACCAGACAAGAAATCCACTTTCAATGTCCATCGGAAACAGTATACTTCATTAGATGAGCTTCTATACATGACCAGTGTGTGGCTTTTTTATGTATCCGAGTACCATTTAAGGTACTTCGCATATTTCCTGCACGTGCTTATACTAGAAAATTTATATATAGGACAGTTTGATAAGATTTAGTGTAGTTCTTCATAGCGCAATCGGTTGAGTGATTGACTAGCAATGCAAAGGTCATGGGTTCGATTCCATTTCGATCCAAATATTTTTTTTAATGATGTGTCCGATTTATTGACTTGTAAATCCATAACGCAGTGATCAAGGGACATGTTATATTTAGTCGTCGTTGATTAGAATAAGTGATTAGAATAAGTGATGTTATATATGCGATCCAATTTATATCCACTTACATGTACGTTTTACAAGTCAATAAAATAGGTATACATGTATAAGATTTGATCGAAATATAAAGCCACACATTGAAGCTTTTTAAGATCAATATTGCCCATTATTATGTTTAAACAATATAATTAACCTTGTATGCAAGTTCATGAATAAAGTCCATGAATAAATAATAATGCATTTTAATGACAGAATTTTAATTTCCAGGTATATAGGTAACTGTGTCTCAACTTCAACTTTCTGACATTTTAACCCTTTACCTGGTAGCAATGACACCATCGGCGTATACGTCGGGGATATAGATAATAGTAATTTGGCTATCTATAGCCAGTATCTGACGGATAAGAGTACACACTCTCACCAATACACCTAATTGGAAATATTGGAAAGCTAGTGTGAATTTGACGTGTGTCATTTTCAAGCCCTATTAACTGCCTTTTTGCTTAACAACAGCATAATAGTGTAAACGTAAAGTTTGAAGAAAAATTAATTCCCTTTCTAACGGTGTATTTTTTATACAATTTGAAGTATGAATTGGTAGAGTGCCACTGGGTTAAATGGATACAATCTCTTTTATTACTGACACTTAGATTTATGGCACCTATTATTTTCAAGTCCTTATAACTGCTTGTTTGCTTCACAAAAAACATGCATGTTTACTGTAAATGTAAAGTGTGTAGATAATTAAATTTCGTTTCTAACGGTGTATTTTCATACAATTTGAAGTATGAATAAGTAGGTGGCAATTGGATTAAAACGATACAAATCAATATATTTCCAATATATTTTTATTTAGATTTATTTTATTAAGCATATAATATACCGCACGGAGTAACGATTTTTCGACTGTGTACAATAGAATAGCGTTTCCAAAACCTAGATCAAGATCAGACGCCGAGTAACTGATACAGCTGAGACACGCAGTAGCTCGGAGTCTAATCTGGATATAAGCATTGATACAGCTCAGATACTGAGTATCTCACCAGAATCAGCTATATTTATTTCTATGTCACTGAAAAGAGTGTCGACCCTAATCAGGCGCCGTATTTGAGGAACGACTTCTAATCTGAGCATCCACAGTCTGCAATACGTGCGCCATGTCTTGCATTTATCTCACGTTCATTTTTTATGCATTTAGTCAAATTCCAATAAATACTCAAAATCTACACAAAATTGCATTTGTATCACTTATTTTGTTGTGAGATCGAACAGTTTCTGTGTAGACGAGACGCCGAGTAGCATGCGATCTTATCAAGGTCTTAAACTGTTTTACGATTCTAGAACGAATTATTTTTCTCGTATTAATTCAGACAGTTTGGATCTCGATCACAATGCTGAGTGACTCGGTGTCGCAACTGTTTGAAATCTAATAGAATATTTTCTTTCTTGTGAATTCCTAAGCAACTAGTTTGAATATTGATCAGACGCCGTGTAGATCGGCAATGCATCAGGATCCAAACTGTTTGACACCTTAGAATAAATTTAATTACCTTTCATAATAGTTTTACACAAGCGATTTGGTTGAAGATGAGACGCCGAATAGTTCGCCATGTAATCAATATCTAAACAGATTTACATTTTATGAAGAAATATTACTTTCATATATATTCAGTCAGTTTGGATCCCGATCACAATGCTGAGTGACTCGGCGTCGCAACTGTTTGATGGATGTTAGAATTTTTTTTAACGTGAGTTCCTACGCAATCAGTTTGAATCTTGAGCAGAAGCAGTGTAGCTAGGCACTGCAATAGGATCCAAACTGTTTGACACCTTAGAATTATTCAATTTATTACTTTCTTTCTAGTTTAACACACATTTAGATATAAATGAGACGCCGAGTAGCTAGGTTCTCATCAGGATCTAAAATGCTTGACAGCTAAATTTTCGTTTCATTTGTTCAGTTTGGATATAGATCATAATATGAGGTGAGATGCCGAGTTGCGAGATGGGACAGAAAAAATTGTCACAGACTTCAGATGTAATTTGCTTGATTGGTTAATTAGTTGATTGATATTTCGATCTACAACCGAGGATTATACTTACTTTTGATGAGCCGAAGCTTTAGTACCCCCGAGTCGAATCTTTATATTCTTTATAGTACCTAGAATGTGTTCATTTTGACAACGCTATGGTAGTCTCTTATAATTCATAACTGAATGACATGGAACATTCATTTGTTTGTATTTATTATGTAAGTGTATTATGTTGTATCCATGATGAGACTTGAATAAAGATTATAATATTATTACTACCGTATCCGGTGTGTGACCCAACGGTCAAGCGGCTTCCCGTTGATATTAGATAGCATGATTGTCGAGTGTGCTCTATGGAAGTCCGCAATTTTATTGGTCAACTATATTTAGATGTTGACCTCAGGAACAGCTAGAACCTTTCGTGTGATAATGTATCTGCATATTTCATAAATCGACATAGATCGTACTTTCCGAACGGTGACCAGTAGTGCGTGCAACCTCATATGCCAGTCATACGGAGATCACCGATCAACATTAGGTCATGCCTGTCGACCTAAGCCTCTTTTTATGCAATTGTTTTGTATAGTAACACTATAATTAGATTTGGGAATTCGTAAGATATTTGAACATACTTAAAATGTGTAGACACCCGGACAGTACAATATAAGTAGAAGAATGAGATTTTAGCCTTTAATCGAGGACTAGCTCTAACCCGCTCTCATCAGGTAATTGATAAGCCGCGGAAAGTCGCGCTTATCAGGTAATAGATAAAGTCGCGCTATTACGCGCTAATAAGGGAATAATGAAACACACGCTGACACGCGAGCATTAGGGATAGGGTTAATAAGAAAAACTGTTATTACAACCAACCCTGACTGTAATATTTTCTAATTTTGTATGACCAACTACTTCATCAACCATATATTCGAATAAAATGAAAATAAATATACATTGAATGATTCTTTTTTTTGTAATTCAATCTTTGAGCATTTTGCAAAATTTAAATAGCTGATAACATCTTTCTGAACACCTTTATTCAAAATGTGTTTAGCCTTTCTTGTAATGAATGATGTTGACTACTTATTGAGCGAGACTTATATTCATTAGCTTTGTTTATTTTTAAAAAAAAATAAAATCATCAAAATTCCAAGTTTTTGTCATAAAAAGAGACCTTAAAGACAAACCACACGATAAGTTTTGCCTATATTTTCACACATTGTTTTTTAGGCTATTACCATTCTTCAAGAAATGTTTAATAACACCTTGTATGGAAACTAAGCGCACCCGCGAAGTACCTTTATGCATACATTTGCGTCGGAAAACGAAGTCATTTTTTGTTTTTAACTGAATATGACCGAATATATACTCAACCAAGACGGAAATTGCCCACTTTTGTATTCTAAATTTCTCAGCATCTCATACTTCAATTGTATTTAACGTTTATTTTATAGAGAGTGACAGACAGCATAGAAACATTGTGACTCACTAACTGGCACATTGTTTTGAAAATAAAATATATATTACTCTTTTTCCTTAAGATAGCATTTTTGCTAAGACATGTTTTCCAATGAATAAAAACGATGACGCTCATATTTAGCAGCTTTAACCTTTTCTTAAATAATATAAAATCACATTAGACTTTTGTTCATCACAACTTTAAAGGCGTTATTAGGGCTTGAAGCTCTTATTATATCAAATTACCTCCTTTAATTTGAAATTAGATGAACACAATAAGTGAACGTATGAGCCTTTAAGATCTCACACAAAACTTGATTTGATAAAGTACTTTATATAAGGATATGGAGTTTTGAAATTTACATAGTGTAAAGTAAACGTAAAAATGGATACTATCTTTGTTGGCTGAGTATATAAATAAGAAATGTTGTGAAAGGTAATATAACTTGCATAAATGATTGATTAATATGAATCAAGCAACGGGATGGTTCGATTTAAACACTTTTGAACTGTTTATTGCAACCATGTTTTATTGCAATGCTCTTGCCAACTAGATTTGCAATAACCTGACTTGCAGTAAAATGTCAAAGTCCATCGGAAACGTGTTACTGTAGCACATGAACATATTATTAGAGCTTTTATCATCCGACAAAATTCATTGCATTCGTCGGCGTCGGGAGTTATGTTTAACGTTTAACAGAATGTAACTCAATATTATAAAGAATGAGTCACGAAAATATATGATTGCGTTTTGTGTTGACATGATTGAAATAAAAGCAATTGCAATATAAAACCATTTAGCAGAGTTCATTCAATAACTTGTTTAATAATTGCATTTGCAATGGACACATTCAATCATATTTGCAAAAAATGGTATCATCAGAAACATACTCCATAAGATTATCACATGGAATTGCTATTTTTAGGCTTTTTGATCATCCGACATAATTTGAAGCATTCGTCGGCGTCGGAGTCGGGAAATATATTTTGTTTCTATTTTAGCAGATTATAGCTCAGTATTATTCGAAAGGTAGTCTAAAATCAGAATGGATCGCGACATCGATTTATTGCAGTTCGTGTTGACATCATTGAAATAAACGAACATGCAAATTAAAACTTGTTGGCATTGTTTATTAAAAAACGTTATTAATGCAATTCTGGTGGACACGTTCAATCACTTTGACATTCACCGGATTACAATAAAAAATTAAAGTCCATCGTATCGTAAACGTTATACTCAATTTAATGATAATCTGTACATGATATAATGTACGTCTTGATCATTTGACCTAATTTGACACATCGGTCGGCGTCGGGTTTTTTTTACTTTAAAATATAAATTAGAAATGTTTTCTAATGTAAAACAGAATTGCCAATTTGGTTCATTGAACATTTGGTTAACATAAACTTAGTAACTAGAAATGCAATAAAACATTTTAGCAGTGTTTATTGTAAAACTGTTTGAATTGTACTTGCAGTTATCACGTTCAATCACTGTTGCAAATTTCGCAATAGCACAAGAAAATACTTAGTCATAGCACTCGTAGGCATCGTGCATTTATAATATCGTGTTCAGGTAAGAAAGTCTACTAGCTGACTTGAGAGTGGTCGGCGGGTCTACCCAGTTGCCGATTTGTATATGGAACAGTTCATAAAGGGTCTTTTGGTACGTCGTGTCTGTCTATAACTATACGTCGTGATCATACATTAAAATAGTAATTTCGTCCCTTACAAGCAATGTATACACAGGTCAGTAAAGGGCTTACTGAACTGTTCTGTATTGTTAGTCATTTTTGAATGCATCTTAAAAACAATCCTTAATAGAAAAAACTGGACGAAACTGGATTAAAACTAGATATTTTATGTGGATATTTCTTGGATAAATAGGCATACGGTCTTCAAGGTCAAATGTTTCCCCTCAGAACATGCGGCTTATGTTATTATTTATTATAGAAGTAGCTGTCTGCTACACTGTACAATTGTTACTTTAGACTATCGTTGAGATGTTTGCAGTGTTTCATTCCATTCTTTTAGTACAAATGGTTTAACTTATTAACTCTTAAGTTCAATTTTACGCCCTTCGACTAATTCCTTCGGATGAGACTAAAAAACCGAGGTCCGATGTCCGAGGTCAGTGCTTTTAGGTGGATATCCGAAATAACTAGATAATGTTATCTAGTGTAAGAGTAGGGTATCACGCCTCGGTCTCATGTGTGTGTGTGTCACTCTATCCGGGGGACACATTAGTCCATGCTCCTTCAAGACCCCTCCGAGCAAGGTTCAATATTTTACATATAACCTATTTTCTATTCACTGGTAGACTGTATGCAAATGACTAGTATACTCGTCGCTAAGGTTGAATGAGTTGACTGTATTATACAAATGAATATTGTCAAAGGAATTAGCATAATATTTCTTTGATAGATATAGCTTCAAATTATGGCAGCATTGCAAGTAGAGTAGTACATTTACTTGCATAAGCAACATCTTGATTGCGTATTTGTTACAGGATATAAATATAGCCAATTGACAGATACCAGATATCAGTTGAATCAAATTCATTTAATCAAAGTCATTATCAAAAATGGTGATAAATGACAATATAAGCATACTAAAGATGAGGAAATAAACGGTAACTCTAAGTAAGTGTTACAACTATTTTGTCATGTAATTAAAATGATTACATATTATTCATATGTTGATACATAGCGAGGGGAAATATCGATTAGGAGATCATACTTCATAATCACATTTTACCTTATGTATAGTCATAAACCAACCATAAAAATCTTAACTATCTGATATTATACTGTGCGAAAGGATTTCGACGAACTTAACATCTATATTGATTGCAGACACAGTGAACACGGATATATTTATATATATGTACATTCATATATTATATACAGAACATATATAAACAAAATATTCCCCTAGTGCAGTAGAAATATCATTTCAGTGTGCAACTATCTGTACATAAATAATGTAACTATCTAATTTGCTGACAGCAATTTCTAAATACTATTTAAATTAACATTTCCGAAAATCGCCGGTTCAGGTTGCATAGTAAAGTAGATATCGTTTAATAGACATTTGAATATATAACTCCAGTTACACTTAAAGAAAAACCAAATTCGTTTAAGGAGTTTAAAGAGGATCTGTTTATTGCCAAATCAGCAACAACAAATACAATAATTGTTAAGTGACGAGCAGAGTTCGATTTAGACAGCATCAGTGCGACATGTATTACTGAGCAATAGCGGTATCAATTGTAAAGCTATAACAAGTAGTTTTTAATGTGACGACGTCAATAACTACAAATTCCGACGTTATCAAGTATTGATAGTCGTTCTTTAAGATATCATGAGGTCATGCATTATAGAAATACTGACGTCAGGACATTAAATTATACTTTATAATATTGGAATCTAATATTTTTTTTTTTTTTAAAAACTTGAACTATTTATCCTTTCGTATTTAGTTTTGGTTTGAAAGCTTTTAAAAATATAATTTCCTTTTCTAATCTAGCCGAGGTACTTTCGATTTTTAATTTTAAAAAGAAACATATGAAAGTTTAATGCAGTATTGTTGCAGGTGTCTAAATGACTACTGCGAGGGAAGTGTCTCGTTGAAGGGGTTCTGATCTGTTGTGCATGTATGGTTCTTCTAGTTCTGAGTTTATCCCCATGTCTAATCGATATAGTGTTCACTCTATCAAATACACATTATAACATATACTATGCCAAACCTCCAACGCAACACCCCGGATATTCCCATTACTTCCAACGTTAAACATGTCTTAAGTTAGTCTGGTCAATTCTGTAATGTGTGTATATCCTGAATAGATTTATTCTGCAATTCATAGAGTGATAAATGGACAATATTCTTGGTAAACAAAAACAAAATGAATTGGCATTTGGTCCAAAAAAATATGGAATTTTGTGAAATCTCATTTTAATGCATTTTCAATGGGGAATGTTAACCAGAAATTAGCGATACGTTTTGGATACATGGTTATTATTCGTCAGAAGTGTCAATGAAAATTCGTTGCCATTATTAACAACTTTGAGGGCAGTACATCAATTTAAAAACACAAATAAACATTTAATAATTTTGTGTCAACTTTACCATCGATTTAAAACACCCGCTCTGATATAAAAAATAGAAGGGAGCTCGGAGGTGTTGCGTTGGCAGTTTGGCCTAGTATACAAAACATTCTTAACGTCGCATGACATATTTGCGTTAATATCAAATATTTTGCCATTAAAGTTAATGTTCTTGTTTCTTTGAATATGTTTACATATACTACAGTTTGATTTTACGCATTGTGTTACCCTATGGTGTCCTTTTATGTTGCAATTGTATTGGGAATTTTGACTTTGGTTATAATTATTTTTAGGTTTGTTGGTGGGCGTTTACTTGTTATCAGTTTGGTGTTTTTGAGACATACTACTGTGTGTACCTGTCTTATGATGACGTTTTAATCTGATAATTGTTGAAATAGGTCTGATAACCCCCGAATGTTGTTGTGTTTAGAGTAAAACTAACTGAATGGAAAGTAGTGTTGCTCGAGATCAGTTTCTATATTTAGCTTAAACTGCACCAAGAACTGTATCCATACCCTAAACACAGCCATCTAAACACACACGCAAATTGCTTTTTTGAAATTTTATTTTTCCCGACGCGTTTCGTACGTTATTCATCAGTGGAATGAATACAATATGTTCATGGTAACTACGTGGTATCGTTAACACACATTTTATGACGTCACGTCATCATGACATCATAAGGCTTTGTTTAATTTAGCAATGTATATTTTTACGAAATACTATCTGAACGTTTGGGAGAATTATATCATAATACTAAACGAAAGAATGTACCAATACAGGTTATACATACAGGGATTAAGTAAGCCTTATATATTCCCAATTCACAGTTACTAAAAGTCAGGGACAAAAATATCACAAACATAACACCATTTATATATACGCACACTCCCAAACACAAGGAGGTATACGGTATCATAAGAAAAAACATGGATGTTTTAAATTCGGATAAGAACATGAAAATAAGTTTGAATGAAACGAAAGTCGTAAAATGCAAATGACAACTTCTTTATTGAAAATTTCTACTGATTAAATCCGAATTTATTAAACTAAAACATGCCCGTCAGTCACCAAGTGCAACGAGCCCAGATGTGGACTCTGTAAGCACTTACTAGAAATGTTAAGCTTAACTATCCATGCTTTAAAAAGCAACGCCGACGTAATGACGTGACGTAAATTTGTTGTAACACAGGGAACGCCACTCTAGGAGACGATAAAACAGCCATTTGAGTCTTGGTTTAAACATTTGAATGAATCTTTCCCTTCTGTCTTCTGGTAACGATGCTGTCTGTTTGCATTTTGAAACAAGAGTTGCATGCGGCCCTTAATCGCTCATCTGGTACTTCTGATTACGGTCATGTAAATTGACCAGTAATGAGTATGTTTTTACTTATTCACGCCACCCACTGGTGACGATGTTGTTTGTGCTAGTAAGATTATTTAAAGAAAACTGGCGATGGGTCAACGTCTCTGGTTGCAATTATTTTTAAGATAACAAAATGATTTGAAGAAATCTGGTACAGAGTTATCAATTGACCAAGTGTGTAAAATTATTTTGAATTTGAACCAGATGTTTCAGAGAAGAAGATTTTTAATGTTTTACTCTACATTAACATAAGGAATACGTACCCCACCCACTGACGGCCATGTTTTTGAAGATAACAAATTTATTTTAATAAATCTGGTACATGGTCATCAATTGACTATTTGTGTAAAAACATTTCTTTCAAATCGGACCAGTAGATTTTGACAATAATATTTTTAAAGTTTTCACTACATAGCCGTATAAGGAACATCTGCCCCACCCTCTTATGTTTTTTAAAGATAGTGAAAATAATTTTAAAAAACTTATAGAGGGTCACAAATGGCATATTTGTGTAAAATTATTTACAATTCGGACCAGTAGTTTTTGACAAGAAAAAGTTTTTTCAATTGGTTTCCATAGCAAACACAATTTCAATTGGATGACCTATATTTGTAGATATCTAAGAGAGTACCTTACAATATACAAACCTATAAAGTGTTAATGAAATTGGCCCAGTGGTTTCCAAGAAGAAGATTTTTGAAGAAAAAAATTGCGACGGTCGACGGACGAACGACGACGTACGACGGACACAGGGCGATCACAATAGCTCATCTTGGCACTACGTGTCAGGTGAACTAAAAAGGGGACACCCGGAATTTCGGTTCTACTGTTGCACAACTGTCGATATGTTCTTACTCTTGTGTCTCGTACGTGTTGTCTGTGTACTGTCATGTGTTTTCTTAAGTCGTTAGTCTCTCCAATATACTCTTCGTGGCATCCGTTGCATATAATTACATAAATGACATTTTTACATCACAGCTAGTGTTTTCTTTCACTGATACTTTCTTGCCACATTTAACGATTAACCATGCTCCTTTCATTAGATAGTTGCACAAACCGCATCGAGTGACTTTTGGTATCGTTTTATTCTCTTCAAATTTGGCTTTAGTGATTAGTCTTTTTAGATTGGGTGATAGTGCTTACTATTATTACTACTTAGTAGTACAACTGCTAATATTGCTACTCTCACTATTACTGCTACTGATACTTTCTATTACCTTACTCGTTCTTATTATTTTACTACTACTACTACTTCTACTTCTTCTACTACTGCTTACTCCTACTAGATCTACTACTACCTACTAGTACTAGAACCTATTAGTTTTGTTACGTCTACCACCAGCTACGATTTCAACTACTACTAGATATTCTACTTCATGCTTACAACTATTACAACTGCTACTACTACTAGGCCAAATAAAAAGTACCTGTGTTTCCTATTACATGCCAAAAACATAGTATAATACATTGAACTTTCTGATGGAGTATCTTATATAGTTAGATCTATATTAATATATGAAAATAAATGAAAATGTTTTATTGTGCAGAGCCCTGTGGTTATTCATAAAATAACTATTATAAATATCGTTTCAAATTGTTATTCTATTGGTAGACTCCATTACAAAAATTACCTTCAAAATCTAAACTGGTATCATTGATGTTCAATATTGGTGTACCAAAACAGCAAAGTAGTGACATATATGATATATGGAGTTAATTATGTTTCGAAATGTGTTGTATACATGTCAAATGAGTCAATGAGATGTAGTGTCTGCATGTTGAATGTGTCAACGGTAAACTCACTAGCAGATTATATGTGCAAGGAAAGTACTTTACGACATATTTAGAGCAAATTTCACTTAGAAAGCTGCTAAATCTTATTTAACAATAAACTGTGCAATACTTAAACGTCTATAAATGAGCTTTTTAAACAATTAAGTGGTACGTAGCTTCTATTACATGGTCCGCAGAAAACGTCTGTAACAAGCGCCGCAAAACTTATTGACATTCGCTGATACATTTATCGAAAAATAGAGAAAAAACAGTTTATGGTCGGAGGGAAAAAACTAGGGTTACCGGAAACACAGGTCTGTTTTTATTTTACCCTACTACTATCAAAACAATTACTACTACTATTACAACAATTACTACCACTGTTAAAACTATAACACGAATGACTACTACTATTATTATTACCGCTACTTTTACTATAAGATCAATAACTAACACACTACTTACCAACCACTTCTACTACTGCTAATACTTATGAAAATATACTATTCTAACGGGTGGTTCCACCACAGGTTTTGGTGCTGAAATGAGCGCGAACAAATTATTCATTTTACTTCCTCTTATCTGGAGCTCTGATGCAGTGTAAAATTATGGAACTATTATGACGAGTCCTAGGTCTAAGTGGGGCATATCTAAACAGATGTTTACCCAAAATATAGGAAGTTGATTCCATTAGATGTCCCACAAGTTGCTAATATATATGTGTGTATGTCAATTACGGTTGAGCCTCAGTTTTTTCTCTTCTCTCTATCTTATTCTCTCTCTTATAGTGTTTGTATTATTTGTGAAACTGTAAGGGAAGGGTCATCTCTATGTTAGCAGAACTTGTTGACCAACTTCTTTTCCTGTAAAAATATTGGACATAAAATATGTTTGAACGAAACTACTACTAATTATAACAGTTACTTAGTCTACTACTACTACTACTTTCTTCCATTATTAATACTCCAACTACTGTAACCTACCATTACTACTAATTCTTCTTCTACTGCTACCAATTACTTTTATTACTGTTACTATTACTGCAACTACTACTACTACAACTTACTATTACACACTAGTACTGTCACTACTAATACTTATTCTACTGCAACTACCACACTACCATATGCACTACTACTTTTAACATTACTACTTCTATTTCTAGTTTTGTCGTTGCATTTTATATCTTTACAGCAACAAGTAATGTATTTCTACCTCAATTTCCGACATAGGTTCCCGTTATCTGTTTGACCAGGATACATAAATCATACTAGTTTTTTTATGCCCATAAACTCTATACTTGATTTTAAATTCCACACTCCAACAAACTATAATTACTTCAATATTGATGTAAATGCGAACAGTGTTAACAACTCAAGATTAAACTAGTGACAGTTTTAAAAGAATACAGCAGCCAACTATTGGTTGAGCCTTCTGCGTTGCTCCCGTTCAGTTCGCTTAAACACGGTGGACAATCATTCTATAGAAGTTCATACCTAAGCCAGCAAGGTTTACCCTTAATTGATGCATGCAATATATTTATTGAATTCAAATTATATTACAATTAGTCCTTATACTTGTATAATTTGGAAGTTATGTTCTGTAAAACAAATACCTCTGATTACATATTATAGTCATATTTTCTCTGCAGTCGCCAATGCACAAAAAACTGCTGTTTTAACACCATATTGTGAAAATGTTGAAACAGATAGATCGGCGCATTTAGCTTTACAAATAGAAATGTTCATATACCGGTAGGTAAGTATAATCTACCTACTCAGTACACAATATAAGTGCAAACCTGTTTTGACTACCGAACTCATTATGGCTATTCCATCAAGTCAGTTACATTACTTTTACTTAACAGTGTCGGCCCATTGACATATATAAGATGGAAGTAATTCTGATGGATATTCTGGAACGCATATCTTCATTACTTATTGCTTTTACCGTATAGTTTCTCGAAAAGAACACGTTTTCGGAACAGTATAAGGTTCCAATGTTGCACTTTTCTCTATATTATACCAACTAACACATTCTATATTTTAACTAAAAAAATTGCGATTCACCTAAATAGAGTGCCACGACCTTGTCTGAATAACTGCACTCAACCAATGGTATGTGTGAAATGCGTTAGTATGGGTGGACGCTTCAGTCGTGATGAAAGAAAAGTTGACAGTTCCTATTGGAGCATTCCGCTTTACTTTCTCTTTAGCCAAAGTAACCACCCACCTTGCGGAGAGTTACCATGTGTATACATGCTATAGGACTATAATAAATGCTATATGTAATTTATGGTTAAACTATCGTTAGATTAGTATCATTTCTGGATGAATGAGAGACATTCTCGACAAAAAGAGAAAGTAGATCTCTAAGAAACATTACAGTTTCGATGATAATTTAAGTTGTGTAAACACAACCTGAACGATGTAAATTGTGAGCTATTTGAAGTTATCTTTAAATGATTGAATAGCATTAAAGGCACTCTTGGCATCACTAATATTTGAAGAACGGATTTTGATATTCCATATAATAAAAGGGTCTTTACTTTTAAACAATACAGTTTTACATCTTATTGATCCAGATCAGATACTAAATGTATTCATGTCTTATTGGATATACACTGCTCACATTCTGATGTTTAGATAGTTAGCTTATATTAAATTTTAACCAGACAGAACTTTTTCCAGACCAGACTCAGATTTATTCAGTGTCGAATCTGGTTTCTCACTCTCTGCACTGCAAACATTAAGATCAAACTATACATTACTTGTTCAAGAAACATATTATTTTATAAGATGTTACAAAAACAACTTGTATTTAGGCTTTGCCTATGGACGGAAAAAAGCAAAATTGTACTAATAAGTAAAACTTAATGCTTCTTGATTTTGACAATATTGTGGCACATTTACCAAGAGTCTTAATAAACTATCATCTAAGATATGACATTGTGACCTATTTTTTGACCCCATACGACCAATCTTCAAAGTGAAGCTATAACTCTTAAAGATGAATAGCCTGAGCAAATATGATCTTAATGGGGGTAAATCTATGGCCGCTAGAGTGTACCAAACCAAATGTTGATGGACAACAGACATCTACTGGTCACTATAGTTCACTTGAAAAGTCTCAGGTGAACTAATAAAAATAGGATTACGAACAAACAAGAATTGTGTCACAGAAAGTGACAAATGTCCCCGACGGCCGAGGTTTTTGTCACTGCAATGTATTCATTTGGCTTTCAAATAAAAACATACAGCAGGCTATAATTGTACTCCTTGTCGTTGTTGTGTTGCAATATTTAAAGAAAAACGCTTGTTCTAGCTTATCCAAATGAATCATCAACATAGTATCATGACGTCATATGATGACATGATGACGTTGTTGTGATAACAAGGTTTGTCAATGTCATAATGAGGACTTATTTCTTAATTAAGAAATGATCACATTATCAAAGAGTTATGGCCAGTTAGGATGAGTTACCTCCCTTCCTATTCACTTGAAATAATATAGGATGAGTTATCTCCCTTTTCACCGGAGTTGACCTCTAAATGACCTTGACCTTTGCAGGACGTGACCCAAATTGTACTGACCTCAATAGATTATTGTGGTGAGTACACATACAAAATATAAAGTCTCTAACCCACGTTATTTAAAGTTATGGCCAAGATTAAAGTTGTGTGCAGACAAACAGACAGAAAGACAGACCAAAAACAAATATTCCCCCGACTAAGTCGCACGGGTGCATAACAATGATGCAAAATACAGTAATGCTGTGTGGTCAAAACTTGCATTCTGGTTCAGTATAACAGAGACCATACATTAACCATTTCCTCCACAGAAGTGCCTACAACACCTCTACCTACACCTCAGTATAAATATATCAAATGCGTACTTGCTACCCAGTGACTGTTTTGAACATATGAGGTAGTTCAAAGCAAGATAAAAGTACAGCAAAAAGCTCTGACAGGAGCTCCCTGCAAAAAGTTACTTTCATCTTACTTTAAGCAGTCAGTGTTTATGACATAGTTTGATATAGGATATTTGCACTTTTGGCTATGGAAGAAAGGGGTAAAGCAAGGTGAAAGTAATCAGAAAGCACCTAAGAGGCTTTGTGCTTTACTTCTATCTAAATATTCTTACATAATGCAGTAACTTGACAAGTTGTCTTGCACATCAACAATTGGACATCATGTAGTGGTTGAATTAAATGTTATACTGTAAATGAGACAACTGTTGGCATCGATATTCAAAATAAGTGTGTCAGAGAGTGAAATAGCACATTGGCAAAAAGACAAACATGATCTTGTTAAGATTAAGGTTCTCTACTAGGGCTTTCAATTCTGATTTTATTTTACTGGCACTTTAGGAATTATTTATAAACACAGCAGGAAAAATATTTCGTTATGTATATTTAATTTGCTTTTTTTTTATTTCATCAGTTCGTATAATACACAGCAGTAAAACAACACAACAACACTAAAGTTACGTTTCAATTTCATATATACATAATTACAGCTTTTAGAGACTATATTAAAATCATTTGTCACAAATTGACACAGCATAGTTTTTCTTTTAAATAATTAACATGGATGCAGGGCTCCGCATAAGGAGATTTCTTCAAAAACTTAAATTTTTATGTCTGTATTAAACCATATGGTGTGACAGACACTGTGACTACTCATTATAATTGGTTCAAAGGGACAATTTTAATGATTAGTTAAAATACACCATAGGATTTGCTGCTGTCATGGAATTTGATCCATTTTAACTTATCCACCGCTCTAATCAGTTCATCTAATTACTACTTCAATTCAGCTCAAACTTATGTTGTTCTCTCTTGAAAAAAAATCAGTTTTAATTTGTATCAAATTCTCTGACTATCTGTATGAAAGTCCATATTGGATGGGAAACTGCTGAATGTCATGGTTGATGCTTGTCCTACATTGTTTACCACTTCAGGCAGGGAAACATTCCAAACATTGCACTGGTGAGTCAGGAAACAGCATAAAGGCTATGCTGATTCTGCAATAGATAGTACATAAATAATGTATTGTTATGTATAAGGCACTCTACAGGCCTCAAACATCTCAGGACTTTTGTGTTGTTGTTTTCTTTTATAATTTGTGCATGACTTAACATATTGACCAAATAACAGGTTTTATTCCGCACAGTGACACTAGTGTTCTCTAACAATTGTTCAGCATGTTTGGTATATGTATTCAATCAATGGAGCTAAAGTTCCAAATCAGAATGATAATAAATTAATGTTGACATAGTTATACTCATACAGGGCTACAGATAACTGACATGAAGAAAAGCTGCATTTGGTCTGATTACTCCAACTTATGTGGAGCACTGACCTGTATCGTAAATAAGGTTTCATGGCCTGAAATGAAAATAATTATACTGTTAGAGTCAGAACTGTACACATTATAGGCTTATATTTCAATCTAAAGCCCCCCACACATTGCCTCTAACTTGTCTTTCCAATGCTTTCTTTCAAATATTTACTATATACTGTACTTTGTAGGCTCTTTCAATTATAACATAATATACGAAAATAGTTTGCATTTTAAGGAGACTCAGCTTTTAAAGGCCAAATACGCAGAACTTTGCCATAACTGTGTAATTTCACGTGATAGAGATTTCATTTTGGCATGTGCATTAAAGGGGCTCGCAACCGGATTTAGCATTAAAAATAGTAATTTGTAAATATGTCAAATGCTTATATAAATGGGTAATATGTAGTTTAGGATAATCAATTATGTTAAAAAATGTATTAAAAAAAAAGATGTGGCTTTGGTGGGATTCGAACCCGTGACCCTCCATGCGGAGACAAACATGACAAAATAGGAAGCGCCTTTATTCACGCGGCTACTGGCGCTCTCTATCTATATGGTAGCGAATTAACATACTCCACTGGAAGCGATTGATAGCTACATATTCGGCTCGGGTTTATGTCTTAGCCCGTGTAGAGAAGCAACAACAACAACTATACCGTTAGCTAACGCTATAGAAAAACTATGGAAAATAATTAAAAACACTAAGATTCAGTGACGATTCTTGAGACTATTTTTGGACTGATCATATTTTTTTAATGTCAGAAGCCAAATAATGCCACAAATTTGCCTTATTTGAGTATTTTATTTTATTTTGACAAGTACACCATCCGGTTGCGAGTCCCTTTAAAGAATCTTTGATAACAGTACAACTGACATGTAAGTAAGACGAAGGTCAAGGCCATGCAGATGTCCTCTAGAAGTAAAATAGGATGCAATTGACATAGGCCACAACTTTGCAGCTACATTTGATAGATACTTCATATTTTGCATGTGAGTCTACAGGGCAGTTTGTATCTGGTTCAAGTACTTCAAGGTACAACCCTTAACAAGTCTTATATATTACACATTGTCTACACACTTAGCTACATGCTCAATATTATATGATAAATTTCAATAAACATCTTTTTTACCTACCAGAATTAGAATCTAACTTCTGGATGTCAAACAGAGTAGATCCAGATCATGCCCCGCATTAGTGTCGCATTTTCAATAAAGGCTAACCTCAGCTGACTGTTGGATTGTTGTTTTTCTTAACTTTTTCAAAGTTTATGTAATTTCTTAATGAAAGAGGCATTAATTTACCAGTTTTATGGCTGTTGAATTCAACTTACCTGATAACTGATCCCGGGTGTAGTTCAATTCTGTGTCACAATCTTGGTTTCCAGTGGAATATCCATGTCAAATAGTAGAATCTAATCGTTAAATGGTATGGTTCTAATCACTCAAACTGTCTGACATAATTTGACGACGGAACTAAGACGAAGTACTACGCCGTTTCCGGCGTAGGTTATCACAGAATATAGTTCGTTTAACTACGATTTAAAATAAAAAAGTCCACGTAAATAACGTCTTACTTCATCAATTATTGCTTCATTGTGGTGAATAACAAAACAAAAATTTGAATCGAGAGCTTAAAACTGACGGCCACTTGCATTTGTTGGAGTCTTTAAGTATTATTTTCAGGATGTCAGCCCCTATGTCGTCTTGTTGCTTAATTTTTAAGGAAGTTATACACGCGCAAATCAAACACTTTTCAAAGTCTGTCAGTGATTGAATTGAATTGGAATTCCTTTTTTTTTCGTGCATTACCTAAGATCGGAAAAAAAAAGCTTTTTTTTCTTATATAAATGCTATAGGTAATTTATGGTTAAACTATTGTTAGATTTGTATCATTACTGGATAAATGAGAGACATACTAGACAAAAAGAGAAAGTAGATCTCTAAGAAACACTACATTTTGGATGATAATTTAAGTTGTGTAAACACAACCTAAACGATGTAAATTGTGAGCTATTTGAAGTTATCTTTAAATAGTTGAATAGCATTAAAGGCACACTTGACATCACTAATATTTGAAGAACGGATTTTGATATTCCATATAATAAAAGAGTCTTTATTTTTTAACAATACAATTTTACATCTTATTGATCCAGATCAGATACTAAATATATTCATGTCTTATTGGATATACACTGCTCACATTCTGATGTTTAGTTAGCTTATATTAAATTTTAACCAGACAGTACTTTTTCCAGACTAGACTCTGATTTATTCAGTGTCGAATCTGGTTTCTCACTCTCTGCACTGCAAACATTGAGATCAAAATATACATTACTTGTTCAAGACACATATTATTTTATAACATGTTACAAACACAACTTACTTTACTTTACTCCTTTATTAATTTGAAGTCATTTATCAAATATCCAATTTATTGCGGTGTTCTTTACCAGGAACTTTTCTGTTAACATGATTATCAGTTACAATTGTATATTTTTCTGGAAACAAACACTTTGTTACCCAACATATGTAGGTGTAACGCATTGACACACAAGGAAACGGCCATGTAGCAATGTGTATGACTTAAGATGTCACACAGTTGCTCGGGACTCTCTCCTTTCTGTAATGTGACTATTTACTCCTCCGCTGTCTTATACCAAGTACAGTTTAAATAAGCAGCTTTGTGGATTCTGATAAGATGCAATGTTTATTTGGTGTCTTATCAGGATCTATCAATTTCGATACACTTTACAAAAAAACTGATTAGATAATAGGCCATCGTGAGTTCGATACCTCTGAGGACAACGTCTTTCGGATGATACCTAATGAACCGAGGTCCAATGTGCCAGTGATTTACAGTGGGTATTTAAAACGAGCCAGAGGACAGTTAGAAATTGGGATCGCGTGAAATTAGAAATAGGGATTATGTGTTAGACTGGCCTATACAATCAAAAACCGTACTTTTTAGCAACACATCCACCATAAGCTACTGAATTTGATAAATAAACACAGAGGATGATTATATAAAGTCAAAGACAACATGGCATTACATGTGTTATAATTAGTGTTATTATTTTTGCTGAATTAATTGTTCATTTCTTTCAGGTCTTTTTTCGAGCGAAACTAGCCAAACGGATGATATGAGTGTATACGCAATGTTCTTCAACAAGGTAATACTAAATGTTTTAAAAGAAAAACTGCATAGTTAAAACAATTCAGTCAACAATTTTAATTCTCAGAAAAATATGCCCCTGACTGATATTACCTCAGTTGTACATAGTGTAACGTTGTCTTACCGAACATGTTAATATGAGAAGGTGATCAAGATTATCCTCTCTGTAGTTTCTTTCATTGTCGCTTTCATTGGCAATATAGATGTTTGTTTGATTATTTGTCTATAAAATGTGTAATAAAGTATTACTCCTGCTATAATTATGATCCCTATTGTTAAAATATCGCACACTATTTACATAATATTAAATGAGAAGCGTTAAGGAGCAAACAAGAAAAATACAGAAATAGAGACGTTGTGTACGTATTGATAGAGATAATACTAGTGAACAACAGTGAAATAATTACTCATGAATAAAGACATACGGACAGGCACGCATACTGATATTTAGATAAGTATGTAGGCTGTCAGGTAAACAGTTAATTGTGCAGACCCACATACAGTTACATGGATACATAGGCTGAAATAATAGATAGGTAAACAAATAGACAGACAAAAAAGACAAGTAAGCAAACAGACCGACATACATATATAGATACCAACCCATAGCTCCAGGGGCAGACACAAATATAGTGATACAATATCACAGTGGAACATCTGTTTGAATATTAAAATACAAAACATAACCTTTAATAAACTGTTGTCGAATTGCAGGAACACATTCAGCAAGAAACAGTTGCAGCCAAACAAGTAGTATCAGCATCATTACCAGCGGAAGACGCAACAACAATGAAACAGAGAATCAACAAATAGTCAAACTGACCTTATAGAGATATAATACAATAATGGAAATAACACGGATTGTCTCGACCACGTTTAGTCACGTAACTCTTCAAAGTCATTGAAACAAACCACTTTATCTTATCTTTTATTATTTTTATATTATTCTTATTAATTGTCTCGGTACCTGACGCGCGTCAAAGTCAGGTCCCCACAAGTGGTTCGACTTGAAGGCAGATAAATAGATAGATAGAAGTCAGTTCACACTTTAACAAGCCCACATATAAAACAACCGTAAGCCAAATGACACCAGCATTTTATTTCCCCCCACCGGGTTTGGCTCAAACATTTCTGTGTTGCGTTTCTGTTTCGTTTGTTAAAAATGATCACTCTACGGACGTGACAATAATCAGGATTTCTAACACATTATATTGTTGAATGATACCTACCAAGATATGATAATGGTTTTACTTGTTAAATCAGTTTCAAATGAACTCGTAAGTATTAACATGTTCGCCAAATAATGTGTTTAAATTGGAGTTGATATCTGACAGTTAGCGCATTGATCATTGAACCAATGAAATAGAATGATACAACCCCTCCTGACACAACCTCGTTTCGTTGTATTCAATATGGAGATATTGGCAGCATTGACAAAGAGTAATATACCTTAAGGAATATAAAAACTCGATGACAGATGATGTAAGTTAATGTGGCATCTATTAATAAAGTACATGTCCCAATCAGTGTTTTTAGTGCAAACAAGTATTTTTCCTCCGCAACAACTCCTCTATGACACGCTTAGCGCAAACGGGATAGTTTTTCACGGTCAATTGCTTTGATATTTCCCTTAAATGTTTAACTATAAACACATCGAACGCAAAGCTGTAGGTAAAATCGCATATATAATCCCCTGCTTCTTTATATAGTATTGTTAAACCGACAGTAATGACCTTTTCAACGAACTCAATTTCAAGCATAAAGGTAGTTTGTTTTAGATGTATTTGAGGACACTTCCACTGATTATAGATCAGCTGTATCGTGTCTTGACTTTAATCATATCGAAGTTTTAGCTGTAATATATTGGCGAAACCTTGACTTTTCACTTTGAAGGTATGATTCATTTTTGAGAAAACATATAGATAGCGGATAATCAAAAGTATTCATTTCTTCGATTAAGTTATGCCAAGTCTAAGAAAATTGGTATGCAAACAAGTTTGCAAGAACGAAAACCACGAATGTTATCTATCGCTTTCGGAACATGTTTTGGCTAGAGTTGAACACGTTTTACTTATTAGTTGTACTTATTATATTGTGTGTATATGTTGAGGTAATGAACAGAGACATTACATGAGTCGAGCACCTTATCTGTTACACATTTGGTTGTGATTCCGACGGCATATGTTCAGAGTTAAAGAAGACATAACACGAAAACGTTAAAGTTTAACCCACTTTACCATGGTTGAGACACATTTTACTGTTTGGTGTTATATGATATTTAATTGAGTGATCAATGCACGGATAGTGTTCATTTTGATCAGGCTGCATCTGACTTTGTGGAGTTACCCGATCAAGGGCGGTCGTTGATAATCCGGGTTGTTATCCTATGTTATATTATCTAAATATAAGGGCAGAGTGACTATACGCATAGTCCCTGTGAGCAATGGTAACATCAGAAGAAACAGATAACAGTAGTATTTGTAGTAATATTAAACATAAAGACAAATATAGTGGTGGTGATATAATGAGAAGTGATAGCACCATTAATGGACTAGTAGTAGAAGCAGAAATAACAGTAATAGTATCATTAATATAAGGAACACACGTAATAGTAGTAGCTGAATAAGAACATGAAGTAGACGTAGTAGTAGTTGTGGTGGTGGTAGTATTAGTAGGTGTATTAGTAGTTGAGATTTGTCACTTATGCCAATGCCGATGTTGACGATAGATACGAACATAATACAGAAAAGTCTCTGTTTATAACGGCCATTAAAATGAAAATGGCTATTTTGCCTTTAATCAAGTAGGTGAATGCTTCAAGCAAGGTGCAAGTAAAATAAAAAAATCCTAAATAGCTTACTGTTTTAATTTCACCTTGCTTTAAGCTGCCACATATTATTCATACAATAGTTAAGCCTGAAGTGGATGGAAGGAAAGGGTTTTACTGTAGACATTGAGAATGAGGGACTTGCTCCAAATTTCTACAAACCCACAACTGGTGGGCGGATTAACCCTTATCATGCTGAATTGTCGTCTGCGTTTTTCTTATTGAACAAACTATAAATACGAGTGGCAAACAGTTGCGCTACGAATGATGATAATAGTCCGGCTGCTTAACAGCCAAATACTTCGCTGTGTAATGCAAGCATCGGATTTTGCACATATATGCTTCATCATATGCTTTCTCGGAAAATCACGAGATCAACTTGAAAAAACCAAATGGCCGCCATTTGAATGACTTTAAACCCTAATGAACTAAATTTTGATTGAATAGTCCTTTTTGAAGATCTTGCATACAGATATATGTTTTCGAGTATAAGAAAACCAGTTCTGGAGCTAAACAATAAAAATTATTATTAAAACTTATGTTGATTTAGTATGAGTTAAATAAAGATTACTGTCTCGTTGTTGAATTTTTAATAGGTAGTGTAGCACATTACTGAACCAATACTTTATTTGGTAATACAAGCATCAACTTTAGCACTTATATGCTTCATGACATGCTTTCTTGGTTAAGAACAAAATCCAAGTGAAAAAACAAAATGGCCGCCATTTTTCAAGATGGCCGCCTTTTGAAATGACTTCAACCCCTTTATGAACTAGGTTTTGATTGAATAGTCCGATTTTAAAGATCTTTACAATCAAATTTATCTTTTTGAGTATAAGAAAACGTAAGCTTTAAAACATCAATTATTAAGAATTATGTTGATTTAATTTGAGTTAAATAAAAAATACTGTCCCGTTGTTGAGTTTTCAATAGGTAGTGAAGCACATTACTGAACCAGTATTTCATTTGGCGATACAAGCATCAACTTTAGCACTTATATACATCATGGCATGCTTTCTTGGAAAAGCACGAGATCCAAATGAAAAATAAATGACCGCCATTTTTCAAGAATACCGCCATTCAAAGTGCCTTTATACTGTGCTTGAACTAGATTTTGATTGAATAATCCTACTTTGAAGATGAGTGTATGTACATTAAAATATTTGAGGATTTGAAAACCATTTTTGAATTGAGAAAATCGAAATTATTGAAAATTAGGATAATAAATATAATATGAATAACATGAAAAATTACTGTCTCATAAATGTTTTAATTGTTAGTGCCGCAGATGACTAAAACAATACGTAAATTGGTGATACAAGCATTAAATGTTGCACATATATACAAGACATGCTTTTTCGAAAAGGCACGAGATCCACATGAGAAAATGGCAGCCTTTTTCAAGATGATCGCCGTTTACACTCTGTTTGAACTAGAGTCTGAGTTAATGATCCTATTTTGAAGATTGTTACATCAAAATATATGTATCTTGGCTTACATGTATTCTATCTTCGACTAAATGGCGAACTTCTTGTTCAGATGACTTCATTTGTCTCTGATGTGTCCTCGGTAACTCGACCTAAATGCCTATTACGTTTGGCATCTACATGGGCTCGCTAGTGAGCTTGGTCGATTGCTATGCTCCAGAACTACAAATGTTCTCCTCTATAACTCATTGAACACCTGTGAGTGGGGTTTTGTTCCAAGCATTCTCTTGGGCTCAACGGAAGTCATCTTACCTAGTTGCTAATTTATTTTTGCAAATACGTAAGAGCAGATGTTTGACAAAGCAAAACAATGTGAGTTCTCCATATCAAAACTTATGTCTCACTTAGTGTTTGTCAAACTTCAGGGCTTTTTCACTCTTCTCTGCACAATGATACGCATGTGCCTCCTTGGGAGCAAGCAGAAGCAGCACGGTGAAACTTTGTGTATGCATGTTGCGTGTTCTTGTGAAACCTCAGACAAAACGAAAGGTCCCTGCTGTACCAGCCAATCCACATAATCTCTTAATTTTCTTTTTTCAAATAAACTGTAGTATGGTACCAAGTGATGAGAAAAAGGTCATATGTACATTGAGATCAACAGCTATGACAGCACATTCATATGCGCCATTTGAATCAGGCCAGTGTTACTTGAGTTGTTTGGTAAAAGCACCCTGACAACCAACATCAATGCAATGATTTTTAAATCCATCTAAAACCAAACAATCTCCTCTCATTTCTCGTCAAGCAAAAACACTCAAGTATCCCGGATTAAAATGCTTCAGACAGCAACCATTCTGGAATCTTATTCACATCAATATGCTAATGCCCATTTACTAATTGTAATGGTATATATTTCCATATGATTGACAATATTAGTTTTAAGCTCGGTAGAGAACAACTTTTATGTCGACTCCTTATGCAGTGGAGTAAACGTAAGTCTTTCCCGTTTAAACGCAATCGAAACGCAAACAGATTGCACTAGAATGAGAAAAAATACAATATTTTGACAATTTCGATGTAGTGGCAAACAGTTAGGAGCCTGATCAGATGCGGAATTACCCGGCGTCTGATCTCGCTCCTAACTATTTACAATGGAGATAATAGATTTAGCATAAACGTGTTTATTGGGAAAGAATAACGTTTTCTCCACTAAAGTAAGTAGAGTTTCTATTAAATTAATGCTAGTTTAAATTAATTAAATCATATTTAAGTTTATATGGGATATCATTCGTATTTTTGTTGTATTGGTCAGCTTTTTTTCCATTTCATGTCCTAAATGAGCTAAAGGTATTTCGTGTTGGCATTGATTTAATGTTCCTATGTAAAATATTCAAATCTGGACGTTTTAAATCTGCACTGAGTGTAAACCTGGTTTTAATAAATGTACGGGTAAGATTGGCATGTTTCTCATCGTTATTCTATGTTGTCAATTACAATTCCTATATAAACCTCTTTACAGGTTTGAAAATACGAAAGTAGTCGATTCATATCATAAAGGCGATTCAGAGCTTATTATCTTTATTCTTCTTCTTTTTTTATACCGAAACGCTAAATTTTAGTGGTTTTATGGCCATCATCTTGATATTTTGACCGTATTGAGATCTTCCTGTCAATCGTTTTTAGGTTCGATGCTTGCATTATTAACGTATTTCTATTCATAGATGTTCTACTCTGAAAACATGTATTTAAAGATATATATGTGACGAGACCATAATCTTGAAAACAAGGTGGTATTTTTGAATGTTTCAGGAGGATACCGTCTATATATATTAGTATTTAGCTCATTATTTGTACAAATGTGATCCTTGTAACATCAAACGAACGGTTCATATAGATAATGTAAGATTACATAATATACAGTGGTAAATACGTTATTCCTACCCACTTTAAGCTCTTCTTACGCATTTCTTAAACGTTTCTTACGAGTTTATTATCCGTTTCGTTAAACACTATTCCTAGCCGTTTCTTTACGCGTTTCTAAACGCGTTTAAAAGAACCCGGATGCCGCGGTCTTATCCTACTTAAGAATTTAGTAAATAGCGTTACTGTGGAGTAAATATAATCTTACAACACACCAAAATGCGTTTCCTGCTCGAGTGTTTCGTATTTATTTATTACTAAGCATATGATCCGGAGCACTGCTTGGATCCCAATCAGATGTCAAATTACCGAGTGTCTGCTTTGCATAAATGTTTGGTCCAGATCAGATGCTGAGTTACTATGAGCATGCGGACTTTCAAATATCACGTGTGACATGCGTGTTAGTTACATGTACACATATCACTGGGCAGGCCGCTAATGGTGTTGCGTCACAAACCTGATATGGGGTAATAAAACTTCGGCTTATCAAAGTAAGTATCCTAATTGGGATTGATTGAAATATGAACCTAATCAACCAAATCAAATATGCGAGTATGTGTAAGTTATTACACTGTCTTATCAAAGTAAACAAATATCTGTTTAGTTCGAATACGGATGAGACTCCCGCAACTCGGCATCTCATCTTGATCCAAACTGAAAAAATGAAATAAAAAACGTATGCAACATTCTTAGCTGTTAAACATAAGAACCGAACTACACGGCGTCCCATCTACATCCAAATATCTAGTGTTAAACTATTATTAAAAACAATTGGGTTTAATCAAAACTGTCAGTTTGGATCCTAATGCTATGCCGATCTTTTCAACCAGACGTCTGATCTGAATTCAAACCGTTTGAACATTAATCAAAAGGAATTATTCTTATAAATATCAAACAGAAATAATATCGTTGAGACGCCGAGTCACTTAGCATTATGATTGAGATCCAAACTGTCAGAATGTCTATAATTTCTATAAGGGAAACAAGTTTAGATCCTGATAAGAAGCGTTTCATCTACAAAAAAATGTTTTCAAAAATCGCATTACAAAATTAGTTTTATAACGAAAATGCATTAGTGTAGATCAATTAGATCCAAAATATCCGCGTGAAACGGAAAAACTGACGCACGAATCGCAACACCTCGGGTATAATCGTTTATTAACGCGTTTAAACGTGTTAAAATCGTTAGGCGTTAACAGTTCGTTAATCGTTTGTTAACCGTTCACTATGCGTTTCTTACGCATAGATAAACGCGTAAATGGGTACGAATAGCGTCTTTACCACTGTAGTAATTTTATACCAATAAACGCTAAGTTTGAGTTATCTAAAGACCGCCCTCTTGAAAATATCAGTCTTGTTTAATTTCAATTGACAATGTTAAAGTATTCGAGTCAAACTTACTCATTTCTATATTTGGATCATTAGCATACTTCTATGTATTTACATTATACTCTGAAAGCATTTGTTTTCGAAATTACAAGTAACGAGGCGGCCATCTTGAAAAAAGGGAAGCCATCTTGCATTATCCAAGTTGATAACCTATTTTTCTTAAAATATAGATGCGGGGTATCATTTTTTTTCACGTTTAGTACTTTAAACTCCAAATAAACGGTCCTTATAGGCACTATAAGATAACATAATAAAGTATTTTTATTCCAAAAACGCCAATTTTGAGTCATTTAAACGCCGCAATCTTGAAACGAGTTGTCCTTTTTTATTTCAATTTAAAATATTAAGTAATTTGAGTCAACATCTTCGAAATTTGGATCATTAGCGTAAATCTTTTCATTGACATTCTACACTGAAAGCTTTTGTTTTTCACATTTACATGTATGGAGGCGGCCATCTTGAAAAACGGCGACCATCTTGGATTTTTGAGGTAGATAACCCATTTTTACTAAAATGTAGATGCGGGATATAATTTGTTCCAAGTTTGGTACTTGTATCTCCAAAATAAACGGTCCTTATAGGCATTATACGATTACTTAATAAAGTATATTTATACCAAAAACGCTAATTTTGAGTCATTTAATCGCCGCCATCTTGAAACTAGTAGTCCTTTTGGATTTCAATTTACATCACTAATTTATCCGAGACAAAATCTATTGATTTTGATATTTCAATCATAAGCAAACTTATATTTACTGGCATTCTATTCTGAAAGCATTTGTTTTCACATTTACATGTAACGAGGCGGCCATCTCAAAAAACAGCGGCCATCTTGAATGTTTCAGGTTGATAACCCATTTTTCTTTAAATGTAGATGCGAGATGTCATTTGTCCAATTTTGCTGCTTATGGCCACCATTTTAAAATTATTTAGTCCTATAGGATTTTAATTCACTATGTTAAGTTATCCAAATCAAAATTAATTCATTTCGATGTATGGATTTTTAACATACGTGCAATTTTAAAAATGTAGATTTTGGATAACATTTGTGCCAAATTTGCTGCTTTCATCGTCAAATGAACGGTTAGTATAGGCATTGTAAGGTTAAAGGATAAAGTATATTTGTTTAAAAATGCTAATTTTCAGACATTAAATACTAACTAATAGCCGCAATATTGAAACTATCAGTCTTTATGGATTTTAATGGACACTGTTGAGGTATCCTCGTTAATTTACATTATTTTTGATGTTCTGATCATTAACATACTTCCTTTTATTAACATTCTACACTGAAAACATGTTTTGCTCATTTTACGAGGCGGCAATCTTGAAAAAATGGCAGCCATTTTAGATTTTTTAAGAGGATCTCGTGATTTTTAAATTAGATCCTGGGCATCATTTGTGCCAAATTTGGTGCTTGCATCACTAAGCGAAATACTCTCTTCATAAAAGTGACTAAAGCAGCCGGACTACAATACTAGTATAGGTTAGACCATGGTTGCGCGTGAATAAACGATATAGTTCGAGGGGGCGTAGCCCCCGAGAACTATGTCGTTTATTCGCGCGCAACCATGGTCTAACCTATTTAGCACTGGCTTGGGCTCGAGGAAAACAAGAAGACCATTCGTTTCTGCTTTTTGTTTTAGACGAAAAAGTGATTTTATTTGTAATATTTTACTTAAATTGAAACGTTACTAGTATTTCAATGTGTAATTTGAGACATTAAGCATGCTTTAACACCAACATAAATAACGTTTAATGAAGCTCTATATGTAAGCACATTTCATTATTAATCGCCTTTAAGGTTTATGTCTCACTGTACATAATATGACGTCATCAAGCGAGTGCAGTTCCCCTCCGATCTTAGCTGTATAGTAAAGACAATCTAGACATGCATATCGCGAATTTTACATATACAGCTGAAGCAATGCATATATCTAGGTCCAAAGGGATGGAGTACATCTAGATCTGTTAATGATACTGTGGAAGTACCGTATTGCTTCAGTTTGAATTATTGATCTGGTGTTTATTCCGATTATTTATCGTTAAGCCTACAGTACAGGCAAAAGGTTTTCGCGGTGGCCCGCTCGGAGCATTGCTAGGGTTGTGACGTCGAATTGCCTTGAGATGACGGAAGCGTGGAATAAGTGAACAGTGTGTTGGTTATTTCATGGTTTTGTAAAATAAACGATATATTCACAGGTTTTTGAGGTATCTGATTGGCCGAGAGCTCCAAGCCATGTGCTAAATAGTTTATTACTGTAATAATTTAAATTTATTTTGTTGTTGCTTTTGTAATTACTGACCCGGCGATTCCTATGAAATAACACAATTAACAGCGGTACTCATTCGGGCTGGAATGCAATTTGGTATACGTTGACCACAACAACTATCAAAAGACAGTCATGATGGACCAATCCATTTTATATGACTTAACAATTTATCAATACTGTAATTTATTTAAAGATATCGATTGTAAGGTATTTGAAAGGAAAATAAGAAGGAGAAAACCCATACTAACATTTTTAAACTATATAGAATAAAAGCAACTTTAGAAAAATAAATGTTACACGAAAAATACAAAGACGACTGTACACGATAATCTCGTGCACATTATCGCCGTATGATGTTGACTAAGGCGATGTACAGCTTCTTCTCGTTTTATGTACAATTTATCAGAGAAGGAAAATTACTGTCCGCTTCTGTTAGGAAGAGGCATTCGTTCTTTTTAAAAAACAATTACATGTGCTCCTTGAGTAAAAATGAAACCGTCCAGGGATATTTCAGGTGAACGATTTAGGTCTACATGGCCCTTTTTACATATCAATTATACTTCAAATAATTGCACCTATTGCCTTCGGACCCATTATTTTAGACCGGATGCCCTTTTGGATTGAAGGGTTGCAGCAGCGACTGCGTTATCCGTCGTTGATGGCGAAGCACCAAGACGCCCGAAACGTCAGTCGATGTTGTGAGCGAAACTCATGAGTTTATGAAGTATAAAATCTCAAAATTCGTTTGAGAAAAGGATTTTCAAATGATTCTGAGTAAAAAGTATAGTAGTAGTAGCAGTAGTAGTAGAAGTACTAGTAATATCAATATTAGAAGCAATATCAGTAGTAGCGGAAACAGTTGTAGTACCAGTCGTAGTTGTTTTGTAGTAGAAGAAATAGTAGAAGTAGTCGTTTTTGAGACTGCAGTAGTATTAGTAGTGGTAGTAGCAATAGTAGTAGTAGCGGAAACAGTTGTAGTACCAGTCGTAGTTGTATTGTAGTATAATAAGTAGTAGAAGGATTAGTTTTTGACAATGCAGTAGTATTAGTAGTGTTAATAGTTATAGTAGTAGTAGCGGAAACAGTTGTAGTACCAGTCGTAGTTGTATTGTAGTATAATAAGTAGTAGAAGGATTAGTTTTTGACAATGCAGTAGTATTAGTAGTGTTGATAGTTATAGTAGTAGTAGCGGAAACAGTTCTAGTACCTGTCGTAGTTGTATTGTAGTATAATAAGTAGTAGAAGGATTAGTTTTTGACAATGCAGTTATATTAGTAATGTTAATAGTTATAGTAGTAGTAGCGGAAACAGTTGTAGTACAAGTCGTAGTTGTATTGTAGTATAATAAGTAGTAGAAGGATTAGTTTTTGACAATGCAGTAGTATTAGTAGTGTTAATATCAATAGTAGTAGTAGCGGAAACAGTTGTAGTACAAGTCGTAGTTGTATTTGTAGTAGCATTAGTAGTAGACAAACAAGTAGTTGAACTATATATAACTGTATTACCAGTATCAGTAGTACAAATAGAAACAGTACTAATAGCAATATGTCTATCAAAATACATATTGAACAATATTATTTGTACCATGGTTGTCATTCCGCTACATTTTAAAGCAGGGAACGTGGAAAAAAGTCTGGTCCTGACTTATCTAGCAATACATCACGTTTACTTGTTATGCATGATAATATAAGGAATGTACGAAACTAAATGCAATATTTATGTATCGGTGTAATTTATTGGATGTAAATCAGATACTGTAATACTTTTTAATGAATAATTTACCTGAAAAGGGTCGAACATAAAATGATTAAACAGCAAAGAAAAATGTTGACTGCGTATTTTAAATGATGTTATAAAAACATCAGTAACCAGTGTGACCTATAATTTTACCAATGCAGAATACGTCACCTCATTGAATTTACGTTGCCATTCTAACAAAATTGCATTGTGTAGGTCATTTACGATATCAATTTGTTGATTGGACCTAGTCTCCCGACCCAATTCATCCAAAGTGTCACATGTGTTTGACCCATTTAAACATTAGTAAAAAATGTATATTTGTTTACTCTACTGTATATATAGAGACAATGCATACAACGGGAGTCGAACAGGTAGTCTAAACTCTTAACCTAAACTGCTGTAAAAATCTACTAAATTACCGATATTATATTGTGGTGCCCTCAGGGAATAATCACTTATCAATACATACTTTTTATTTGATCAACTACCGTAAAAAACTGCAACAGTACGTGAATTTATAACGAAAATGTGCATGCAGTTTTTACTCCTTGGTGTTTAACTTAATTCGCAATGGACGCAAAATAGTCGAAATATTTCTTTTCATCCGTTACTTTTACTCAAGATATCACATATAAGGGATGCAGGGGCCTCTAGATACTATGATAAATGGTTAACATGTTTCATCTTTCTTTGCTTTATAAATATTTACAATCGCCCCATTCAATTCCATTGACAAAAAGTGTGTTCATTTCATATAAACACCTCTTTTCGAGAGGGCTGGACTTGTGGAAATGTTTCGAAGGGGAGGCGGGGCATATGCAGTTTACATTCGCGAATTAATCTTTGGAACATGAGACAGCAAACATTTGGCGGAGTTTTTCAAAATATGTTCTTAACCGATCTATGCCTTCCTACAAGTGGACACAATGGTTCCCGAATAACATTCTTCTTTATTAATGAGATAAATTGCAAGAAAATTGACATAAGAATCTACCTGATAAACAGCTCGGCTATCTGCGTGTCTTTATGACAAAAAAACCCGATATATTTATCCTACTTTAAAATGACGTCACTTCCATAACATCAGAAATCGGCAATTTTCGCGCCAAACTGTCAAGTTATTGACAATGGAACTTATTTTTTCTGCATTCGAATGTACACAGATTCAGTAAATCGGTCATGGCTGTTCCTTATAGGGTACACATTATTCGTGTTATCGACCTCTAATATGGATTAAACATACGTGCGTACTGACACCTCTTTTATTTAATGTTAGAAATTACAGCAAATATATTGTAAATATAAAAAATAAACTGATTTTTGTCGGCGTTCAAGCGAAATGAACGACAGAAAATTATCGGCACATTTACCATGAATTGCTAGTGCGATTCATGGTATTTGCCGATAATGTTCTGTCGTTCATTTCGCTTGAACGCCGACAAAATTCAGTTCATTTCTTAAGTGTTGTGTTGCCCTGTCTATACCTACTGTTCAATACAAGTTTATGTTATTCCATCGATGCACTATTATTAATGCAGTCGATGATAGTCGCATGAAACTTCAAATTATTGCGGAAATACAAAAAGTGAAGTAAAACATGTGAACAAAACGGCATGCTTGCTTCTACAATCCATTCAGGAAGCCCGTCAGATATGTGGCACGGGTGTTTTATGAGTGAGTACTCAAGACGTTGATTTTGCAATTATTATTTTAAATTCTTATATCTTAACCATTTGAAAGTATGCGTTTGTTACATTCATAACATATGTTTACCATCCAAGTTCTACCACAAATATTGGAACTAGCTTAAATCCACGTCTTCTCATCTGTACGGTTTGTGCAAAAGTATATTCATAAAATTGAATTAATAGCAGAATATTTAGTGATTTGTGTTACTATAGTCACTGGTTGCAATGGTAACAGTGTGAACAATGTATCAGTGTTATCACTAACATATAGCATAAACAAAGCCATTAATAATTCTGTATTATTAATGTCACAAATGCCTATCTTGACTTAGAAAATAAGAAAAATGCACGTTTGAGTCTAATGGACTCCGAAAGTCTAAAACGGTAGATCTAAATGAGGGTTAAGGATATCTGCTCGTGTGATATTTTGTGCTGAATCAATTGGAGTAGAGGTAATGTTAATATTTAGCGTTATCTATGTTGTGTCTTTTATAGCTCCAACACTCAACAATCTGTTGTATTTTTATATATTTGAAAATTCATCGTCGAAGCAGCCTTTGAGATATAAAAGCTATACTTCTATTTGAAGATTGTAATGTGGACTTATTAAATCCATCATTTCATACTTTAAAATATGGTATGCTACTAAATTCATGACATAATGTGACATAATGTGTTTTAGGTTCTAAGCCGACAACACGCAATACTTGATTTTATACTTACATAATTAATTCAAATTTAGGAATTATTCAAGTACCCAGTAAAATCAGTGATCTCAGTTCTACATATATGAATATCGTCACGTAAACACCATAAAGACTCAAGAACATATTTTGTCAAGTTTGACCTTTTATTTGAGAAAATTGACTTATATATAACGTAAACTGTATAATAAATTAGTATTTTGCAGGGATTACTGATTTTAATCATACCAGTATAACAGATTCGCTTGATATTTTTACTGTTTTCCAATACCCAGTAAATTCCAGTGGCAAAATGGCTCATAAACAGCCAAAGGGACTCAATATCAGTGAAAACGTGCTGTTGAGCCATTTCTATGTCAATGTATAATAAACCTAATTATTATTTTAAATTGAGGTTAACTGTTTTTTCGGTGTAAGATAGAAATGTAATATATTGAACATCAGACGTTAGTTTTTCATGAGTGGCGAAGATCTTACACTGACAGAATACAGTTGTTCTATTTATTTATGCTTTTAAGTCACCTTTTTAAACGAAATTATCCGGTAATTGAATACGAAAGTACATTGTATATCCCGTTTAGAGCTCGAATTTTATATGGAACACATTTTGTGACATTTTGCCGTACAATCACATCAGTGATTTATTTATTTGACGCCATCGGAATTACGTTTTTACTTTCGATCGTTTAGTCGTGTTCTTCCGTTGAGTGATTCGCCACAATTCGGGTTGCGGGAATGAAACGAAAAGACGCGGTTGACAGCGATTCTTGTGGAGCCCTATGGGGAAAACTAATTAAAGAAGCACTCGCGACGATAATCCCACTGCTTGAAACAGTAAAATTATCTAGTGATAATTCACATTTTCTCGTAATCCACCGAGAAGCATAAATAAAAGCCATAGTTTGTAGTTACACATGTACTGAAATTAACAGAAATCACAGTGTAATAGTCGTTTTCGTTGATGAGCCGTTCTGACTTTTAAGAAAATGTTCACACACTGAATAATATATATAAATGCAAATACATTGAAACCTGTTTTTTTGAAAACATGATGCATTGCATTCTACTACTACTACTTACTGATATTATATCTACAGCAACGTGTTAGTACTACAACCTACTACTTCTAATACAACTAACTACCATTATTATTTCTATTACTACTATATATTGTACTTCTTGCTATTTCTACTACTGCTGGTGCTACTACTACTATAACAATAACTACCACTACTACTATTACTACTACTACTACCACTATATCTACTACTTATAATGCTACAACTGGGAATATTTGTCCAATACATATTCTTACTTCTTTACTTGTACTACTACTTCTACTACTACTACTACCGTTACTTCTATTACAGCATTACTAGCAGTTCTAATACTCCTTCTATTACTACTTACTACTACTGCTACTACTACTATTATTACAACAATAACTACCACTTACTATTACCAATTCTGATACGACTACTACTGCTACTACTACTACTACCTCTACTACTACTATCACTACTATTACTACTACTACTTGTATTATTACTACTATTACTACTACTACCGTTATGACTATTACCACCTACCATTATCAATGCTGATACTACTACTACTACTAATAATAATAATACTACTATCACTACAATAACTTCTACTACTACTACTACTACTACTACTACTACTTCTACTGCTACTTCTACTACTACTACTACTACTACTACTGCTGCTAATACTACTAATATTACTCCTTCTACTACTACTACTACTAGTCTAGTTGCCTAGGGTGAACATCGTTACTTGGTGGATCAAAGCATGACACTTTGTATACGGGTTGCATTTGCAGTATATAATCATAATAATTGGGGGTGCCCGACCTGGCTGCCCTATTTCGGCCAAAATTCAAAATGGCGTCCAAAATGGCCACCATAAAACAATAATTTTGAAAAACGCCTTTATTTGGAAATTTTTCCAGATTAAAATTGTCTACAAATATGTAAACTGAACAGGAAGGTTGCACTGTGATAAAGTTGGGCCCAATTATATCATTAAAATGTTGTTTTTTTCTATAAAATAACTTAATTTCTTTTATCTGAATAGAACAGAATAGAACATAAATCGTCTAAGGTATTGACTAACAGTTCACAGATGTATATTGTTATTATTAACCCGAATTAGGTGGTTCTGATTTTAAACTGAATACACAACCACAATCAATTCATTCAAAGTTTTCAAAACTATGGAAAATATCATTCTTTCTTTCTTATTAGAATACAATCGAACCTCGATATCATGTGTATTTACTCCGTGCTAGAACTGCTTTAAGTTGAATATTCTCGTATTTTTTCAGTTGAAAATCGATAATCCAATCATGCTTAAGCCGAACATGTCTGTGTTTAAAAGTAAGAGCATGACTAAGATACATTTTAACTGTGAAATATAGATATGTCGACTAAAGGCAGTTTCGAGTTTACAAGGTTCGGCTGTATAACAGTTGTACTTGTATGTCAGTTTTGCAGTATATAACCTTAATGCAATCGTGATCAGGAAAATTAATAATTTCCTTTGCATACACATAAACATCAATCGAGTATTTTAGCATACACACTGTCTAGAGCACATAGGCATTGCCTTAGAGCCCGTTTAAGTTCTCTGCAGCTTTCTGCTTTTTTGGAGTGTTCTCCAGGGAAGTGGTTATTTAAAAAGGGGTCTTGAGACGGTATAGTCTGCTGTGACTATATACTTAAGAGCCATATAATGGTTCGGTAGCGGCTTTTATTGGCATGTTGTTACAGAGATGGTAAGTCCTGCATAAGTTTAACATGTTAACCCTGAGGAAACAGATCCTGTCGTAGCTCATTGGCTTTGTATAGTTGTGATGTATGATCATAAAGTATTCAAGTTAATCTTTTCAATACACTTATATTCTTCATTTAAAATGGTATAAATAGATTCTGCAAAGGAAAAGAAAATGGTGCCAATACTCGAAAACATGATTTCAATGTCTTCCACGATGTCTTTGACATGAAGACTTTTTCTTGTATCCGCTTCCTCGTGGTCATGGAGCGGTATTTGTGTACTACAGCCCTTGGCAACAACATATTGGCATGCAGTGATGTGAATAGCTTTGTTTCCTTGATATTAAATGGCAGCCACATCTCCCGTCTGGAGATTCAAAAACTCTTCTTTGTTTTGTTTTTTTAATTCTAATGAAATGAGTAGAAATTCACAAATAGTCTCATGTGAAACTTCTTTTCTTGTGCCCTTCCACTCTTTTCATCGGATTGTCTTTTTGAGACTATGTGTATGATCACTTTTGTAAGTGTCTCACACAAAATTAGCCCCTTAGCAACTTGTCCATGGTATGAAAGTATTTTGACTGTACTATGTCGTATCCAATGGTTCAGACTTGCAGGTCAAACGTCTCAGTCTTTCCTGCTAAAACGTATTTCGTGCCAATGTCGATTTCCATTGGGAAAGAAATGATTCTGGGCTTGAGGTTATAACATGTCCTATACATGTATAACTAGTATCTGCATATACATAAGTCTACTGTAAAACTATAGAAAGATAAGGTAACTTAAACCTGTTAATGTGTTCATTTTACAATCTAGAGCCTGTTATCGAAATTGAGTTTTGAGCAGATGGTTCTATTTTTGTTTTATAACCTCTGGGCCACACTATTTTTACGTACTTGGGAAATTGTTAAAAGTTGACTAAAAATACAATTTTTGCTTTTTAGTTCATCCCTTTTATGTTTTAATGTTGACTTTCCGTCAGTAATTGGTACTTCAAAGAGTGGTATATTGTTGTTCTTTAATGGAATCTGAATTGGTTGGGTCCTTTCTATCACCACTTGTTGCACATATTCTTGCATCACTCTCTTAAGTGTGCCTTAAGCATTTCCCGTTGTCATGCGTATGCACTTTCAGAACGAATCATGTGACTCTTCTAGAAATAGATTTTTCATACTGTTCGCTTGTTCATACAAATAATTGACCTACCTTTTGAAAGTCTCCTGTTTTGAGGATCTAATGGTCATTGCTACAAAATGGATTTTCATCAAAGTTTTTTTTCTGAAATTCATTTAGAATTTTTACATTTCATGCCAAGATATCATCTAGCGTTTATGTGCATCCGGATTCTCTGTCAGTTCAATGTCACATTGATTGTTCTGCTCATTTGCCGGATGAAGCGGTTTGGCAGAAAACTATTGATTTATGTTTGGAAATACCCCAGTATTTTGGGATGTCATCGTTGCTGGTATCAGATAGTGATTTCACAAGTATTGTATGAGCTGATAACTAGTGTGCATAATTGATGTGGTCAAGAATAAGGAAGAATATGGGGCGAGCTGCTCTAAAACGCTGACATAAAGTACGCAGTTTAATTCACAATGTGCACGTACAAAAAGGAGAACCAACATATCTTGAACGTAGTATAAGGTCCCAGTATTTGAATGTAGAACACTTTTCTGCCATATGTTCTTCCAGGCAACAAATATTCCGTCATCTGCTTGATCATTCATAATTTGGAATGCTATCTGATTTATTTAAGCTAATGTCAAAACTGTCGCTTGGTAAGCATAATGTGTTTTAATGAAATAGTCAAATGAGCTGTTGAGATGGAGGAATCAGTTGTTCCCGGTGTTGTCACATCAGACATTATCCCAGTCCATTTATTGATCTCACACCCTATTGTGCTCACTAGGCGTAAAGGTAACTGTTAAGCATGAGAAGTGTGCAAGCAACGGCTCAGCCATCTGAAGTTTTGTATCGAGACCCTAACATACTAGATCTCAAGGTTTTTTTCAATGGGTTTTACTAACCAAACTGTCAATAATAAGGTGCAGGCCTCACGTTAGACGCCTGACTGATTTTTTGCCTAGATGATAGCCAAGTAAGTGCATGTTCTCCATGTTTTGACTCGAATTTAGGTGTTACCACCCAAGCTAGGTCAAGTAATGTTTTTAAGGCTTGTCCATCCAGATTCGTCTCGCAGCTACCCGCAACCCTCCAAATTGAAATCTCAACAGTCGATATGCAGACCTCCAAGCATCATCACGTAGAAGCTTTCACATTGTGAATATGTCCACTTCCACTGAACGTCTTTGGCTAAAGTAAAGGGTAAATGTCTCTAGGCTCTCAATCTGTCAGTAAGGCATTACAATTCACCATTGCCCATCTCGCAAACACCACATTTGTCCTAGGCCACAGTGGAGGAACTAATACTTGATATTTTCTTGATATAATAAACTAAATGCCGATAGAAAATATGGCCAGTACATGTACCTCATCAAAGTCATGCAAAATATTAGATTTTGATGAGACAAACAGTTTCGACTCAATAATATGGTCGTAAGTACTAATCAATTTGGCACGAATGGACTTCTGTAGTTTAAAAAATGAACTTGGAGAGGTCTAATGAAAAATGCATACAGTCTACACGCGATACTACGATTCTCGTTTCTACGAAATAGCGGTCTACTACGAATAACACCGCAGGTCCCGGCCGATTTTGTTCTTTATCTAACGGTTAAAAGATGCATTATAACGAAAATGCGAAATAACGAAAAACACGTTATTACGATAAGGTTTCGTAGTCCCTTCAAAACAAAAACAGTAGTAAAAAGATGCATTTGTACGAATCGCACCTGTGGGGTTTTTCACACTTAAAAAGACATCCGTTGCTCGCGTCGGCATAATTATCCATTGTTTACACACTCGGCTGCCCGATACGCTTTACCGCCCAACCTGTTATGATCAGCACACGGCAGTGTTTGTTTGTAGCAAGTTACACTGCTTAACTATATGTCGCAAATGATAAAAACATAATTTGATATAATTATGCATGTAATTATCTAAGATGTTTTCAATCTCACCATATCGTGATTAGCAGACGAGCGTGTTTGTTTGTTGCAATTGTAAATAGAGTGAATAAAGTCAATGTCGCAAAGAATATAAAAATAAGCAACCGTTACACTGATAATCATATCTGCTTACTACGGCTATCATACGTTTATTAACAATATTACATCTGAAACTACGAAGACGATTCTGCAAGACAATTTTACGACGCTGTAAATTGATATCAGCATTCTGAGATTCAGTGAAGGATCCAGGTCATCTGGAGGGATAACTGAATCAGAATTTTATCAATTTACAATTTCCTAGCAATCTAGTGAAGGACCCGGTCAGCCGGGGGGATAACTGGATAGGAAAAATGTCGGCGACGGGGAAGAGGGGAGTCAACTCGGCGTCTGATCTGGATCAAAACTGTTTGTCACTCATTATCAACTTTTCTTTTGTTAAAAAAGACGACATATTTGAAGCATATGACAGCATCGTAAGGGTTAATAATAAGGCGTGTGCTAGTGTTGCTATCCATTGTGTTATGTTTGCTATGCGTTGTGTTATTTATTGCGTTTAATTTGTATGCATAAATTGTGTGTGTCTGAATAAAAATGTAAACATATTGGTTTGTTGCTTGTGTTTTAAATTGCCTCTTCTTACCAGTGGAGAAAACCTTTTTCTTTCCCGTTTACGCATTCACGTAGCAGTAAAGTGTAGAAAATTACAGCTTTAAAAAAAAATACTTTCTCACGATTTATTTAAGCAAACATTTTGGAGCCTCATCAGACGCCGGGTTACCCGCCGTTTGATCTGGCTTCAAACTGTTTGCAATGGAAATTATAGTTTTAGAGTAAACACGTTTATTGGGGAGAATAATGTTTTCTCTGCTGCATGTGTATAATCTGCAGTCAGGCTCTAGATAAAAGGGAGTTTTCTCTGTGTTGTGACTATTCATAAGAAGCGATTTCAAATGGGTCTGTTATGCGCAGTACTTGATGAAAACATAACGGAGAAAATAATGGAAACATTTCGTTTACTCCCTCCTATCTAGAGGTGTATTAGCGGGTCATATCGCTTCTTGTTTTTTACATTACCCAATATAATTCCGTAAAATCTAGATGCATGTACATGTACATGTCCCGTATTTAGCGACATTCCACTTACACATGTGGATGTAGATTTAAACGTCAGTGGATTTATATCAGTGTACTAACAAGGAAGACACATTGAACACAAACAGAATGAGTAGATAAAATATATTTATTTTACAACAATAATTACGACAATGCTATTACACATATGTCAATAGGACCTACATACGGCATACCAGACCGATGCATGGCAGATACATGTACGAAGAGGTAAGTGGAAATCCCATCGTATTCGGAAGATGCATTGCTACGAAAATGCAATACTACGAACAAATGGCGAGACCCGGTGCCGATTCGTAGTATCGCGTGTAGACTGTATTTACATTTTTTAAAATATATTAACATTATATAGGCAATATATGTTTCATCCAATTGATTATTGCGCATTTCCGCAATTTTATTCCTCAGGAAAATGCTAATGTTATTTTACAAGCTGCGTGTTTGCAGCAAGTCACGAAAACACATGACAATTACTTTTTCTATACTATATGATAACATTATTCATTTTCATTTCAGTTAAACGTACTTGTGTACTTTGTTATTTGTTAAAGGGAAATAAACATTCTTACCTTTATATGGTTATCGGCTATTGATCAGCCATCATTTCAAAAATAGAAACAAACAGACGTATTGTGTAGTGTGTCATGATTATCAGACGCCCAAATCAGAAAAAACATGGTGTGGTGGCCTCCATGAGACGTAACCTAAATTCCGTAATCTATCAAACAAATGTTTTTCTTTAATAATTTGTAGCCAATAAGTTATTATTTTATATACACTTGTTTCTTATATATTTATGTAATAAAACATACCATTGTTAGTATCATTCAGATTTATCCGTCCTAGCTTAAATGTGGGCCACATTTTATCACCGTCTCCATAATGTTTCGCGAGCTACACTGTTTTCCATAGAAAAGATGCACCAAATGTAAATTTAGCATACAGATAATATATAGTTTATGCATATTTTCTATTAATCTGCTCCAAAACATCACATTATAATGCAGTTCTTGCTGCTGAAATGGAGCCCCTATAAAGTTTGTATATGTTGGCGGCCATTTTGATCATTTCAAAAAGTAGGTCACCCAGCCCGGTCACCTATATGTCATTTAATTATATAGCTGTCATACTATACATGTGAGAAGTTTGGTGCTTGAATCCACTCTGTAACGATTTGGCCAAAAAATGGACATAAGCAACTAGACTATACTACTACTACTACTAGAAGTAGTACCTACTACTACTTCTACTACCACTTCTATTTTTTCAACATTACTAGCACTTTTATGACTCATTATATGTTTACCTACTACTACTACTTTTACTATTACTACTGCAACTGATACTACTAAAACTAATGCTACTATTAATACCATAACTTTGACTTCTACTACTACCTTTCATCACTACACCTTCAACCTAGCAATACTGCTACTACTGCCTACTATTACTACAACTACTTCTACATATTACTACCTTCTAACGACCCCCTACTTACAACGACACTTGCCGCAGTTCCCTAAATATAATATTTATGTCCAATGCTTTTACTCCTGCAATGCCGTCTGTTTACAGTTGTCGTCTGCTGTTTTACATGATGGACATTCTGGCTGAAAAAAACTTAACGAGAAGTGACAAACAGATTGAATCCAGATCAGACGTTACTCGGCGTCTGATCTGGATTCAAGCTGTTGACAAATGTACGCCAATTTCCTTCCCTATAACGAATCCCTCCGAACAACGCACATAATTGTTGTATCCCATTGGATGTCGTTGTAGAGAGGGAACCCTGTATTGCTGTTTTTACTCTAGATTCTACTACTACTTCTACTATCAATACGACTACTGCTTTACAGAAACTAATTGTACTGTTTACTACATGTACAACTACCAACCTTCTACTTTAACAACGACATCCCTTGCTACTTCTACTTCATTTTTATATTCTTGTATCTACTTCTATACAGCATGATGTATTTATATCTCAACTACTCATAAACCTTCCCGTTATTTATACAGCGCGTAAACATAAATCATACACAGTTATTCCAATTTCCTTTAACTCTTTCTTTGACCTAAAAAGTCACACTCCAACGAACTATAAAAACTGCAATATTGACGTACAGTCAAACTAATTTGACCTGCTCTAACGACCAGCTCCACTAGGCGATCATGTTTGAGACCGCCCGTAGAGTTTTCCTATATATTTTACCTGTTTTAAACGACCCCTCTCTAACGCGGCCAGCGACCGCTGCTTTTCGGCCCACGGTCAAAATTTAACGACCACCTGTCCCAAGACTGGCCCTTTAATTGTCACACCTACGAATTGTTGTTTAATCTTCACGACCGTGCGCGTGTTCTGAAACGTCGATTAGACAAAGCAGTGTTTGTTTACCCCAATGAGCTTACCTTTAACATGATTTAAGAATGTTGTCCGTTGATTTTCTCATCCGAGTTTTTTTCCAAAGTGCTTCGATGTTCTAAATCTTTATTCGAATACAAATTGTTGTATCGGTTCGAGCGCCACGCGCAACAAATCTACGTATCATCCTGCCCCTGAATCACGCAAATACCGAATAAGCGTATTATTTGTTCAGTAGCCACCTCTTGGCGATAAACGGCTCAGAAGAATTAGTCAAAGTAAAACGCTTTGCGTGAAGCTATCAATATTCAGTAATGCTAAACAGCAAAAAACACTTACAGCCAATTAGACATCGTAAAATGAAAATTTAATTAATATTTATAGAAAGTATTATCGAAACATCGAATGGGTACACTGCAGATTTCATGCATAGAAAACCGGAGGTTGATCTATTACGCTTTAATTAGGCAATAAACAATGACCGTGCCTAGTGTAACTGGCCTGTGTTAGAACTAAATATTTTCGGTTTTAAGACCTTATCAGGCTTACGACGAACTGCTTGAATAATCGCAAAAGCTCTACAGCCGCCATGACCGGAAGAATCCGAGCACTGTAGAAACGCCAACCTAGGTACATGCATGTGTATGTTTGGGTCTGTCAAAAATACGTCGAATAAGTGACATTTTATTGTCATTGGGATAGTTTGCGTGTTTTACTTTTATCTATTTTTAATATATATTCATAGCGTTTTAGTAAATAAGTGTGAATAAAATAAGAAACTGAAGGAATCTTAATTTTAATATCCAACAAAGATATGTTTCACAAACACAACTCTATAACATATACGGTCAAATGTGGCGTACTAGTAACATATACCTAGTTTCTTGTCAGTCGAAATTCCCTCTTGGATTAAGAGACCACCTGTATAAAGAGACCGCTTTTGTCAGGTCCCAAGGGTGGTCGCTTAATCCAGTTTTGACTGTGCATGCAAAAGGGTTATGAATTGATATTTTAAAAGAATGTCTTGATGAAATATAAACAAAGTCTGATTATAATTGAGAATTCAGAAGGATATACAAAAACAAAATATTAAGAGGACGTCCAGTACTAATGTGAAGAAAGCTAGAAAGAAATAAAATGTTCTGTTCATATCACAATTTTACAGGCCTAACCAATTACCAACAAACTCCAGTTTTTTCAAATGTTGACATAAATTTTCACCCACACATGACAAACTTCCTCCTCTCCATAGCTTACTTTTTGTGATATAGACATACAGTTGGTTAAAGCTGGTTGAAATTTAAAGCAGAATACTGTACTCACTACTTACATCTTCTATGTAAATGTAATACGCTGTCAATTTATACGGATACAACACGTACTTTATTTAGGGGACTTTAAGACGAGTGACTGCTCAACGCAAGCGGAAATATTTAAAGGCAATTCGTTCACAAATTGATCGCTTTTGTGTGACCGCTTAACTCAAGTGTAACTGTACACGTCCGTGTGCAGATCTTTAAACATTAATATCAGTAGGAGTACGTGTTATTGGTGCTCGACTGGTTTCTGGACACGTATAACTTCATGAATAAAGAAAGTAAAAAAAATTTAAGTCAGAATGGGCGAATGAATGAGTGGGGTTTTACGACACTGCTACACAAAATAGCCCATTTAGCGTCGTTAATTCATGAGGAACGTTGAGAAGAGATGATGATGATTTCAGGAAGATGATTTTGGCTATTTAAATTCATTGCAAGGCAGGGCATGTAATAAACACCACCGACCTGCTTTCCCTTTACTTACTGGCAGAAGGGACACTATCGGGCTTATCAAAAAGAAATATTCCCTATAACAATAAAGCCCTAGAACTGCGGCAAAGTTTGAAGGTTTATTGCCCAAAGTCAGAAGGTATAGCTGACAATTAGATGAATGTTTAGGTACAAACAGTATCAACGTGTGTCTAGTAGTTCGATAAAGATAACTTGAACAACATTTAATCACCGAGACTATTGTTTTTGTTAATTTATTAATTTTATTATTTTTAGGTATGTGTGTGTGTGTGGGGGGGGGGGGGAGAAGATTACTTCATCAAGCACTCCTGTGTTGATTAACTGTTGAATTAAAAGTTATTATTGCAATTATGTGGCTCACTTAAATATTAACAAACATTTGATGGTGAACCTTATTGGCTGTAAATATTTTACCTATAAACTCGACAAATATCCAATGCAAGAAGTGCTAATTAACAAAGTGATCAACATCTTTATTTAAATTGTGTTTATTTGTAATGTTCTTCATAATAGTATGGCAGTTGGACACCCAAACATAATATAAAAGTTGTGTATATTTAGTCTGTAAATGTAAAAGAGGATTTTAAGAACTTCAGAGGACTTATATCAAAACTATAAAATGTGTTAATGAATCATTTTTGGCGTTTAAGTGACTGTCTACTCTTTCCATTGTCTCATCATGTCCTACCATGCTTTGAAAGAATATGTGGCTTTATTATAGGCCAAATTAAGAATGATCAAATCAGGCATTAAATGGTAATACTTTATAAGATGGTCTGTAAATGTTAAAGAGGATTTTAAGAACGTATCTAAGCGTCAGAGGACATATATCAAAACTATAAAATATGTTAATGAATCCTTTTTGGCATTTAAGTGACTGTCTACTCTTTACTACGAAAGCCCCGTGGTGACATTCCATATTTCCACTTCCAAGTTCCATGTTCCGACCTTCAAGTTCCATGTTCCATGTTCCAACTTCCATCTTCCATGTTCCGACTTCCGAGTTCCATGTTCCATATTCCAACTTCCAACTTCCAACTTCCACATTTTTACTTCAAAATTCTAACTTTGCGCATGAAGTCAGTTTCGCGCCGTTTTTCTTCACGCATGTCTATTTTTAGACACCTGGCCCTAGGTTACGGGCAAACGGTTTTCCGACTGATAATGATAAACCAGATCGCTAACACATACCATTCTAAAGCTATCGTCGTTTCACTATAAACTCAACCCGGCTACATAAATGTATCTGTCTTATCAATGTACCTGGAATTGGATAAAGAAGTGGAAGGGACGACATGATTCAATGTCTTCTTTACCCTTTATTATATTCGTTTAACCGGGAAATTAATTGATTTACACATCTTTCTTAAACATAAAATTATTAGAAAAAAATTAATTCAATAAACTTATCATTGTTGAAACGAGCGTGTATGCCATGTTTTAAATTTGTTTTTGTCTTCGTGTTTCACTCCCCTTGCAATGTGTTGAACACGCGCGAAATGTATGTGACGTCATAGTCTATACATGAGCTGAGGATAATTGTGTAAGTCGGAATGTGGAAGTCGGAACATGGAACATGGAAGTCGGAACAAGGAACGTAGAAGTCAAAACGTGGAAATATTGAACTTGGAACATGGAAGTCGGAACATGGAAATATGGAACTTGGAACATGGAAGTCGGAACTTGGAACGTGGAAAATGGAAGTCGGAACTAAGAAGTAGGAACTTAGAAGTAAGACTTAGAACTCGGGCGATATACATTGACCATAATAGCAAACTATCTTGGAAGTAAGAAGTAAGAAGTTGGGAGATGGAAGTTGGAAGTAGGAATATGGAATGTCACCACTGGGCTTTCGTACTTTACATTGTCTCTTTCTGTTCTACTATGTTTTGAAATAATTTGTGACTTTATTATAGGCCAAATTAAGAATTATCAAATCAGGCATTAAATGGTTATACTTGATAAGATGGTCTGTGAATGTAAAAGAGGATTTTAAGAACGTATCTAAGCTTCAGAAGACATATATCAAAACTATAAAATATGTTAATGAATCTTTTTTGGCATTTAAGTGACTGTCTACTCTTTACATTGTCTCTTTCTGTTTACTATGTTTTGAAATAATTTGTGGCTTTATTATAGGCCAAATTAAGAATTATCAAATCAGTCATTAAATGGTAATACTTGATAAAGTGGTCTGTAAATGTAAAAGAGGAGTTTAAGAACGTATCTAAGCTTCAGAGGACATATATCAAAACTGTAAAATATGTTAATCAATCCTTTTTGGCGTTTAAGTGACTGGCTACCCTTTCCATTGTCGCATCATGTTCTACCATGTTTTGAAATAATATGTGGCTTTATTATAGGCCAAATTCGGAATTATCAAATCAGGCATTAAATGGTAATACTTGATAAAGTGGTCTGTAAATGTAAAAGAGGAGTTTAAGAACGTATCTAAGCTTCAGAGGACATATATCAAAACTGTAAAATATGTTAATCAATCCTTTTTGGCGTTTAAGTGACTGGCTACCCTTTCCATTGTCGCATCATGTTCTACCATGTTTTGAAATAATATGTGGCTTTATTATAGGCAAAATTAAGAATGATCAAATCAGGCATTAAATGGTAATACTTGGGATGTCTTATAAGATGGTTCAATTCATTTGTCGTGTGATATTTTTACCGGCATGTCTATGTCCTTTATTAAACAGTGTATTTCTTCTAAAAAACATGTGTCCAGCCTTATGCTCAGCAGCAGTATGATTCAGAAATGCGAAAAATGTCTAGAAATAGAGAATGAATAAAAGAATTGCAGAATCTTCTCAAAACAATCAGATTGGTAAACAAATGAACACTTTAGAAATATTGTTAATAAGTTAACCACTTAATATAATAGCCTTTATAGCTTGTATCTAGATTTGATGACATATGACCACTAAAAGTAAGATTGTATGATTATGACAAAAGTTATAATCTGTCCAACACAGATATGCCTTAACCCCCGTCCGGACCTTCGGGGTCCATTATACTCCAGCAATTTAACTTTTGCCAGAAAAAATGTGTGCATACAAACGACGCTTTTGTCATTGTTATAGTTGTTTTCGACCTTTTTGTAAAACATGTACTAAATAGGTCAATTCGCATGAAGTGTATTCGCAAAACACGTCTGGGGTCCAGCCGGACCCAATAATTCTTAAAAAATGTAAAACATAAATAATGCCATTTTAAAACCATACCTTTCCTGTTAACAACAATAATAATGTCATTTATTGAAAACCAGAAATCAATGACGATACTATGTCTCTATTTAACCAAGCAAGCTATATCTTAAGTCATCTGTGATCGAGTTATATTCCTTTGATATTCTAACTTGGGATGCAAACCGTGAGTCAAAGAGGGGTCATACCTTATGGAACGAATACAATGACATCAGACCTAAATATCGACATAACGTCTCAAGAAACAAATAAGTACATTGCAATAATTCTGATTCCGTTTTTTGCTGATATTATCCATAGCACTTATTGGTTAAGTTTAGTGAACTTCGTTTGCATCTTTCAATTTTGACCTTCACCTTTAACATACATTTGCAAAAACTAAAACAAAACTAGAACTTTAGAACCAATAGACATATGGCTTCTGACCTGTATCTTTCTTGTCCTAAGCATTTTTCAACGACACTGCCATATTATTCTAGAATATCACTTTTCACCGCTGTTAACTATTTTTTTTCGTTATTGGCTCTCTCTCTCTCTCAATAATACTAATTACCTCTGTCTCTATATCGCTCTATTCGCTCGCTCTTGTGTGTAAAAGTACTTTGACCGGTGAAACCGTAACTTTTTTATTATTCATTATTGTAAAATAACTTCAGTTCCATGTATATCAGTGGAAATAGAATAGGTTTAAACTGAATAATTATCCCATTAAAATAACACATTTTAAGTATAGGTTAGACCATGGTTGCGCGTGAATAAACGATATAGTTCGAGGGGGCGTATCCCCCGAGAACTATGTCGTTTATTCGCGCGCAATCATGGTCTAACCTATTTAGCACTGGCTTGGGCCCGAGGAAAATAAGAAGACCCCTCGTCTTGCTTTTTGTTTTAGACGAAAAAGTCATTTTATCTGTAATATTTTACTAAAATTGAAAGGTTATTTCAATGTGAAGTTTGCGACATTACGCATGCTTTAACACCAGCATAAATAACGCTTATTGAAGCTCTATATGTATGCACAATTCATTAGTAATTGTCTTTAAAGTCAAGGTCTCACTGTACATAATATAACGTCATCAAGCGAGTGCAGTTCACCTCTGACCTCAGCCTGGGTTTAAAGACTATCTAGACATGCATATCCCGATTTTTACATCTACAGCTGAAACAATACATATATCTATGTCCAGAGGGACGGGGTAGATCTAGATATATTATTGTTACTGTGATTTTTCCGTATTGCTTCAGTTTAAATCCTTGATCTGGTGTTTATTCCGATTATTTATCGTTAAGCCTACAGTGCAGGCAAAAGTTTTTCGCGGTGACTCGCTCGGAGGATTGCTAGTATTGTGACGTCAAATTGCCTTGAGATGACGTAAGCCCGGAATAAGTAAACAGTTGTTAGTTATGTCATGGTTTTGTTAAAATAAACGATATATTCACAGGTTTTTTAGGCATCTGATTGGCCGAGAGCTCCAAGCCAAGTGCTAACATATGTTATACAATACAAGAGAATCAAACACGAGACTAATCGGAATAATTCACTGTCAAAAGACCGCATCTAATCCCTCTAGTAGCAGTTTACATCTTTATTACAATACCACACACTTAAGATCATAGAGGAATCAAATATCGATAACTTCACACAAATATTTGTTTTAGGGACAGGTGTGAAAAAACAGCCCAATATAACCAGCTATATAAATGATTGAATGCATATATTGCAGACCTGGTGATCCGGGTTCAAACTCTGGTCTGAATGGGTGCTTCTTTTATATAAACATCTGGTTACCTTAGATACGACCATTATGTAACCACTTGAAACAAATTTAATTTGTTTTTTTTTTATTGTATAAATACGTGCATATTACACCAATAAGGAACGGAATATATCGTTTATATAATAATTTGTTATTTTTACTTGTGTGTTTGTTAGTTGAAGCATATAACTACTGGATAAGTGTGGAATTCGAGAATGGTGGATTGTGTTTCTTGTGGAAGGGCTGTGGGAAGATGTCAGCGTTCAGTACAGTGTGATGTTTGCGCTTGTAGTAGGTACAGAATGTGTCCAGGTTAGTGTTTTTATGATTTAATTTGATTGTCTCTCTCGAAACTATTATCTTTAACCCTTCACTAGCCTGTATTTGCAAAACTCATTTAAGAATTTCATATATATTGACCGAGATAAATATATTTATTATATCTGAACGGTGTAGTTTCGACGACTTTTGAACTCGCTTTCAATTCGCAATATTGATTGCACTTTGAATCCAATCAGCTTTGTACATATAAGTTGGACAGTTGTTTCATTAGGTCAAACTAAATACCATGACAGTTTTAGAAAAACAAACATATTTCTGTTTCTAATATGAAGTTAGAAAAAGACATATGCGTGTTCATACAAAAACGAACTATTCCGTGTATATCTAAATATATTCTGTCTTCAAACTTTTGTGTCCAATGTGATTTGTCTATGACTGAATGGTACAGTAAATCATTGCAACTAGATATTATGTATACATTATACATGAAACGGGTGATTAGATCTGTATGAATCTTGAAACCTATAACAGAAACTTCTGTGTCGAAACATTACAAACAGTTTACAGGGAACAAAACAAAAACAACGAATGACTAGATATATTTGTCTACTGTGATGTATACCTGCCTTTTCTGTCAACTCAAATCACTGTGACACATGTTAACCGAAATGAAAACAAAGTTTATTCTGGTATCCCTCATAACACCTCTGTTCACCTCAAATTCAAATAAAAGAAAACATTATAAACGGTTGAAAATAAATCATTGTCAGAAAAAGGTGATGATTGATTGCCTTTTGCTGCTATTTAATTCAGCACTTTACATGAACAACACAACACAGATAAATTATTATATTTAGAACACGTCGACTTATTATGAATACGGATACGGATAAATGTTCTGTATGAATTTAACTAGCCAGTAATTGATAGAAAGCAGTTCAAATTTCAATTTCTGATTCTGTTAGATGTTTGTAACTTAACATTGACAAACAATCAAATTGTCTTCACCTTCTTATCACTACATAGTCCATGTACAAATAGGATGTTTAAATGGCTCGTATGTTTACTGCTGTTTTAAAATTAGTCTAACAATGTAACATTACTAATATTGAAACGATTTCAATCCGTAGGATTCAGAAACAAACTCATCTACTCATTCAGCAAATGGTTTTTGATTAAGAAATATTACACTGACACGATAAAAATGCAAGTCTTCACAATGCAAGTTTTATTCTGCTATGCGAATGAACACACATTTTGATCGTTTTATAAACTATATATACAGTGACGAATTTGTTGTTTATTCTGAAACAAGTAAGAGTGTTGGAGATGTTTATGATGCTAGACTGATGAGAAGTAATGCAAATGTCGATAGCTCTATTTTAATTTATACAAGCATAATGAAAACTGTCATTGTCGAACTCCTGCTTATCGTGCAGTCATTTTTTACACTTTGACCCATTTGGAAAGTCGACCATGTTTATATTCGGTGTAGTAATACAGTACGTTGGTGGTTCGAAAGTTGGTATAAATTATATGCCCAGATGGACTTATGATTTTTACGGACCTATATAGTTTTCACGTTTATGTGATCACGTAATTATCTCTGGTTATGCTATTTTCTTTTCATAGACCTTTAAAATCATACATTCTAAAGTTTGCGCCAGTGCAAAACAAATCACGTCAATTGACTACAACCCGTAGCTTCCAAATGACCGGAAAGACGGAAACGTGATTATTTGTAGGAATAATAGGCATTCAGAGTATTTCACGTTCTAGACATTCAAAATCAGAATTCTAAAGACAATAAATGTTGCCTCATCCTCAGAAAAAATAATGTCATATTCACTAAGCACAATGGCTTGCATTGACTAGAACTAACGGTTAGAAATAAACTTCCAATCGGCAAAGTAGGCTTTATATGTATGCTACGTTTTGGTTCTGTATACTTTATTTTATAAAATGACAATAACATCATATTAAAGTTTGCTTTATCCCCACCCGCCATCTTAAATGGGCGCACTTTCATTCACTAACAAACCTAGTTCGCACATGACTTAAAATGTTTTTCCTGGCCAGAAAAATATGTGTCTCACTTTATTTGTTATGTACTTTTTTTGTCTGACACCTATTTTGTCAGTTCTAAAACAAACTTGCAAACAAGCGAAATAGACTTTCCGGATAGAACAATAATATACGTGTTTTACTGTAGGATTTTACTAGATCTACATATTTTCAATCTACTAATTCTACCCTTTTAAAGTCACTTATTCTTAAAAGTATTCCGCTGCCCATTCGAACCAAGCTTGAAAATGACGTGAAACGTCTTTTCCGGTCGAAAAATAACAACAGCAATACGTGTTTATTTGATTGAAATTATCTCATTATACCGATATATGTATTGTTTACTTTGTCTTACAACTTTTCGCCAGTTTTTAAAACCACCTTTGCGTTATCATCTTGTAGTACGAAATACATGGGGATGTGGTACTGTTTGGCATTGGTGTATGTGTATAAGCGGCAATAAAGGAACTCGGTGAGTAAAATCGAACAATTTCTTTTGTTCTCTTTTTTAGAACTTCTTGATTGAACACTCAAATTGTCATTGTTTTTCAAAAGGTTTCTGCACAATACTCATGGTCACAATTTTCAAGAATAATAAAGTTTAGTTCGAGGTTAATTGATATATTCATGTCGATTTAGTGAACAACTTGAGTCTTATAAAGCTTATGCTTGCCAGACAAGAGTTGTGTCGCACATGCATCTCTCTTTGACGTGCGGCACATACATCGACCCTATGCGACACATCACACTGTGCTGAAGTGTTTGCAAAACCAGGACAATCTAAGTCATCGAACTGGTAAGTAGGACATTCCGTGTGCTATAGTATTTTCAACTGGCAGTTCTGTAAGAGAAATGCTATTCGTTTTTACTCACATAATATCGTTTAAGCAATTACATCGCGTGCGAAACAACCACGCACTCCATGTGCTGCGTTATACACGGTGATTTCTAAACGTATTCATAGCTAATGTAACAGTGAAACGTAATACAGGCATAATTGTTTAATTTGCATTCCACATTCTGCTATGCGAGGTATATCTACCAAACATTCCGGCAGCTGTTTGATACATATATTAGCGTAAAGAAATATATTGTTCACGAAGTTCAATTTCAGCTTATTATGTAATGTCCTCAACCCAACATCATATAACAAAATACAACGGACACTGAAACAGCTATGTATGTCCCAAGCTTGATTTGTTCAACAGTCAGCTGTATTAGAACTGATGATGTGTTAAAAGTTTGAACTTCATCCAATCATGAATGAGCGTGCAAGTTTTCGTCGGCTTTCAAAAACAAAAACACGTCTAATCACTTCAAAATACAAACTTAGACTGATTTTAATGTGTTGAAATATTATTCTATCAATCGAAGTGTTCGGTTCATCTAGACCATCCCATTTCTACCAAAATGCTTTATTACATTTCAAAATCACACAGCTGCAATCAAGATGGCGATTCATTGACGATGTGACCAGCGTTGAGGTAACTATTGCGTTTTGTTTACTAAAGTAATGCATATTTTAAAAGTCGTATGGAGTAAAGGCTTGTAAAAATGTTTCGGAAACTAATTTCCAAAGTTCTTGCTATCGCATTACTTCGACAACTTGATACCTTACTTGATCGCGTAATTGGATTTGTTTGAAAACAACTGTATTGTCTAATTTTCGAGAAGTTGAACGGAACTTGCCGCCTTTTTCAAGCCTTGTGTTTAATCGCTGAACAGTTTTTACCGTTTTTTAAAGCACATACATCATCCTGCTAGCAGACTAATCATCGGTTGATGTTGGTAAGCAGTAGAACATTGAAGTTGACGCTTTCATTTGCCATTCATATTTCCTGACATCATTATCAAGGTCAACTATTTGATAAAATTGCATTTGATAATGCTAAAAACAATTTTAACACATGTAATTTAGTTGGATGATACACATATCATTTAATTATATTACACTATGTGTATTATTTCTGTTTCAGTTACTTCATTTGTCAGTACTGACAATGCAAAATGGTCTATACATGCTGGCACATCTAAAACTATTTTCTTTCTCGAAGTTAGGAAAATCATGTTTTTTCACGTTAGAGATTACTTATGTCATTCTAATGCTGCATGATATACGGAACATTAGAATGATTCCCAACCCCTCTGCAAAAACCTTGTTGAGGTGGTTGGGTTATTTTTTCGTCATTTGCCTTTCTTTGAATCAAAGTCCTCAGGTATCCAGGGTTGCTTATGTTGGTTTAATACAATTATGAGTTTCAGTTGGCACATTTGCCAGCTATGCGAGACGGCATAGGGAATGGACATTTCGTAAGCGCGACTCAACATTGTAATTAGAAAAAAAAATGCTGTTTTGGTACAATACGCATTTGATAAGCGCAAGTCTCTGAATTCCGTTTTGCATCACATACTCGTAAACTGTTGTACACATGTGTTGAACAGATGACTTACCTCAATGGTAAATCATCTTTGAAAGGAAGATCTGCAAGTTATTTTAATTTCTTAAACACTTTCATGCTAAGCATATATGACAAATTCAACAGTAAATATGCATTGTTAAATCATCTCCGATAGATAGGCGTGCAAGTTCCGTTCATTTCCAAAACGACTTACAAGCTAAGCATATATATAAAATACAAACATTAAAATATGATTGACTACATTGATAAATAATCTCCAACAGCTAGTCTTGCAACATCGTTCATTTCTTAAGGTAGCGTGTAAGTTTTGATACTGCCAGTGGAGTTTTCTAATCTGTTTTTATGATGTATAATTTATTCCCGCAGTTCATAGCTGATAGGTTACAATGGTACAAACCCCACCATAATATGTCATTTTAAAAAAAACAAAAAAAAACAATATTTTAATTGTTTACGATTTATAATACCAATTAACCAAAAAATCATAAAGCGAGTACAAAGTCGTCTCAATTTGTGACGTTTTCATAATTAACCAAAATAAACTGTATTAACATATCTAGGGATCCGTGTCTCAGATTTGTAGAATACCCCTTTGAACTATTAGTATGTAACATCATTTGAAGTCGACTTCTATTACGTAACGCCTTGTTGCAAACAGTTGGAGCAATTTATCAAAGTTATGAGACATGGTTCGCCCTCGAAAAGATACTTTCCTTACATCTGCTTCAATCCGCATGGCAAACGGCTATCAACAGTGAAAGCTATCGCAAACGTACCGCCGTATATTTGTAAATAAGGGGTGCGGAAAACGTTAAATAACTAATACTCGTGTCATTTAGACTGCATGACACAGTACGTATACCCCTGGGTGTTCAAATGTTGTCCTTTTCATTTCAAGCAATAAGAAGGCACATATTTCGTAAGTAATTTTCCTTAGCTCCATCCCTAAAAAAAATACATATCAATAATGAGTTTAAAATTGGGAAACCCATATATAACGCAATAGCAAAAACGCCTCTCTCTGGTTTCGTGGATGGACCGGCTGAACCACGGGGTGCTAAATTGGGTGTGATGTATTGATCAAATAGCCGTGTAATGCATGTCGTTTGGTGTTGAATATTTTGTTCATTTGCAAATTTTGCAGTTTTAAAGGTATTACGACACCTTAAACGGTTTACAGGCTAAGTACCCTGCCTTGTCAAAGCACCGTTTAGTTCTTGAACGACTTAAAAGCTAAGTATGTATGACAAAAACAAACAATTTAAGATGATAGACAGCATTGTTAATTCATCTCTAACAGCAAGTCTTGCAAGCACTTTTAATTTATGAAATGACTTCCAACTTTTGCGTTTATGAGACAAAAAAACAGTAAAAAATGATTGACTACATTGTTGAATCATGTTGAGACGACTTTGTACTCGCTGTATGATTTTTTGGTTAATTGGTATTATAAATCGTAAACAATCTCAATTTGTGACGTTTTCATAATTAACCAAAATAAACTGTATTAACATATCTAGGGATCCGTGTCTCAGATTTGTAGAATACCCCTTTGAACTATTAGTATGTAACATCAAGGTTTTTGTTAATTCATCTCCAACATCCAACAGCTAGGCTTGGAAACCATTTTCGTTTCTTTAACGATTTACGAGAATAGCGTTTATGAAAAAAGAAAGTAACAGTTGATTGGCTGTATTGTTTACACATCTCTGACAGCTTGGCTTGTATGTTCCGTTCATTTTATAAACACACTTACAAGATAAGCATATAACAAACACAAACAGTAAACTATGAAATATGTCCTTGTTTAATCATCTCTGCCAGCAATACTTGTATGTCCCATTCATTTCTTATTATACATATAATATAAGCATATATGTGACCCGCAACACGAAAGGGGCCCTTCAGGGTGAAAAAATCAAAATTGATATTTTCATGGTAAACTGTAGACATCCTTCCTCTATCTGAAAATGGGATTCATTTTGCTGAAATCATCACCTAAACGCCATTTTTCTCGGTTTAGTTACCCCACCCACCGCTTTAAACATGGGAATTTAAGTATCTTGATATTGATACTTTTGCTTGATTTATGCAACTTTAAATGAAAAATTTATATACACGATCTTTAGATCTTAAATTGTATAAACATTCTTACCGATTTCTAAACGCAGCATTTACCTCACTAAGAATCGTCTACAGTTTTAATTTTACCCACCCACTCTTTTTGACATGGAACAGTACAAGTCTTGATATTGTCGTGATTATACAATTTCAAATTTTATAATAAAATGCTTTGCATAAAATTACAGACATCATATATTTAAGTACAGAAAATAGAAATGAACTTCGACACAATGGTAAGTGAGGTGTAGACCATGACGTCACTGTGAAATGTTGACAATGTTATGTGGCTCGACAACAAACCGTAACCATTTGTTTTCGAAAATCAACGAGTTTGAGACACATAGCATCAGTTCAATGCCATCGTCCATATTTCATTTATTGCTTTGACATGTTCTTTCCTCAACACTATTCTTACTGATGACCGGCGGATGTGGTCCATTAGTATTCCACTCGACTGCGGTACCAGGGGTCGTGAGTTCGAATTCCCGCCGGACCAAGTTTTTCGGTTAAGACTACATAATCCGAGGTCCGATGTATCAGTGGTTTACACTGGGAATCCAAAAGAACCAGAGACCTCTGTCGATAATAAGAATATCTCTCTCTCTCTCATTCTCTCTCTGTCTTTCTCTCTCTCTAACCTAACCAAACATTATTACTGTTGTGACAGTGTTCATTTGTAGGCATCACATACTAAAGGCTTCAGGTTTATGATAAAAGATGAACAAGGTTTACTTTACCGTCGTGGCATTTGTATAATAATAAGCTTTTTAACAGCATCAATAGTGTATACTCTATTTCTAAAAAAACATTGTTCTTTAACAAATTGTGGCGTGTAATACAGCATGTGTCCTGAACAAAGGTCGAGTAATTTGGCTTCTGATCTCGATCCATTTATGTTTTACATAATGATTGAGAAATAATCGTTCAAGTAGGAATTGTTGGAGAGTCAAACAGGTTAGCTACCAAATTATTCGGCGCCAAATCTGGCTCAATGATGTTAATATACAAAAGTTTAGTTTTCTATGACTTCGGTTTTAACAGTAAAGGGTTTAATCCCTGCACTGTCATGCAATATATAGAGCATGCTAAATATTCGGTCTAGTTTCCGCATAGGCTTAAACACAACAAATTTCTTCCGTATTTCCTAGTGTATACAGCTAGGCCTAGAAAAAGACGCCGAGTTCCATGTCCTACTTTTATTATCGACATAAATATGTGGTTATTTTTGTAAACTAGTGAATAGCACTGATAAACCGGACCTCGTTTTGTAAAGTCTCATCCGAAAGACTTTGTCCGGCTAGGGATCAAACTTAAGACCCCTTGTACCACAGTCGAAATACCGTAAGGCGGGCTCCTATGTTCCCTTTACTTTATATTTGTCTTGCGTGTGTTTTCTCTTTAGTGTGTGGATGAAGAAATGGCATTGCGTGCGTGTGTGTGTGTAGGTGTGTGTGTGTTATGGTATGACTGTGTGTGTGTGTTTTGCTTGAGAGGTGGGTGTATTGTTTGTGTTTCGTTTCCTGCTTGAGTCTTTTGTAATTATTTGTTGCCACAATAGTGTTACTTGTGCCGTGTGGAGGCCGTAAAACGTCGCCCCGTACATGTAATCAATATTGTTATCATTCCTCCTGCAGGAGCGTTCACTTGTTGTACAACTCGTCTCTTTGGCTTTTTTTCTTGCACAGTATGGTAGGTCTCTATGTACCGATGGTCAGATGAGCTTCGGTATTGTACCGGTTCTTCATTAACTCTTTACATATAAGGTTAGGCGATGAGTTACTCACGTCGCACCAGTTACTTTTTCACTACTTACATTAACCTTTTTCAATCTTTACAATTTCCAAATTGTAATTACTTTATAATACATTTCGAACTTTAATATATTTCGAACTTTCTTTCTGTATAGTTATTGTCGATACATAGGGACAGGTGCTTACTTACTTCTCTTCAACACATGGAACTACAAACAAACAAAAAGCTACAAATACCACTTACACCACTTAGAATGCACTATGCGTGTTCTGTTCATATCCTATTCAAATACTACTAATTTTGCATCACTACAGCCGTGCGTACAGTTAATACCACTTAAGCTCTATTCGGCATCTTCTTTTCACATTCCATCTCTTTCTATTAATATTTGTTTTCATAATGGTCCTAAAGTGGTGTTTTCACCTCTAAAATATTATATTCAACGCAATAATTCAGTTTTTACGACCACTGAACAAAACACGTAGAGTGCTTCATATTATAGAAAAATGCAATGCTAAGAGGTGAGCGTGTTGCAATTATTTATCTTGCAATTTTACTATACAATCAACAGTAAACGGTAGATTATTTAGTGTTGTCATAGATTTAGACATCAACTGACGAACTAATCATATTATATACGTGTTAAGGATGTCGGCCTGTCTTTTTGAGCATTATGAAATTTCCGAAAAAATGTACGAACTCATTTTCAAAAAAATGTTAAGAACTCATTTTTGGTGAATGAATACAGTAATAAAATACTTTTTTCCCGGGGAAAAAATGGATGTTCGTTCCGGAAGGGACTTTTTAAGTTTTATGTCCTATTCGTAGTTTACAGCATACGCTGTTTTCATAGGTAGGTTGGATTTTGTTACATCCGATTTCATTTCAATTTCTCAGAATATAAGCATGAAATGTGCATGGTAGTACAGTTTTAGTATAAATTATAGATAACGCAATAGATAAAATGAAATTTTATTGAAAAAAAATAGTTTTGGTAAAAATACACCAAAAATTGAAAAAATGAGAAAAAATTGATTTTTTTTAGATAACATGATCTATATCTTTTTAAAAGATCCGGGATCCTGTGCTTTTATTTGCTATTTCACTAAAACGTTTTGTTTGCAAGACTAAAATCAATAAATAAAAAAGTTGGTAATTAGTTTTTTACAATTTGTAGGGCAATTTTCACTGTGCCTTATTCTCCCGGTATAAGAAAGTGGGTGGGGTAAATTTTACTCCTTTCCGGTGAAATCAAACATTTTTATTTTGGATCTTGAAAAAACATTATTTTCAGGGTTTATTTTTACTATGGTAATATAAATTAGGATACTTTTTGTACAAATAGAGTGTTTAAATAAAGATTGAAAAACCGTAGTACAAAAAAGTAGTTTTTATGAAGCTTCAATTTTAGGGGGGTAGCCTTGAAAAATCTCAAATTGTGAAAAAGAAAGGTCCGGTACCCCAACTTTTTCACCAGTTTTGTCATAGAAACTAATTTTACCGTCTGTATGCAAAGTTTGAAGAAATTGGTAATTACTTTTCAATGAGGCACCTACCCCCTTAACTTGAAAAGCACCAGGTTGTGGTATCCAGTATGTTAGGCAAACCGGTCGTCCTCTCAAAACTAGGTTTAATGAACATCTTCGTACTTGTAGAAACAAAAATCTGTGGAACTTTCTGTATCAACATTTTCGGAAATCTGGACATGGATTAGATTGTATTTCAATTCAACCTGTCGAACATATTACGTATGGTAGAAATGCTACTTATAGTTTCAAATGTAATGCTAGATTTATAACGGAATTAAAATGGATTTAAAATTTACAGACACCCTTTCCTTTAGGCTTGAATGATAGTATATACTAATCTAAAAGAACCTTCAATTGATTTGGTTCGATTTATTCTACACTCAACCGTATATATAGATCACATGGTATTCGTATAAATGGAAATATTAAACGTAAATTACGTCAGTCGATTTCTATAACAGATTTGCATAATCTGCTGTTATTTTCTGGTAAACATAAAATGCTTCTCGGCTTTCTTTGTTGTCATTGTCGTCTTTAAGAGATATTGACGACAATACTGATGGAATAATTTTGCACACAGATCCTCTGTATTATACTGCAGGTTTAATACAAAGTTATATTCAGCATGTTCTCAGGCCTCATGTTGATTCTTTAAACGATCACAAAAGATATTGCATTAAGGTCCCTTTTATTAATAAAGGTATTGATTTCATAGATTTACCAAGTATTCTCCGAAACAAAAATGTGATGAATGCTATTCCAAATTATTTCAAAAATCTTGAATCACCTATTATTTGCTATAAGTATAATACATCTGTTAGAGGGTTAATTTTTAACTACAATAAAATTGTTTCTGATCTTAAAATTCTCGAAAACACACAGGATACATGTGACTGTACCTCATCTAAATCTGTTACGCTCCAGTGGGTCAAATAAAAACAGGCACTTTTTATATCATTAAAAGCGCATCAGAGCGTTTTTGAGTAAGGGACCTAAATTTAGAGTACCTGCCCTAATTGATTTCGATACTTGCCTCAATCATATTTCGGAAGCTTTGAATAATTATAGTACAAACTGGTGCCGAAGAGAACAAGCCGATAATGACGCTCTTTTAAAAATGGAAATAATTAATTTTTGATAGTATCGATACCCGGATTTCGTTCTATTAATCTAATAACCATATTTTACCACGTAAACCTAAATTTAACATTCGTCACTTACAGAAGGGCATACAAGACTTTAATTCCAAGTATGTACTCGTTCCTGCAGACAAAGCATCCAATAATGTGATAAGTGTATGACGATTACATTATGTTGATACTTTAAACCAGGAACTTGTGAATATCAATTCCTATACATCAACCAATTTTACGGAGAGTAATGGAGTATCTGATCATCTTGATACATGTGAACAATTAAAATCTGATGTCAATATTACATGTCACAAACTTCCTACAATGTACTGGATACCTAAACTCCATAAAACACCATATAAGTCTCGTTTTATTTCTAATTCAAGTGCATGTACTACAACTAAGCTTTCCAAATTTTGAACATCGTCATTAATTAAAATCAAAGAACATGTTCAAAGGTATTGTGCAAAGAAGTACACAAATTCTGGACTTAATCTGTCTTGGTCTATCAAAAACTCAAATGAAATTTTGACTAAACTTGACCATAGAAAATACCAAGCTTGCAATATAAGTACGTATGACGTTCAACACTTTATACTACCTTACCTCATAATTGAATAAAAGCTAAACTTATACAACTTTTTGAAAATAATTTTGCCAGAGAAAGGAAACTATTTCAAGCGTGTAATACTCATCGTGCATTTTTTACAAATGACACGGTTAAGCATAACACTATGTGGAATTGCACCGATGTCTGTAAATCACTATCATTTCTTCTGGATAATATTCAGTACGTTTTGTGAGTACCATATACCGTCAAGTGATTGGTATCCATATGAGTACAAACTGCGCGCCCCTTGTCGCAGACATATTTTTGTACTGTTATGAGAGGGACTTTATGCTAAGTCTAAAACCTGATACACAGGCAGATATGATCGAAGCTTTTAACAATACATCGCGCTATCTAGATGATATGTTTAATATAGACAACCCATTTTTTGATACGTTGTTTCCTTTTATCTACCCAAAAGAACTACGCCTTAATAAAACAAACGAGCCAAATTGTCGGCACCATTTTTAGATTTGGATATTTTAATAAATAACGGAAATGTTTCTTCTAAGATTTACGATAAACGAGATGATTTTGATTTTAGTATTGTAAAGTATCCTCATCTAGATGGCGACGTTCCCCGTTCTACATCTTACGGGGTTTATATTTCACAACTTATTCGTTTTACTAGGGCCTGTACCTCTGTTGAGGACTTCCACATTCGTAAAAAACTATTACTGAAAAGCTTCTTAAACAGGGGTACAGATTTCATAAACTTCGTAAAACATTTTCTAAATTCTTTTATAGAAATCTTTCTCTCATTAACAAGTATAAATGTAACTTAAAGTCTTTTCTACGACAATGTATTTCACATCCGGAGTTTTATGGTGATGTGATATACAGACTTCGTAAAATTCTTGGACATATGAGAAAAATTGGTGAACCATAACATGAGATGCCGAGCCACACTTGAAACGTCTCATGAGGATCCAAGCTGTTGTCCCACTATTTTGGTGAGGCAGTTTGGTAATTTGCATTGTCATAATTAAGGACCTACGAAAGAAAGATAGTCCGACAGTAGTAAATTGTTCAATATTTTAATCTAAATTCTGAATTCATTGTTTAAGTCTTTTAAAAAGATTCAACTGCTTACAGTCAATAATAAAACAAAAGAAAAACAAATGTACAGTTGGTGGGACTCGATTCGACAGGCACACTACCCGTCATTTTGAACCGATTCGCCTCGACGCCCGTCTACAGCGGGCCAAAAGTCATTTAAAGTATGCCTTGTTTGTTGCTTTTTTTCTCACAGTTTATACTAGCAACTTCATGCCCTTGTGGTACTTGTAAGTAAACATTGCGTGATGATGTCATGTAGTGGAATCATAATGCATCTTATGATGTCATTAAGATTTATTTACAGAAAAAATCAATATCTGTGTATAAGGAGTAGATTCTAGCTCTGGTCCCTGGACACAAAATACTTTATTGTTAAATTGTTTCAAAAAGTATGACAGTCTACAGAATATACGTTTAAATAACTGTAATTCATTTCGGTTACTAGATCCAGATCGTGTGTTTATTCGTCGTTCGTCAGATCATTTAAACTCAGAAAACAGAGAAAAAGTAAATCTACTAGCCGATCTTTAATTTACGACTTTTCAGTTAGCCTTGCTAGTCATGTTCAAAGGAAAAATTAAATTCCATCATACCGATAATCCGTTGAATCTTTAAACAATCAAGTAGATCTAGATGTGTACACGTTGCATTACGATGTTTACATTTGAGAGATACACTTGATATATAAGACATTCGCTAATAAATACCTGTTTGCGACAATAAATCACTAAAGAAAAGAGTTGGGAAAAGAACTATTGATTTGTTTAAAGCATCGAGTAGATGACACTCATTCTAAATACTGATCAAAGCGTCAATGTTGTGATATTTGTATTTAAGTTAGCTGTAGTTTATTCACAGCGTACGTCATGTGGGTTAAACAGACGTTTTAACGTTGTACGAACTTTGACGTCGTTTTCTATTAATGACGTTGTCACCCTGATGGGCCCTTTTCGCGTGGCGGGTCACATATAACAAATACAAACAGTAAAAGATGATTGACTGTATTGTCAAATCCAACTCCGATAGCTAGGCTTGCAAGCATCGTACAGGTCTTAAAAAACTTACAAGCTGAGCATATATGACATATGCAAACAGTAAACGATGATTGACTGCATTGTCAAATCATTTCCGATAGCTAGGCTTGCCAGCACCGTTTAGGTATTAAATAACTTACAAGCTGAGCATATATGACATATGCAAACAGTAAAAGATGATTGACTGCATTGTCAAATCATCTCCGGCAGCTAGACTTGCAAGCACCGTGCAGGTCTTAAATAACTTACAAGCTGAGCATATATGACATATGCAAACAGTAAAAGATGATTGACTGCATTGTCAAATCATCTCCGGTAGCTAGGCTTGCAATCACCGTGCAAGTCTTAAATAACTTACAAGCTGAGCATATATGACATATGCAAACAGTAAAAGATGATTGACTGCATTGTCAAATCATCTCCGGCAGCTAGAATTGCAAGCACCGTGCAGGTCTTAACTAACTTACAAGCTGAGCATATATGACATATGCAAAGAGTAAAAGATGATTGACTGCATTGTCAAATCATCTCCGGCAGCTAGGCTTGCAAGCACCGTGCAGGTCTTAAATAACTTACAGGATGAGCATGCATGACATATGCAAACAATAAAAGATGATTGACTGCATTGCCAAATCATTTCCGATAGTTAGGCGTACAAGTACCTTTCTGTTCTAAAACGGCTTATAAGCTAAGCATATATGACAAATACAAACAGTTAAAGATGATTGACTGCATTGTCAAATCATCTCCGGCAGCTAGGCTTGCAAGCACCGTGCATGTCTTAAATAACTTACAGGATGAGCATATATGACATATGCAAACAGGAAAATATGATTTACTTCAATGTTCATCTCTGAAAGTTAGGCGTGCAATTTCAGTTCGTTTCTTAGACGACTTATAAGCTTTACATATATAGCAAATACAAACAGTAAAAGATGATTAACTGCATTTTCGAATCATATATGATAACTAGGCTTGCACATTCAGTTCTTAAACAAACAGTAAAATATAATTGATTGCATTTTGAAATAATCTATGACAACTTTGCACATCCCGTTCACCTTAAAATATATTTACTAACTAAGCGTGTATGAAACAAGCAAACAGTAAAACATGATTTAGAGCCATATTCAATCATATATAATATATATGTATGCAAGTTTCGTTTATTTCTTAGACAACTTACAAGCTAAGCATACATGACAAATGCAAATAGGAAAAGACGATTGACTACATTGTCAAATCATCTCCGATAGCTAGAATTGCAAGCACTATTCAGTTCTAAAACGACTAACAAGCTAAGCATATATATAACAAATACAAACAGTAAAAGATGATTGACTGCATTGTCAAATCATCTCCAATAGTTAGGCTTGCAAGTACCGTTAAGTTCTAAAACGGCTTATACGCTAAGCATTTTTGACAAATACAAACAGTTTATGATGATTGGCTGCATTGTCAAATCATCTCCGATAGCTAGGCTTGCAAGCACCGTTCAGTTCTGAAACGGCTTATAAGCTAAGCATATATGACAAATACAAACAGTTAAAGATGATTGACTGCATTGTCAAATCCAACTCCAATAGCTAGGCTTGCAAGCACCGTGCAGGTCTTAAACAACTTATAAGCTTAATATATATGACATAATGCAAACAGTACAATATAATTTAACCTCAATGTTAAACAATCTCTGAAATTTAGGCGTGTAATTTCCGTTCGTTTCTTAGAGGACTTATAGCTAAGCATATATAGCAAAGGCAAACAGTAAAATATGATTGACTGCATTGTCAAATCATATTCAATAGCTAGGCTTGCAAGTACCGTTCAGTTCTTAAACGACTTACAAGCTAAGCATATATGACAAATAGTCAAATACAAACAGTTAAAGATGACTGGCTGCATTGTCAAACCATCTCCGATAGCTAGGCTTGCAAGTACCGTTCAGTTCTTAAACGACTTACAAGCTAAGCATATATGACAAATAGTCAAATACAAACAGTTAAAGATGATTGGCTGCATTGTCAAACCATCTCCGATAGCTAGGTTTGCAGGTACCGTTCAGTTCTTAAACGACTTACAAGCTAAGCATATATATGACAAATAGTCAAATACAAACAGTTAAAGATGATTGGCTGCATTGTCAAACCATCTCCGATAGCTAGGCTTGCAAGTACCGTTCAGTTCTTAAACGACTTACAAGCTAAGCATATATGACAAATAGTCAAATACAAACAGTTAAAGATGATTGGCTGCATTGTCAAACCATCTCAGATAGCTAGGCTTGCAAGTACCGTTCAGTTCTTAAACGACTTATAAGCTAAGCATATATGACAAATGCAAACAGTAAAATAGTATTCACCTCAATCTTAAATCATCTCTGAAAGCTAGGCGTACACTTTCCGTTCGTTTCTTAGACGACTTATATGCTAAGCATATATAACAAATACACACAGTAAAATACGATTGACTGAATTGCATATCATCTCGGATAGCTAGGCTTGCAATTACTATTCAGATCTTAAACAAACAGTAAATATACTTGATTGCATTTTGAAATAATCTATGACAGCTTGGTTTGCACATCCCGTTCACTTTTTAATATATTTTCTAGCTAAGCGAATATGGCACAAGCAAACAGTAACATATGATTGACAGCCATGTTAAATCATCTATAATAGCTATGTAGTCAAGTTCCGTTAATTTCTTAGACGACTTACAAGCTAAGCATATATGACACATGCAAACAGTAAAAGATGATTGACTGCATTGCCAAATCATCTCCGATAGTTAGGCTTACAAGTACCGTTGAGTTCTATAACGGCTTATAAGCTAAGCATATATGACAAAAACAAACAGTTAAAGATGATTGGCAGCATTGTAAATTCATCTACAACAGCTAGGTTTGCAAGTACCGTTAAGTTGTAAAAACGGCTTATAAGCTAAGCATATATGACATATACAAACAGTTAAAGACGATTGACTGCATTGTCAAATCATCTCCGATAGCTAGGCTTACAAGTACCGTTAAGTTCTAAAACGGCTTATAAGCTAAGCATATATGACAAATACAAACAGTTAAAGATGATTGGCTGCATTGTAAACTCATCTCCGATAGCTAGGCTTGCAAGTACCGTCAAGTTGTAAAACGGCTTATAAGCTAAGCATATATGACAAATACAAACAGTTAAAGATGATTGACTGTATTGTTAATTCATCTCCAAAAGCTAGGCTTGCAAGTACCGTCAAGTTGTAAAACGGCTTATAAGCTAAGCATATATGACAAATACAAACAGTTAAAGATGATTGGCTTTATTGTCAAATCATCTCCGATAGCTAGGCTTGCAAGCACCGTTCAGTTCTAAAACGGCTTATAAGCTAAGCATATATGACAAATACAAACAGTTAAAGATGATTGACTGCTTTTTAAAATCATATCCGAAGCTAGGCTTTTTCAAGCACCGTTCAATTCTAAAACGGCTTATAAGCTAAGCATATATGCCAAATACAAACAGTTAAAGATGATTACCAGCATTGTTAATTCAACTATTCTTGTAGGCGTCTATGAGAAAAACACACAGTAAAAGATGATAAAGTGCACTGCTTAATCATCTCTGACAGCTGGGTTTGCAAGTTCTGCTCACTTTTGAAAAGTACTTACAAGCTAAACACATATAACAAACGCAAACAGTAAAATATGATAGACGTCCTTGTTAAATTATTTCTGCCAGCAATACCTACAATTTCTTCTTTAAATTCTTACAATCTAAACATATATTACACATACAGACAGTAAATTATTGCCTTGTTAAATCATCTATAATAACTAGGCTTGCAAATTCATTTAGTAGACGACTAACAAGCTAAGCATATATAACAAATACAAACAGTACAAACGTTAAAAAGATGATTGCCTGCACTGTTCCATATCCGACAGCTCGGCTTGCAAGCTTCGTTCACTTTTGAAAATACTTACAAGACAATCATATGACAAACTGAAACACTAAAAAAGAGTAAATCCAATGCCAAAAAAACTCTCTGACATCATGGCATGCAAGTTTCGCTCAATTCGCAATATACTTTCAAGCTGAATAAACATGTCAACATCAACGTTTTTAACAGTAAACGATGGCTGATTGCATTTTTATATCATCTCTCACAGCTGTACTTGCAAGTTCCGTTCGATTTTGAAAATGCTTACAAGCGAAGCATAAAACAAACGCAAACAATAAAACATGATAAACTTCCGTGTCAAATAACTACTGACAGCTAGATTTCAATTTACTTTCATTTTTGTTGCACAACATACAAACTCAACTTTTATACCAACACAAACAGTAAAAATGCAAATGAATTCAGTATAAAGATGAACATGATATTGGAACAACCTGCTGTGTTTTGGTCATTTTTTGCACGAATTTAATTCATCTGTCCATACTTGGACTCAATTCAAACTGCAAAATGATGCTCTACAACATTAACGAACTGGTTCTCGACAGGTAATGCCGACATATTTAGGAATGTGATATTCCAAAGAGTTCGGTATAACCGTTGTGAGCCAGCGGGAGGTTGTTTAATATACATCTTGAATTTAAGTTTTAAAACAATTACAAATGTACAAGCAAAGCTTATATGACAATACATACATCATAAAAATATGAATACTTAATTGGGGAATGCAAACGAAAGGAGGTCGACAGAATCAGACTAGGTTCTTGCTCTTTGACATATTTCACAAGTTTATATCAATCAATATTAAGCCCGGAAGTATTAAATCGACCCACCCATGGGTCACAAGCTTTAAAAGGAACTAAATAGGAAACTTTATAAAATCTTAATAAAAATCTCAAGGCCCAGAATTTGCAATTTTAAGTGCAGAGTATCGCCGTGAAAACCTATGTCAATTGTTTTAAATTCCTAGTCCTCATATAAATTTAATGAGTCTCTTAGTTTTTACATTATTAGTTATATATATTACCTAAATCTCCACTCTCTCTTAAATCTCTTGCTGGAATTAAAGTGCATGATTTGGCAGATGCAGGTAGGGAGATCCCCCAGCAGAAAATCAGTCCTCATGCACCCATGCCCAATATCAAGATCTCAAAAGATGGTGTTGAGAAGCTTCTAACGAACTTAAACCCCCATAAGGCCGCTAGGCCTTATAAAATCAGACCAATAATCCTCAAAAATGCCCATAAAGAATTTGCCCCAATTATTTCAGAACTCTTTAGAAAATCTCTAGTGACCCACACCCTACCCGATATATGGAAAATGGCCAATGTCGCTCCCATATTCAAGAAAGGCTCCCGGTCAGACCCAGCCAACTACCGCCCGATATCTCTAAACTGTATTCTGTGTAAAACATTAGAGCACATAGTAGCTTCCAGCATCACCAAACACTTTACTAATCACAATCTCTTCTATAAGCTCCAGCATGGATTCAGGCAAAAAAGGTCATGTCAAACGCAACTTCTTATGCTGATAGACGATATCCTCCACTCTGTAAATCTCAAAAGCCAAGTAGATATCATACAACTTTATTTTTCCAAGGCTTTTGACATGGTTAATCATGGTAAACTTCTGTACAAGCTCCACTTTTATGGTATTAGAGACCGACCACTACAATGGATCAAGAGCTTCCTTGATAGCAGATCCCGGTCCGTTGTAGTAAATGGATCCTCCTCCTCCACTATCCCTGTATCCTCTGGAGTCCCTCAGGGCTCAGTTCTTGGCCCAACTATTTTTCTAATCTACATTAATGATCTTCATGACCATGTCCAGTCTTCTACTGTGAGGTTGTTTGCGGACGACACAGCCATCACAGTAAAATCCGGTAAGTAGGCGCATAGTCAAATTTAAGCGCATAGCAAAATAATTGGATCCAAACTAATTGATGCATCTTCAATATTCTGAATCAAAAATGCATGTGTAGACTTACTTTTTTGTTTATAAACAATAAGAAATACCTCATGTGAACGCAAAAACAAGATTTATTATTGTCGATGATGTTTGAACTGGCACTCATCACTTTCCGTCAACTTTCGTCGATGATGTCGGGATTTTCCGTTGAATGTTTTGATAAAAATCAATAAATGCTTTCAGCAAAAATGTTGGATTTCATTACTTATACGAATTTTTGTGTAAGACAAGTTTCACTGTACACAATTCACACAGGCATGCGTCTATCCGACAAAATGATTAAAAGAAAATATATATCGAAAAAATATAATTGTATTTAAAACTACCATGACTGGGTTCGAACTCACGACCCTGATATTGGTAGTACGGTGATTAAACCACTGAGCTACTGTCGACTGTGTAACAGACTATGATGTACATTTCATTATTCAATGACTAAATCTCCAACTGTTTTCCGGAAGATAAAAATAGCTTACGGAAAAAGGCGGAATATGCATAGGGTGCCAGTTCAAACATCATCGACAATACTCAAATGTATTTTATAGTTTTTGTCTTTTGTCTCGTATATTTTGAAAGTATTTTTTTTTATACAAGCATATTGAATACCAAGAAATCGTACACACTAAAAAATGTACAAAAACACAAAGCACTACCACACTTTAGTCACAAAGTATCGAAAATGCACCCATCGACAGAAGGTCCCCAATCCAAACGTATCCTCTGTTGTAGTCAAAATGTTACCATATAAAATATATACTATATCGTCATTTCAGCGCCAAAAGGGCTCATCAACAGTGCTTGAGTACAATTTGACCGTTGCCATAGTGGGTTATTTTTAACACGGGCTTGAATGTTTAATTTTTCCCATGTTACTAATGATCTTGTCATAGATTTTTTGTTAAATGTTTTACATGTATTTAGTTACTGTGCTGGCGGTCTTTTTGATTGTGAGGTTGTGGAACAGGGTTTCTATTTTATGTACACTGTTCGTCTTTATAGGTGAATATAGGAGATAAGTGTGAAGTTGGGCGCCCCTAAACCCAGGTTTAACCCCCCCCCAGTGGTAGTTAATGATTAATTTATAATTAATTATTGATTTTCTGCTGACCGTACCAAGGCGGGATCCTATGTTCACTTTGCTTTATGTTTGTCTTGCGTGTTGTTTTCTATTTAGTGTGTAGATGAAGAAATGGGATTGTGCGCGTGTGTGTGTGTGTGTGTGTTTGTTATGGTATGACTGTGTGTGTGTTCTGCTTGAGAGGTGGGTGTATTGTTTGTGTTGCGTTTCCTGCTTGAGTATTGTGTTAAAATTATCTAAAGAGCCAAAATGGCTCATAGAAAAAACGACTATTGTATTGTACATATTCAATGCGATTTAAATTAATTTTAAACACTTTTTAACAAGAGAAATCTTTATGTTTAATAAAGCAAGATAGAATGATGCACACATCATGGATGGTAAGGTATTATATCTTCACAACAAAATTTCATTGAAAAACATTACCAAGTTCAAGTTAAATTCAATGTCATCAGATTGAGTAAGTTATGATGGTAGGATGGTTTGTTTTATTTACTCTCCGCGTTAAAGTTAAGGATTCAGTTTTGGAGGGATTGAATGAAACGAGCCAAAGATCTGCCCATTTTGAAATAATGGATATATCAGTGTTGAGAGTATCAGCGGCAGTATAAGCATTTTCAACAGCAATATAAATGCTTGTATTGTCTGCAATGATTTCATTGCGGAGTTTTTTAAATTTGCTCCAAGTATAAGTAGTTTTGTCTGTCTTAGCTTTTTTGGACAATCTTTTACGCGTTCTAATTTTTCTTTTGATTGTTGATGTAATCCACTGAGGTTCTAATGGTTTTATGGTGACGGTTTTATTAGGAATGCATTGTTGACTTATATCTAAGATTATTTTAGTAAGTTTGCTATTGTATTTATTTATAATTACGTCGGTCACGTCAGTCCAGTCAGTCAGATTTGCTCTTTCACGTAAATTTGCGTAGTCTCCTTTGTCGTAGTACCATACATGTCTGTCATATGCCTTTAGTTTAGGTTTGTCATAACTAAATAAAGCGTAGATAGGGCAATGATACATTTGTTCTTGATCTAAAAGGTGGTCCCACACCCCACTAGTTATAACTTTAGTATATTGGTTTGTTAGAATAATATCTATAAGTGATGACGAGTGTTCTGTAAAATTCGTAGGTTCATGTATAATTTGCTTTAAGACGAATTTATTGCATAAATAATTAATAATTCGAGCAGTAGTTTGTTGTAACATATTTAAGTTAAAGTCACCTGTAATAATAATATCATTAACCCGTGAATCAAAGGCAGAGTTTAACGAGTCTTCAATCAAATTTGGACATTATTCGTATCCTGGGCGAGTTATTGACGTGGACAGTGTTACTTTGGTGTGTTTTATATGGACATATCGACGATTTCACGTGACACAGCCTTGATCACCAAAAAATCCGCGTCCTCATATGTAAACACCATTGGCAGGTTAACGTGATGGGTCAAAATTTCCGAAGATTTTCCGAGTTTGAGGCCGTGTGTACTGTGTGTTTCATCTTCGAATGGGATAAATAAGGTATCGTTGGAGAGAAAAATGTATTGACAATAGTGCAGAGTACTTTATGATAAACCCTTTAATTGTGTAGCAGCGCCGTGTAATTTGCGATAGGTGTTTAGATGTCGTTGGTGCCCTTTCTTTTCTATATAGGATAGACATTATTTTGTGTGACTGGCCCCTGTGAGTAAAGGGAGGTATGAGTAAAATGTTCTTATACCACTACTATTAAAGCTTTCTGCTCAAGGAACTCCATATATATGTTGGCCACAATAGGTGACACAGGGCTTCCCATGGCTGTTCCGAAGTCTGGGAGTCTGACCTTCGCGCTCGGCAGATGAAGGAGGCCATCCAGATAAGAAAACAAAAGTCCACCATGAACAGGGACGAGGGGGCCTATAAGCTCTCTCACGTCTGGGACCCGGTTTTCGTCAGCAAGTGCGCTGACGGAAACAGCCGATGATCCACGGAATCAGTTGGATTTTCGAGAAAGGTGACAGCAGTCACCGAAACTGTCAAAGTAAGAACAATTTAATAGTAGTGTTATAAGAACTTTTTACCAGTATGGACTTACCTACTAAATGAACTCTTTCAAGGGTAAAGGGAGGTAATTGAATAACACACATATATAGCAGTAGACCGCATGTGAGTTAACTAATTACATTTCATTTTCTTCTGGGATTAAAAGTTTAGAAGTTTATTTTTTTTACACTTTGCGACTGGTTTTCAATGCATCGTATACTATCATTAATATTATGACTGTTCCACCATTGACATAACTACACGTAAACTTGTATAAAGCGAATGTGAAAAGATAGGCCAATGGCTTTTGTACTGAATGAACTATCTATCTATCTATAATGATTTATTGGCGCAATACTAGATAGACTCGGGTATCTATAATAAGTTACCATTCATTTCCGTTTCCGCAAATTTTTGTAAAGGACTTTTCAGTGTTATCAATAAATAAGTACGAAAGAAGACTCACTGTCAAATGTATATTGGTCTAACGGTCAATTAGACTGTGTTATCTATACTGATGGGTTTTGCTGGGCATTAATTTGCAGTGTCCCTTGTACAAAGAGTTTTTCTTCCAACACGTCAGTGTCGTCTGTTAAACACAACATCTGCTAACACTCTCAAATTGTTTTTTTTTCCATATTTGTAGAAAAACGATCATTATGTCAAAGTACTTAGATTCTGAACATGCTACACACTTTATAGTAAACACGTGGTTAAGCCTGGTTAGAATCCAAAATGTTCACTTGTTTTACAAGTCTAAAGTGTTTGATTAATTGCTGTAATTAAAGGAGGTATTTTGACTTAACAACTGTCCTGCAAACAAAAAGCTAATGATTGCAAAAACTCAAAGATACATTCACATTAAAGTATTGCCTAATTAAATGCAAACTTGTTACGAATGCAGATTGATTCAGAATAAAGGAGTCTAATCACAACTTATTTAATGAGTTTGGTGATTATTACGTTTCCATAATAGTAATCGCTAATTCTATTAAAATGATGATGATTCACTAAATAAATAACTGAAGTCTAGCTGATACATAAATACATTAAACTATCCGAATTTTAGAATAAATAATGAACAAATTATAAAACCATAGATACTACCATAAAAAAGATAAAAACACTCACGGAAGTAATATTTTCACCGATACATTATGATGGAAATTCTGTTAAAAAACAAAACCACATGCATTGTTTACAACATCGAGACATTCGCTTCAATTGTTTAGAAGCAGGAATCTTGATCAAATTTATGTTCATCACTTGTTTTGCTTTAGAAAATAATTGATGAAAATAATGTTGATATAACGATAAACTATAATATTAACAAAGGACAACTAGTTTAATGCTTCAAACCAACGTTGTTGAACACAATACAACGTATGTAAATAAGAAATTGCATTTAAATTTTAACAGCGACGACGTCACGACGTCGTGTTTATGCAGATTAATATACCCTTTTTATAATGACGTCATGATGTCGTATATATAGCAACTTTCCAACCCTGATGAGCAATGCGAAATCGGTTGTTTTTTATGTTTATGCACTAATAAAATATATTAAATCAGGCATGTAAGTCAATCATATATTTATTCATATATACATACATTCTTACAATCTTGCTCGCAGAATTTGTACTATAGTATTAGACACTAAAACCATATAAATACGTCTATAATAATTATATCAAGTACATTGAGAAACTATCCGAAAACTGTCATATCACAAGACATATGTATAATTAAAAGCAAAGCAGTTAATCAGAGATGATTTACTAAATCAATAACTAAAACACTAAGACGTATTACAATACGTGTCATCATTTAATAAATACGAAATACTCAAGCAGGAAACGCAACACAAACAATACACCCACCTCTTAAGCAGAACACACACACTCATACCATAACAAATACATATATACATATTAACACACGCGCAATGCCATTCCTTCATCTACACACTAAACAGAAAACAACACGCAAGACAAACAAAAAGCAAACGGAACATAGGAGCCAGCCTTGGTACGGTCAGTAGCAATCAATACTTAATTAGACATTAATTATTACAACCTCTAACGAAAATTCTATGAAAAGAAGATTATTAGTAACACGGGAAAGAATTGACAATTCAAGCCCGTGCTCAAAATAACCCACTATGGCAACTGCCAAATTGTATTCAAGCGACTAGTCCGTAGTCACGAGTAACTGTAAGACATGAATGGGTTCAGGGTACGACAGAGAGGGAGAGAAAATACAAAGCACGAAAATCCGACATAACTCTCCCGGTTAAGGGCGGCTTTACAGATACATCATCATGTAGTGCTAAGCCCTGTCTGTCGTCGCACAACCAAACAAGAAAGCATAGTTATCAATTGTAGATTGATTGATAACCAAACGTGAAGTGCGCAGCAATATAGTTAGAGCATAATCTTTTTTTAGGAAAGATCTAATAACCCTAGAAATAAAGAACTCTTCCAAATAATTAATAATAACTTCAAAGATGAAAGAAAGTTTCAAAAATACCAAACTGATAAATAGCAAAGGCAAACCACTAAACCTAAAATGAAACTAACCAAAGCCATATTTCCCCAATGCATGTGTCGAGTTAAGAATGGTCTTCGTTGTTTTTACTTTCAAAGGGTAAACTCGTCAAATGCTTTAGTAAATTATTCGCCCTATTTTTAGAGTGTTCTATCTCAATTGTTGAACAAAAATGAGTTTTTATATCACTCGATTTGTCTTCTCGAGCTCTACCATATACATAGATTTTATGTCAAGGAAAAAGTTACCGTGTAAAATCTTGCTCTATCTATAATGGGTAAAGCGGAACTTTAATGAATCGAAGTCGCATCAGAGGAAAATCTGTTTTAAGTCGAAGCTGAGTATGCATGCAAATGATAAAGTCTATTAAACATAATTAATATTTTTGAAAAATAAATACATGTACATCTAGGCAAGACACAGAGTAACTGGACGTCTCATCAATATCCATAGATCTAAACTGTTTGGTACTCTGATATTGTTTGCTGGGGAAGATGTAAAGACAGTACACCTATACTTTGGCTGCTGACGACATTATTTTCAAACTACAATATAGTGTGCGTGTTAAGATAAGGAACTTTCAATTAACCCTTTCTTCTATACAAGTTTACACATATTTTTACGTTTTCAAACAGAGTATACCTAGATGAGACAACTTCTGTCGAAAAATACCTCATTAGAGTCGATTCTGATTGTGTGTTATATATATGAGCCAATATAAAGACAAAACGTACTTAATTATGTAAAGCGGTCAAAAATAAACATACATATTGATGAAGGTCAGGCTTTAACATTTGGCATGCACTTTTCAGTCATGCAGAATAATTAAGGTCAATGTAACGTCGAAACATTTAGTTCCATAGATCCACATGCTAAAACTGATTGGAATATTCTTACAGTAGCTGATTAAAATAGAACAGTCAGGCATTATGTGAGTCTACTCTGTTTACAAATTTATTTGATACAATGCATATTTATGGAGGAAAAAGTTAAAAGCCCATCTATATGTAATATTTCATTTACACACACTCGTACTAAAATAATAAGACTGCGTGAATGTTATACTGCTCAAAGTCCATAATTGTTATTCAATGTTGCTCTATCTCCCAATAGAGCAGTACAACATTTACAAAAATGCTATAGATTTACTATACTGCTCTATCTCCAACACAAAAATGTGCAAAAAAGTCTGGTAAAACAAATTATATAGTTTAGTATACATTTGTAATGTGCATAATATGCAGAATACACTGGTATAATTTTAACAATTTTTATCAGAAAATAAATCAGATATAACCCTTCAAACCTTTGGAAACGATTTTTTCCAAAAATGAAAACTAGTAGATAGAGCTTCGTTCCATTAAGGCGACGAATTGCCGAACATTAAGAGAATATTGATTTTATTAGATAATAAAATATCTTAGAATGCTTCAGATACGGATATATTTTAGGCGTTACTACACGTTTTAATATGTGTGCTAAGCCTGCTTTAAATGACTATATTATCACTATGTATTCACTATCAGTCAATACTTTTTAAAAGATAATTGACAAATAAATTAATTTGTGTTGAAGCAGAACAAAATACCGGTATACAATTACGAATACATGTATTGATTTAACATTTTAGGTGTAGATCTACTCCGGTTAAAACTGTTTTCTCGCCCATCGCTATACATATAAATGTCAAGCTTAATCTAGTTTCAGCCGAACATTTCCATTTGACACCTACTTTCCGATTAGACAAAATGGAGATTTAGCAATTTACAGTTTTTAAATTAACGCTTGTGTAAATGCTTATCAAAACTAATGCAGACGAACAGTGTGAATCGTGCTAAAGGTCAATGACACAGGCAAACTGAAAACAACGAAATAGAATAACAAACTGGTTAAAGGTTGGCTGTGTAACTATCCCCATCATCTGTGTTTCATACACTTAACAACGATCTAACGTATTTGTATTGCCTTATTCAAAATCAATCGGGTGTATTTGCGAACACGTTAGGTTTAATCAATGTTTAGTTGCACAAGCTATTTTTATAGTATGTTACTCTTTTCCTGTGTTCATGTGCCGCGAGTAGATTATAATTATCTCTTAGGACAATACTATTATAGTTTAATATATTTTAGCATGATAACGGTGGGTGACCTTGTAACCGAAGGGTCATAAATATATTAGTATCGCCTTACAAAAGAGTCAATCTACACCGGATACCGCCTCACTATTAACTGGTTACGTATAAAAGCGACTTTATCGGTACAGCTCTATCTGTGTAGGCTATAACACGTTTTACTAAATGTATTTTCTTGTTTTAATTTTAAGCTGTGATTTGCTTATTTTGAATTATTTGATACATGCCAACATCAATTGTAAAAGAGCCTAATTGTACACTTGTCATGGTAAAATGATTCGTTGTCCCTCAGGCAAAGTTTGAAGTACACCATTGGAAGTTGTCGTCCATTTCAATGGTCACCATATTCTATTGCCATACATACGCACCCCCTGATTGAAAATACATCGGCTTGTCCTTTTATGTCAAAGGGGGAAACAAATCGGGTAGGATCCCAACCAGAATCCGTGTTAACATTGTTTTACATTAAACACGCATCAATGATGAACCCATTTTAAAAGACCTTTACATCATAACGCAGAGGCTTAACTTGAATATTTATGCTTATAAACTTCGATTGGACTTAAATCTCTAAATCATTAGCATTACTAATAACGCTTCAAACACGAAATTGGTGTCTCTTAAACAAGTCGTCTGCTAAAACTATAACATTGTTTGTACCGTTATTATAGTTGTAGAAACATAATCGTTATGAGAATCTACTCAGATCTAATTAGGCCCCAAACTTTATATTTAACAGTTGGAGTCCAGACCATACACAACTTAGTAACTTTGTGAAGACTGATCTATATCCAAACTGTTTGCATTGTTCGTTCTTATTCTTATAAAACTATCAACACTTTTACAGTTTCGAGACAAAAGCATCGACGTGTCAATTTACATTATTCGACTTTTTTTAAACAAATCTATACATTTTATGGAAGGTCTCGTACATTTCCATAACCATACATATATAAAAACTTACTACCATAAAGGGGAATCGCTTGGTTTATGTTACATACCTTGTCGTATTTAAATACGTTTTAGTGCCATACGTGCTAACAAAAAATAATGAATATACATTTGGCCGAGCTATCGACCACACAGTAAACTCATTCCCCTTTTCATTAGCAATCAGCTACTAACATAGATATATGAAATACAGCGTTTTAACATACACATGTTTAGTTATGGGTACAAGTAATGCAGCGAGCTCCCAATAACCTCTTTTTTATTAAAATGAAGCTACATGTTCTCCATTTAAGTGTTCTCTCTACACATGCTTTACTTTCACAGTAGACATTTGTTTACTACAGTTCACATCTTTAGCATTTTAATACTCGACATCCATATTCAATAAACCATATTTTACATCTGAATAAACAGGCCAGTTTCTTAGTATTGAAGGAACATAATGCAGAAAGATCCTGTAATTGCTCTCTGCATTACGTTTGTCCAACACTAAGGATAATTGACACATTTATGAAATTCGACTGATTAATGCTGGATAATAAATAAGGCAGAAAGCTTTCATATGCGTTTTTTGCATTATTTACGCCATTGATAATCCTGATATTAAAAGGAACAAAGGATTTTAATTGACATCGAGTGAAATCAATATGCATGTGTATACTATATTTGTCTAATATGGCAAAGCACAGATTCTTCTTCTTCAAATAAATAAATAAAAATACAACGGTAAATTACCTATTTTTTCTAGAAAATCTTAAAAAAAATCAATTTTTTGCTCAGATCCACTTTTTTCAATCAATAAAGTTGCTGTTAAACACATCGAAAATTAAATTTTTTAAAGGTCAACATTTTCAATTAATAGACTTGCCGTGAAAACCACAACAATTTACATTATCTCTGCAGTGTATGTGTCCACGGATATCTATATTTAAGAACACAAATATATAGGAGTCGTTCTCTGACAAAACCGGTCTTAATGACAAAATTTTCGATTTCTGTTTTTTTGGCTTTCTATAATCTACCCATTTTTTTGGAGGGTATGTCAACATTTTAGAATAAAATTCAATGCGGTTTTTAAGACATGAAACTTTTAATAACACCGTATATTCGTGAGAAAAAAATCCACGACGTCGAAAACGTCATTTTGACGTTATCACTATCACTATTTAACGTCATTTACAGTAGCGAAAACGTTTTATTTCCCGTTTAAAAGAAACGAAACACAAGCGTGGTACAATTAAACGATGACAGCTTCTTGAAAATAATGCCGATTTGATTAAATTTCAGTTTCAAGCAGTTTGGAGCCTGATAAGAGACAGAGTTACTCATCGTCTTATCTGACTCCAAACTGTTTGCACTGGACCTCAGTACTTAGAGTATAAATGGGTCTGTTGGGAAATAATAGCGTCCTCTCTCCTGTACCCACTGATTAAATGGTATTATTTGCTACATTGTTTTGAAAACAACTTAAAATATAAGTACATGTGTTGCACTTCAATTTCATAAATGTTTAAAAAACTTTCTGATTATCAGATTACACAAAGTAGGTATTGTCTAAATAATAGCAGTTATAAAATCACTCTGTTAAATACACGAACAATCTATTAACATTTAATAAAAAAATCGTCATACCTTTTTGAAATGTTAAGTGCATGTCTTCAATCTGTGCACGGTATATGTGTACAGTTTGAATAATGTTGATATCAAATATTGAATTACTACTGAGTTCAGCTGTGTATAATTTCAGTCACTTCGGACACTTCAAAAAGTGCAGGCTCAAATGAGACGCCGTATTTTCAACAGGGTATCGGATCAGGGTTGAAACTGTGTGTCACTTGTCATAATGAACATGAACCAGTCTACTATTAATGCAGACAGTGCAGACCCTGGTAACACACTGCGGTGGAGATGCTGCGGCTTATCTAGATTTACACTGTTTACACACTTGTTTCAAAGTTACAGGGTTAATTCATACAATGAGCCAACTTGGGACAGATACAAATTAAATATTGTCTTATTTTCCCGTTCAACAACGTAAACCGTTTTTGAGAAATTGAGAGCATGTGCAAACAGTGCAGAACTAGATCAACCAGCTCCTTTAGAACTTGGTTGATTAGGGTCTGCACTATTTATTATATTAGGTCATGTTATCTAGTAATGTTTAATTTATAGTAAACAGGTGAAATTAATATTGTTTATCTTGCCGAAATTGTTAAAAAAGATCAGACCGATTCTATATATAGAAAAATCAGCCTAAATATATGTAAGTCCCTTGGAGGTGAAAGGGTAAATGTTTATAACATTAACAAATCAACGTGGGCGAGGACAAGTGTCATCTTGAAACGTAGGTCGAACGTATGGACGAACCGCCCTGTACACATACGTTGCCCTGGTTTCACTAAGACCTCCAGGTTGCTTTATACTTAGTCTGTCCGTAGCATTCAGTTGAGCGTTGTGTACTTTTAAAATATTATTGCATAAAAGCCCGTTCCCAGGGGGTGCATTAACGAGTACTTTAACGTGTATTAACAAGGCGATTCACGTGCACACGCGCCGTTAATGACCGCTATAGTTATGATTGTTCCGGGGCCCAGTAGAAACAATAACAATGACGTTTGAAGAGTGTTCTGGCCAAACTTCAGCTCACACTGTCAGTGCTAAGATGCTGGTGAATGCATTGTAATTGAAAATACAAAATAATTACCGTGCGCCAAATACACATACCGGTCATTAAGGCGATATGCGAAAGGTTTTTACTGTAATTACTATAAGTATTTGGACAGACAATAGCTAGCAAACGGTGTAGACTCCTGAGGGAGCATTCTGGTCAGGATCAAACTGTTTCCCATTAAGTTCGCACGTTTTGAACTCATTACTATGTGATAAAAGCCAACACCAATGATGCATGTCATTACGCCTAGACATACATGTCCTATTAGGTTCTAAATCTATTTCAAGAAATAGACTGTGAAGAAGACGTTTTCCCCCGTTTAAACGCAAGCAAAACGTAAACACACTGTATATAAAGGCACAGGGACCCGGCACGATTTATTTTTGAGAGAAAAAATTGTCAAAAGGTATATATAGAGACAAGGGGTACAACTGATTGTAGGTATATTCTCACCCTATCTCGACAAAAGAGGTCATATCACGAATAATATTTGATGAAACGACACCCTTTTTGCATTTCTGTCTAGCTAATATAATACCCTTCCATAAAAACATAACATAAAACTAACTGTAAGGATGCACTTTCAACAGTAATTGCATTTACCCACAGAAATCAACGACTTTTGGAAAACGGGACAGGTGTTCGTTCACAGCTAAAAAAGCATTGACCACTACTGTACGCTTGTTTAGGCGGTATTCGAGTGTTACAGTCATTGCCAACTACTGTACGCTTGTTTAGGCGGAATATCGAGCATGACAGTCATACAGTTCCATAAATATACATCTTTGACACCGATCAAAGCTGATTTCTTCTCAAATCATTGCCGTACCAAAACAAACTATATGTACAAGAATAGCTTTACAGCCGATGAAAACATGCGAATTTGTTGTTGGTACATGTATTGCAATGGTTTGAGTATAAATCAGCTTTGATCGGTGTAAAACATGGATATCCATGGAACTATATGACTGTCATGTTCGATATTACCGCCTCAACAAGCACACAGTAGTGGTCAATGAGGTGTCAGCTGTGAACGAACACCTGTCCCGTTTTCCAAAAGTCCTTGATTTCTGTGAGTAAATGCAATTACTTTTGAAAGTGCATGCTTACAGTTGGTTTTATGTTATGGTTTTATGGAAGGGTATTATATTAGCTAGACAGAAGTGCAAAAAGGCAGTCGTTTCTTCAATTATTATTTATGATATGCCCGGTTTTGTCGAGATAGGGTGAGAATGTACTAACAATCAGTTGTACCCCTTGTCTCTATATATACCTTCTGACGATTTTTTTCTCTCAAACCGCAATCGTGTCGGGGCCCTGTGTATAAAGGTAGAAAATGGCATACTTTTTGACAATTACGTCCAATCATTTTTATCAGAGTGATAAATAGTTTGGAGCCTGATCAGAGCGCTTAGTTATCCGGCGTCTGATCTGGTTACAAACTGTTTACATGTACAATAGAAAATTATAGTCAACTATAGTTTTAGTTTTAGCATTAACGAGTTTATTGGGAAAAAATAACCTCTTCTCCATAGTATACAGTACAACCAAACTTGTACAATTAAATAATTCTGTTGACAGGTGACATTATTAGGTAGGATGGATACAAAACAGAAAACATCATATATAAGTAAACACACTAGGCAAAGTAAGTTTTGATTTATTAATAAAATGTCCAGTTGACTCATTAATAAAAGCGATAACAAACAACTTGAATCCCATTGCTCGTATACGAGCTATGTGTACATTGTACCGTTATTGTGCACATATGCCGAACTTTCGACGGCAGCGACTTGCTATCATAGATGACATGAAATTGACACAACATCGGCGCTATTATGACAACCTTTGTGTCACAGTTTGCGGCCGTAAATCCATATCAATCACTTTTGAAATTGACAAAATCGGCCATCTGACACTACTATTGGTTTACGACCAGATAGTTCATTTTAGTAAAATGTCCATGACAGCGACTATTTACATACGTTGTCTACAGTTAGGCGACACCTCTCATTCAATAATCACTGAAACTTTAAAAGTACATTTAAAATCAAAATTAAGTTGAGTCCATCTTGTTTACTTGCGTTCTGTTTAAAGTATACATGTACACCGATGCATTAACACTTATTCTTCGTGTGGCGACCTTGATCAGAGTGTTCCTTTAGGGAATGTTCTGTTCAACGTTTACACTGAGGCAGAGGACAAGTGCATTCTTTGTAAGTACACTGTTTGTAGTGAAGCATAATACTTGCAAGATCTACAATTGATGTGAAATTAAAAAATAAAGGAAGCTGAGATATGGATAAAAATGACTAATTTTTAAAAAAAAATGGAAACGGATTTCAAATATATAGACAATAGATCTTGTTATGATTTATATTTATGCAAATATTGTGCTTATTGAAATATATTGTATTTCAAATGCTGGTTTGTAAACATATTTCAAGTTCTTAAACAAATTACACAGCACAATATAATAAATGAACTTGGTAAATATAGTGAAGCACAATGTAATAGATATATTCTAAGAAGTTTGAGTAGTCAAAGTAATGCATTTGGGAAATAATTATTTTTTAGAAATGGAATTTAAAATGAAAAAAAAAGGCATTTAGAATATTTGAAAATAACACAAAATCATGCCTTTTACCTGTAGCTCTGCAATTTGGACAGCAATGTGATTTGTCAGACTGTGTCTGTTTAACCCTTTACCCCTTATCCAGGTTTTTTATTACAGCATGTTGACAGTAAAGTAGAAAGTACCTGATGGTACATTCTGCTTTACTTTCAAAATGCTTTAGGCTCCTTATAGTGCTTACATTCATGATCCCATAGTGTGGAACTATTTTGCTCAGTGGAGAAATAAATAAGAGGGGTAAAACTGCATATTGATTGAATGATGGGTTAATGTGGAATCAAATAATGTAATAGATGTATGCGGTTAGCATTTCCTCATGAAACTAAGACTTTTTCTGTTATTTTGAGACCAGCCCGGTGATGACTTTGTGTAAACATAAATTCATCATGAATTAAACTTTGTTTTGTTAAATCTGGTTCATTCTCGTTATTGTCACTGTTCTCTGTTCAGTAAGCACCAAACACATTCTGTTCACAGTCAAGGAGAAAGGATGACTCCAGGGTTAATATTGCAGACTTCTCAAGATTTAGATCAACATCCAAGTCTGATGGCCAGTGACATCTGGTGATAGAATCTGAAACAACAAACATGTATGAAAATAAATAATAAACAGCTGAAACATATAGACAGCTTTATCATCTTATTGAGAATTATTTTGAATTCTTTAATGTAGGCATTAATTGAATGAGACTATTCAAATTCAAATCTTTATTTAAATCTAAAAGTAAATCTAACAGATACACACATTTAGAATCTATATGGCAATTTTGATAAAATAGCATGTCAACCCAAATTCCGTTCTTACTATTTCAGTAACTGACTTTGAGTACGCTCCTAATATTTAAATGGCTTACGAAATTATCAAAACATATTTTCAAAATGATTCTAAATTCCTAGACAACTGTAGTATAAAAATGGTTACAAAGCACAATAACAGTTAGACGTATAGATAAAAGAAAGTTAAAAGGTTATAAAGCTTTTAAGTTGAGTCTTATATGGTTCTTAGACATTTGATATATAGTCAAATGTGAGTCTAATCAAAAACTCAAATCTGACAAATCAAACACTTTAGGACGACTTGTTGTGTTTCTACTAAGATAACAATGGAAAAAACGTTATTCTCTTAAACTATTGTTTCCATTGCAAACAGTTTTGAGCCAGATCAGACGCCGGTTTGGAGCCAGATCAGACGCCGAGGAACCCAGTGTCTGACCAGGTTCCAAAATGCTAAAGTCTGTGTGCTACTCGGATTAAAATAAAAAGTCAGAAGTATAAAAATGTTGTCATTTTCTCCATTTTAGTGCACTGCGTTTGCGTTTCTTTGCGTTTAAACGGGAAAGAATAAGTTATCTCATCTGATCCCGCTAGACTACATTATGGAGTTATAATAACTGCAATCGACTGCTAGTGCTTTAATAGGAATCCATGCATGTGTCTGATATTTATTAATAAATATAGTATTATAAATAAAGACCTACCATAAGCATGCTAAACAGTAAATCGTTGTACCTGTATTTCCATAGAATTGGTCTAGAGAAAACCTCTGACTTCGTTCTGTATTGCGTCGCACCTGACCGGTCTGTATGCTACGTCTCACGTTGTACCAAACCAACTGATTCAACGTTATTCCAATATCCAACCGCACAATATCTCCTCTTGTGCAGACATATTGTAATATGTACAAGTCCTTGAATTAACGGAATAACAATATGATGGCTGTTGAATGCTCAGCGTAAATTACACATGCGAATCGAGTCGCTTTTTAAAATGGCCGACATTGATAAATCCGATGCATGTGGCCCTGTATCTAGGCCGTGGATATATAAAACACATGAACATTTTGTAAACAAACTTGACCTCTCTAGGTGCGCGTACGCTGTCAATGTATTAGCTAACAGAGTAAGGTGAAATCCAACAAAAAGGGGCAATAGCCATATTTTTATGCAGGAATAGTGTCAATACACCTGTTTTTCGTGTATTAACATCTGCAGAAGCCCTTGTGCTGTCTTGGAGGCCTCGGCTAAAGACTCGGGCTTCAAATACAGACCGCGGGCTTCTTCAGATGTTACGTGTATTAACATCTGCAGAAGCCCTTGTGCTGTCTTGGAGCCCTCGGCTAAAGCCTCGGGCTTCAAATACAGCCCGCGGGCTTCTTCAGATGTTAATGCACGAAAAAAAGTGTATTAACCCTATATTGAATTTGGTTTCATCAGAACTGAATGATTCCTTAACAGTTACAATTCCAGGTTCGGCTCTGTTGAATGAGAAATGTTGTTATTTCCTTATACCTATCAGTGGCCTAAAATACTGTCCGAGAAAGGTTTTCCATGACCGCCACTGCAAAGCTGGGTACAGTACTGCCATGTTGGTCCTGGAAGAATTGTTAACAATCGTCTCAAGCTGGTTAAGATTGTCACAATCTGATCGCCGATACAATTTTTTAACCATGCCAAATCCACCGTCTATGAAACAGCGAGCATGCCCAGGGATTTGCATGCTGTATCTTATCTTCTCATGTTGATCTGTTAGTACACGCCACATCAAAAAACCAAGTACATATTGGTTCTTATAAAAAATATTAAAGAAGTGGCAGACATTTTTTTGAAGGATGTAACTGGACTCGCATCTCTGATGTATGATGGAAGAGTGCTCCAGAACTTTTGGACTGCATGCATGAAACTTATATCTCCAAACTTCACCAAACGACTTCTCGGTACAACTAGGGCTACTGATTTACTCGCAGACTGCAACTCTCTGCGAGGTTTATACAACGTCAATCATACTGACAATGTACCTTGATGAATCATATTTCACATGGCTTTGTATATGAAAGTGTGAATGTTGAATTAAATTATGTGTTAAACTTGAAGCAAGTGAACCTCCTTCAAGGCTTGAGTGATGTGATTGTACCGAGGAGTCCTGGTAATAATGCAGTCTGTTGCAGAAGTCCATTTTCGATGTGACCAAAGCACTACTAGTATGACCTATTTGACGCGCAACTGTGCCTAATTAGACCTTCACACACCATTACTGTACTGTGTCATATCCATTGGGAATGAAATATAGCACCAATAATATTCAAACACATTGTAGGTTTGATTTTATAGTTTCCCAATTGAACGTGAACGTCTTCAGGTATGTTAACCTTTTTTGTGTGAAACAGTATGGTATCCGTTTTGTCAGTGGTCAGCTTCATCATAATATGGTGCATCCATGAGACTTTGTCTTTTGAGACATCCTTCGACTATTGATACGGCTACTTGTGGCAAGATGTGTCTTTAGGCTTGGATGACAAGTATAACTTTGAATCATCTGCATAGAAATGATGATCCAGATGATGAGTTCTGAAAATTTAGCCGACAGGTTTTGTGTACAATATGATACTTCAAACAATAGTCTACTGCCTGTACATTTCTCTCAATTAATGCAATTCGTTAATAAGTTTCAGTGAAGTCATGTAATGACATTGCTTGAAGATCCGTCCTTATTTCATCAAAGTTCATGATGTTTGGATTCCTCATCCAACATCTCCAAATTTCTAATACAGTCTTTAATTATTGGTATAATGTTTTTTTTTCATAAAGTTCTGATGCAGTAGGTGACCTTTCAATGTGTTTCACTTAACTTTTGTAGATGTTTCACTTGACTTTTCAGGTTATCACCTAAAATCAGTCCTAGCACACCAAGAGTTTTCTCCATTTTTTCTCGATCTGCCTTGGGTATTTGCTGCTTTGCCCATGAACGAGCATTGTTTGGATAACCAGACATTTTTTAAGTGAAGACATTTGGTTAGTACGTGGTGTTTAGGATCGATAGGGTAGCTTGATCCCGTAGGCATTTTTACATGTTAGTGTTTTTACTCTAGCGCATGGCGATAATGATCATAAGTGATTGCGGCCATTATAGTAAAAAAAAAAGAAGAAGAAAGAGGTTTAGTTAAGGGTGTATCAATGTCATAAGCCAATTTTCAAAAGAATCAAACTTTTTTTCTAACATTGTTTTTTTGGAAGAGCTGTATATGATGAATGGAAAAATGAATTTTTTTTTATATATTTGGTGTCCTTTTTTTGAGCTACAGCGATTTGAAAAAGATATGTCAAATTTGGACTTTTCTCTCAAATTTTACCCATTCAGAGTACAAGCTTCAGTAAAATCTATTTCAAAACAAAACAAACATGGTAATTTGGGTTTTCATTATTTATTTCATGTCTATTTTCACATAAAGAAACCAAATTTAGACAATGCAGGCACCAGGTTTGAACAATATGGATCCTTGAATATCAAAAACATGCTTTGTATAGGGCATGATTTTATAAGATTTTTTTATCTTATGAAAAAAATTAAAAAAGTTTGAAAATGAAATACATGTAGTTCTAGTATTAAACTTTTTTATATTCTACCAGATGAAAGCCAATGATAAGGCAGTTCCAAATATGAAAAGAAATTGAAAGGTCAGTGTTTAAAATTTTGAGTTATTAAAGTAAAAAGAGTTATCTCCCCTTACAAAATTTACAAAAAGTACCTTATCGATGCTACTTAGAGGTTTATAAATTTCACATTTGGTGCCTTTTTTATCTTAAATTATTGTTTGTATGAAGAAATACTACCATAAATAGGAAATAAATAACACAAAACTAAATTATCATATTTGTTTTCATTGAAAATGGATTTTATTGAAGCGGGCTGTTTGAAAATGACAAAATAAGAGGAAGTGGATGGGGTAAATTTTACATTGCCGTAGAGCCAACTGTTGTTCACCAAAATGTACACTTTTTCTATTTTATCATTCATCTTAAATAGCTCTTCAATACAAAACCATCATAGAGTGTTTTCATATACTTTTAAAAATTCCCAAAGTCATGACATTGAAACACCCTTAAAAGCTGATTAGCAAATACTTTTGCAATATGGAGGATATTTTATCTACCTGCTTGTAATACACACTTATCAAATTAGTTAATGGACTCTAGGAATTAACGTATGTATCGTTTGCTAAAACTGTGTAGCATGAATTGTCTTCCCAGTCTAAAAATGTAGAAAAAAAAAATTCCTTAGTAAACCTAAGTTTACTCAGGAATGTAAGGAATGTTGGTTGGATATTGAAATATGTTAACTAGCAATATCACACGTAAGTGGTTGATCGTTTACAAACACAAACTGATTAAACAAAAGTATGTGTCTTTAATCTTCTTTTTGATATGCACTTAGTACCTGTGCTGTTCTTTCTTCTATCAACGTCGTTGTTTATGCTTCACTCACGTCTGATTGTTTTGCGCGTACCTTAATTTTAAGACTATTATATCTCTCTGCATCATCCTTGAAATCAAATCCCACAAAACTGTTTAACTTACTATCAGCCCCATACGTAATATTTATAATCCACTATAATTATAATGCCTATAAGTTTGTCCCATCCTGTAATCATAACGGTATATTATTTGTCTGTACTTATTTACCCCAAACCGTTGCAAGAATACACACAATGCATTAGTTTTAAACATGTCCACACACAAGTAACATCTACCTTTTGCTATATGTACCTAAAACATACAAGAATACTGACTATATACTAGTTTTACGCATGAAGGCAAATAAATGTCATCTACCATTGATGGATCTGCGTTTAAACATGTAATACTACTCCCTTAAGTTTTGAATGGATCTGATTCTTTCTTAGGTGGACATTGTGGTGGTAGTTAATTATTGACAAGATTTGTCTCTGCATTGCTGTCTATGTGTTTCCATGTTTTACAAAGCAACTGCCACACAGCAAACCCAGTAATACCACATTATACAAGTGTGTTTTTTGTGAAATCTGTGAATTTTTGCATACCCGTTTTTATCTTGTAAACAGTGCGATTCTTTATTTTGTTTCTGCTCAAATGGATTGTGTATCTGACTCTATGTCTGACACAGCATTCAAATAGTCCATTTTATAACAACTATGTTTGTCTGATCGTTGTTATTTATATATGTTCAAGTCACTCATAGACATCTTCCACTACACGTTATTTTGTAGATCTAAGATATAGTAAAATGCAATAACAACATAAGAGAAGTTTGCTGATATTTTTTCATCTTGCTTAACCATTGCTTTAGCATTTTTGTAGCAACACTGCTATATTTTAAAACATTTTTCACACTGTGGTTACATTGTTATCCACCATGGTTACATTGTTATCCATTTTAATTACATTGTAATTCACAATGAGTATGTATTTAACAATGCTAGAAGCAAATCATTTAACTCTAAGCTTGTTTAAAGCTTATGTCCCTAGGTTTCTATCGTTTGACTCTAAGATAGTTTTATATATAAAACAATGAATTTGTCTCTGTAAAAACAAAATGGTTAAAACTAAATTTAGATTTAAGCACACAGAGGATATTAAAAAAATCTAAAAGCTTTTCGTCTGCATCAAACGTGCAGATTAATATAATGTTGACTGGAGTAATTGAAAAAAAATAGGATGATGTACAGGATAGAAAACCTGCACTTGTTACAAAACAAGAGACTGAAAATATAAATAAGGAATAAAAACGTGTTATGGAAACTGTATCTGATGTACAACTTAGAGAACTTGTAGTGGTAGATGTCTATGCAAGACTTGAACAGATAGATAAAAACTGTCGGATGAGTAATAACTGGTTAACTTCTCAAATTCAATACTTCTTTATTTACCGATTACTTCCTTTACTTCATCTTGTTCTCAAACACTCAAACTTGTTTATTCTATGAAACCTCACGTATATGACGTAAGTACGTGCGACGTATAGGTAGTTGCGCCACGACATCGGTCGGTGTTACGCGTTCCCGACATACTCTGGGCCTCTAAATATTTGCAACATTTACTGCATAAAGGAATTAGAAAAATGTGCATGCCCTTCGTTTAATCAAATTATTAATTTCTAACTTATCACTCAATTTTATCACAATATTCATCTTTTTCGCTAAATCTCATCTATCACAGTCTTTTGAATTGAAGTAATAAAGCTTTGGAAGAAAATTAAACTTTCCTGCCACTGAATTTTAATTACAATTGTTTCTAGTCATCCGTTACTATTCTATAACTTCAAGTGGGTAGAGTTTCACTATTGGGCTGTTCATAACACCAGAACGAACCGTGCCACTATATGCCGGTCTTATAGATCTGCAAACTGAAATATACTAGCTTAAATTATTAACATACTACTTATCTTTGGTAGTTTAACTCACTAATCGTTTTAGTTACCCATTAAGTAACCCGTATATCTTGGAACTTGACCTGCATGGGTACACTTTTACCAAAATTCGTGCGCATGTGATAATTGAGATGCCTTTTAAAGTTTGGTTTACCTTCTGCTTGTTATGCAATTGTCGTCTGCAAAACGTTGTTGTAACAATTTTCTGCCTTTTTTTTAAAGACAATATCAGCAGAATGCCAAACAGTTTGGCACAAATGAGCCGCAGCTTCATGCGGAGTTTCGTCTGGAGCCAAACTGTATGCAACAGTTATAACAAATACACCCGCAACAGGAAGTAGGTTAACCCATCGTCACATATAAACTCGGGTATTTTACGAATTTAATGTATTCCTGCTTTGCAGAACATAATTCCAGCTGTTATTAGACAATAAGCCGACGACAAGAAAATAGACGATATATACAACTGAAACAGAATTAGGCCCGACTGGTTTGAGACACCCCTTTCAAACTAGTGGCGAACCGTTACATGCTACTCGCAATTAGGCAACGAAAATAGTTTATTTCTCCAATAAACCTAACAACAAGCAGATGGCAATTTCAATGAGGTGATGAGTTTGGTATATTTATTCGGACAAATGAATTTATTGACCATCGACACGGACGTCCAAGCAATTCACTGCATTGAAAAATTGCCCGGAGGGAATCTGAATCATTTCGCTGTGGCAAATATACAGTTAAACACTTTTAACTCTGGTGTTTGTTTGCATACTAGTATACATGTTCACCTGAATTCTACCTTCTCAACTGTTTTGCAGCAATACAAGATGAGTTACCTCCCTATTTACAAATGTTTAAAGCACAGTCGATATATCTCTCTGTTCTATGAAGTTCGATTACTTATATCACTATGAAATTTGAGTAATAAATTGTACCGCGCAGACGTGGTTTGCATCCTTAATGTATAACTAAACTACAATACTCAGTATGGTAGTAAACATTACTTGGTACAGCTATTTAAATGTAAAGGTCCTTTAAAGTATGTTCATAATTGATGCGTTTTTAATGTAACACACTGTAAACACGGATCCTGTTGGGACCCAACCCAAAGTGTCCCCCTTTGACATAAAATGACAAGCCAATGTCTATCTGGAGATGGGAATGTAGAGCAATATATTTTAATGACCATTGAAATGGACGACAACTTCCAATGTTGTACTTGAAACTTTGCCCCGAGGGACATCGAATCATTTTACTATGGCAAGTATACAGTTGACTTTTTCACAATTGATATTATAGTTAAAAATAAGCAAATCACAGCAAATACACCCGAATGACTTTGAATTAGTATGTAAAAATACATTGGTTCGTTAAGCACATCAAACACAGCCAATGATATAGTTATACAAACAACCTTTAACAATGTTCTTTTCTATTTCGTTGTATCCAGTTTGCCTTTGGCATTGATGTTTTGCATGATGCACACTATTCGTCTGCATTAGTTTTGATAAGCATTTACACAAACGTTGAATTAAAAAGTGTAAACTGCTGAAAATCCTTGGTGTCCAATCCGAAAGGAGGTGTCAAAAGGAAATTTCGGTTACAACAAGAATATGCTTGACATTTATAAGCAAAGCGTTTGGCGAGGAATGTTTTTTAACCTGAGTAGTTTTACACTTAATTTTTTAATCAACATTTGTAATTGTGTACCGGTATTATGTCCTGTGTCAACAAAAATAAATTTATTTGTCAAATATATTTAGCAAATATAGACCGATATTGAATATATAGTGATAATATAGTCATTTAAAGCAGGACAAGTATTTCAATACTGGACCAAATACATATATTAAAACGTGTAGTGACGTTTAAGTTTAAACATATTTTATTCCATAAATATACATAGAAATGGGGTTGGGCCACAAGTTCTCACAACATTAGATTCGGCCCTTCCCCTTGTATGTAAACATTCAGACAATATATACAATGGCTATAAACATATATAACTATTTAGTGACAACAAATAGAAGGAGTGGTAAGTAAGAGAAGAGAAGGAGAAGAAATAAGAAATAGCTTACTAATGATACTTATAAAATAACTTATTTAATTTGAGTGACGTCATTTGGATCAGTTGGTAGCAGCTGAACATGTACAGTTTGTCTTGTATCCAAAAGAAGATAACAAAGTAGTCTAATAGATGATGTAGCTCAATGCAGAACAAAACAACAATACAGAAAGTGGTTTATGTAATAAAAAATTAAAATAACAGCAACTAAAAGTAAACAGAACAAATCACATTTGGTTAACATTAATCAAATGTGAAACGCTTTGTTTATTTTATATATCGGTGTACAGCATCACATATAACCATATTTTCATCATTAGTTAAGTAGTTACACCCGTGCATTAGTAATCCTGGGTTTAAAGGATGAAAAGCTCTAATAGCATTGAAAGGTTTTATTATTTGAGCATGGTATTTAGGACAAACAAAAAGGTAATGCTCTGCATTTTCTATTTGGTTACAGTGGGTACAGTTTAGATTGTTTGATATGTGATTATCATTAAGATCGCTGTTCAAATTACTACAGTTGTTTCGCAGACGTGCAAGCATGACTGATAACTATCGGCTTCCATGTAAAAAAGAAACATGGTACATGTATTTTGATTTTGGCATGTTTAGTAATATTTTCTTTTAAACTTGAAATTGAAGGAGCATTTTGGAGAATATGTGCTGTATTATTCCATAATGCAATTGATGACGGACTACATGATTTGCGAAATATTTCTGTCCTAGCAAAAGGAACGCGAATATCATTAGCGTGTCTTAAGTTATAATTTCGTTCTATTGGGATTTGAGGAAACAATTCATTTAAGTAATCAGGCAGCATATTGTGAGTTGCTTTATACATGAAACAGAGACGTTTTATTTCGCGACGCTTTTCTAGAGATTGCCAACCACATTCTCTATACAAATTCTCAAGAGAAACAGAACGTGTAAGTCCTGTAACTATACGATCACCCTCATTTTGGAGCTTCTCTAAGGAATTTGATTGCTGCATTGTACAGCAATCCCAAACCTCAGAAAGAGTATTCCAAAATTGGTATCACGTAGGACATATAAATCTGGTTTAACGCATGTCTATTTAAATTAAATTTCAATCTACGCATTATGCCTATTACCTTTGAAGCAGATTTTAAGATGTTATCTATATTATTATTCCTGTGTCCATTTGTAACGCCAAGACGTTTATGGCTATCAACAAGATAAATGTGTGTATTATCAAAACGAAGTGAATGGAGGATTTCATAATTTCTAAGAGAAAAAAAACATAGCTTACTCGTGACTACAGACTAGTCGCTTGAGTACAATTTGACCGTTGCCATAGTGGGTTGTTTTTAGCACGGGCTTGAATGTTTAATTCTTGCCCGTGTTACTAATAATCTGGTCATAGAATTTTTGTTAGATGTTTTACATGTATTTACTTACTGTGTTGGCGGTCTTTTTTATTGTAAGGTTGTGGAACAGGGTTTATATTTTATGTACACTGTTCGTCTTTATAGGTGAATATAGGAGATAAGTGTGAGGTTGGGCGCCCCTAAACCCAGGTTTAACCCCCCAGTGGCTGTTAATAATTAATTTATAATTAATTATTGATTGCTACTGACCGTACCAAGGCGGGCTCCTATGTTCACTTTGCTTTATGTTTGTCTTGCGTGTTTTCTATTTAGTGTGTGGATGAAGAAATGATATTGCGTGCGTGTGTGTGTGTGTGTGTTATGGTATGACTGTGTGAGTGTGTGTTCTGCTTGAGATGTGGGTGTAATGGTATGACTGTGTGTGTGTGTGTTCTGCTTGAGAGGTGGGTGTATGGTTCGTGTTACGTTTCCTGCTTGAGTCTTTTACGTATTTATTTATATTTTATGTACACTGTTCGTCTTTATAAGTGAATATAGGAGATAAGAGTGAGGTTGGACGCCCCTTAACCCAGGTTTAACCCCCCAGTGGTTGTTAATACTTAATTTATAGTTAATTATTGATTGCTACTGACCGTACCAAGGCGGGCTCCTATGTTCACTTTGCTTTATGTTTGTCTTGCGTGTGTTTTCTAGTTAGTGTGTGGATGAAGAAATGGTATTGCGTGTGTGTGTGTGTGTTATGGTATGACTGTATGTGTTCTGCTTGAGAGGTGGGCGTATTGTTTGTGTTACGTTTCCTGCTTGAGTCGTTTTTCGTATTTATTTGTCTTAGAAGGATTAAAATTTACGAGCCATTGATTAGCCCAGTGTGAAATAATATTGAGATCATGGTTTATAATACCTTCAATATCTTGAATTGAAGAAGCTGGATAGTATAATGAACTGTCATCTGCATAGCATCTGGTTAAACTTAAAAGTGATTCTGCAATGTCATTAACATAAATAAGAAATAAAAGAGGGTCTAACACTGACCCCTGGGGTACACCAGCACAAACATACTTCGTTGATGAAGAATGGGAATTTATAACAACTTTCTGCCTTCGTTTAAACAAATAATTGGAAATCCAATTTAAAAGTTTGCCTTTTATGCCGTTTTGTTCCAATTTAAAAAGGAGACCATTATGCCATACCCTATCAAACGCTTTTGAGATATCACAAAATACTATGCAACTTAATTGTTTGTTTTCAAAGGTTTGACATATATGGTGATATATATCTATTAATTGGTAAGAAGTAGAGTGCTTAGGTAAAAAACCTGAGTGATATTTATATATAAGATTATTATCAATAAAAAAATTATACATATATTTAAAAACTATTCTTTCAAAAATCTTTCCACAACAATTTAATAAAGCAACAGGCCGGTAGTTTGAGACGTTGTTTTTATCACCCTTTTTATAAAGCGGAGTTACGTTTGCTAACTTCCAAATATCGGGAAATATACCTTCTTGTAAAGACCGATTAAATAATAAAGAAAGAGGTTTCGAAACTGAGTGCGACACATTTTTAAGCATACGGTGACTAATTTCATCTGGTCCGGATGCTTTATTTAATTCAAGACTACCGATTATATCTTCAATTTCTTCCCTTGTAATGTAAATATCACTTAAACTTTCAGTTTTTTTGCCTATAAAAACAGGGAGTTCGGCTTTACTGTCGTCAATACAAGAGATAGAGGAAAAATATTGGTTTAAAACTTCAGCCTTTTCTTCGTCTGATGTATGAAGGTACGGCTCACCAGAAAAAGATACAGTACATATTGGAGGTAAATTTGCAGAGGAATCATTATTTTTAACAAAATGACGTATACTTTTCCAAAAAACACTTATGTCATTGTTTTGCAAGTTCGAGAGGGAAGATTCAAGATTTTGGAAAAATGTTTCTTTAGCATGCTTTTTCAAATTATTTACTTTATTTCGTAATTTTTTATAACTATTCCAGTCATTATGTTTCCCTGATTTTAGAGCAATACGTTTTTGTCTATCTCTTTTCCTACTAAAAGCTCTCAGAGTAGAGTCAAACCACGGTTTGTCGTCTCTTCGAATAAAGATACTTTTTGATGGCACACATGTTTCAACAAAGTGGATAAAAGTATCGGTAAATATTTTACATGCATCATTAACATTATTATTTAAAAGACAGTTCCAATCGTACTCTAAAATATATTCGTTCAGTTTATCAAACTTAGCGTCCCTATATATCCATATTTTCCTTTCAAATGTATTATTGATATGATATAAAAGAGGAAGTGATATTAAGGTCAAAACATCAGCTTTATTAAATGGCATATCAAATGGAACAATGATTGGATCGAGTTAAGCATTAACTCTAGTAGCCTCAGTAATGACATTTCTCAATATATTATTTATAAGTATATGTTTTAAATTTCTATATGATTGATTAAATAGATCTTCATTTAAATCTCCTACAATAACAATATTATTTGATAACTCAAAGGCTTTTTCTATATTTAGATTATAATTATCGAAAAAAAATCGATCTGCTGTTTTAGGACTGTAGAAAACTCCTAATAAATAACTTTCGCTTTTATTTTCTATTTTGATCCACACAGATTCGTTACAGAAAATTTCCTAATTAAGAATCCGCGAGTGCTTTAGATCATTTGAAACGTAAACAAGAATACCCCCGCCATGATTAGACCTATCCTTTCTATAAGATTAACTGTGATAGTTGGATATGTGCAATGCAGTATGTGATATGCTGAGGTTTAAATGGGTTTCTGTAAAACAAAGAATATCAAACTCTAATAATGAATCCGTAATAAAGTCCAACTTGTTTCTTATACTTCTTATGTTTAAATGCAATATTGTTAAATCATTCGTGGTTGGACCTGGGGTTAATTCTACATCACCCGCCTGTATCAGTAGCAGTATCATGACGATGCAAAAATGTGAGGAATACAATATTTCGCTAAAAAAAGGCTGAAATGTTTAACATGTGAGCTAATACATCTGAAAAATCGAACCATCAAACAGAAAATATACAAAAATGAAAGCTTACAGTAGACTCTGCTGCAACCTATGTATAGTCTGCAGCAGAACAAACCAATGGCTCTCCAAGAAACTAGGCCATTAAACATTGGGCATTCAATTTTCAGATAAACTTGAACACTCCTCCACAGAGTCTGCTCCGCTGCAGAAAACGCTGTAGATCCATAATGCCACACTGTCTAAGATGCTATTCAGAAAGCTATTTGAAGAAAAAGGCGAACAGATTGAAACAGAATAAGTAGAAAGAAACAAAGAAATAACACAAACATATGCAGTATACACAGGTAACATAGGAATAAAGTTAAGTTGTAAAGTTAAGTTTTGAAGGAATCTGTGTTTCGAGGTACAATCAGACCTGCGCTCATCGACCACTTTTATACAAAGGCACATAACTCTGCAGACGGCAACATATTGCATGACAGAAATAAATGTCAAAAACTACTGTTGCAACCAGTTGCAAAATTTGTTATTTATTTTAATTGTTGTTGTTGTTTTATTAACTACGATAAGTATATCCGGTCGATTAACTAAGGTCCAACTGTACACCAAAATGTATATTCATATCATATATTATTACTGTCATAGTGACGCTTATAATCTATCTAGATCATGGGTCCGTATTCTGAAGCATTCTAAGATATTATTTTCTCTAATTAAATCAATATCGCTTAGTTTTCGTCAATTTCCTCTAAATATTTTATGATTTACCCTCAGAAAATGAAAGCAACTCAGGACATTCTTAACTGTTAGATATGTTGGGCCGTGGATTTAAAGAAAAATGCCGGATTGAACAAAGTACATTGGAATATAAGTTTAGTATTATATAGGAAAGTAGCATGAGCAAACTAAACACTCAAAGTATCTTGGAAATAGTTGATAAGCTAAGACAAGGCTAAATTATATGATACATTTCAGGATGCATATAATGTGATAGAGCAACCGATAACAACTATACAAATATTCCAACAAGAAGGACCACACATATGAGCGAAAACTGATAGAGGACAACATTATTATTGATTCATAAGGGAGGCTCATAGACTGGAGATGTGGGTGGTGCAGCAAACACGATGGCCAAATACCGCCTTTTAAAAACGATATTGGTTATCGCGACTTCGGTAGTTGAGAACTAGATCATTTTAGTAATGTATCAAATTGAGGAGACGCTCACTTATCCGAAGAAAAAGAAATAGATGCAAAGTTCACAGGAGTAATACCCCTTGTGTATGATGCTTTTGAGGAAGTTGCTGTGACATATTGTGGACATTGATTTGTGGTAATTGTCACAGCAGTTAAACATCCTCGACACTGTTAAGAACGTAACATCCCGGTTACATAGACGGTCGGGCTTAAATCGGTACCCAATCGGTTCAATTATTTGTTCTTTGATCGGTTGTCATAAGTGATTTTATTTCAGGCTTTCTGTGTGACCGGGTATCGGTGATGAATATTTGTTCATCGGTCAAACGCCACCCCGCCTCCGATTGGCCACCGATTGGCAAACGAATTGCGACTCATGAAATCCAATGGGCCACCGATTAAAAGCGCTCAACAACCTATCAATAATAGATGAATACCGATAAAACACTGATGAAATGCTGGCGGCAACCGATTGACCACCGATTGATCACCGATTGAACTTCCATTAACAACCGATGAAAACCGACGAGATCCCGCGTTTTAATTCTCATCTTTTTTCATAGGTGGTACGTATTAGTTCATCGGTGCTTTATCGGTGCTTTATCGGTGACTCGTCGGTGATATCGGTAGGAGACAGGTTGTCAATCGGTTATTTGTAAAATATTTTCATCGACACGTTTAAAATTCCCCATCGGTGATTTTTCCCCGACGAAACTCATCTTTACCTAATAGCTATTGATAGGTGGAAAACAGGTGGTAAATAGGTGATGTCGGTTGAAAATAGCTTTTCATCGGTCCTCTCCCTAGTTTGGCGAAAAAAAAACCGATTTATCACCGATGGCTCTGTGTGACCGGGGTGTAAAGAGGACATGACTGAAGAACAGCAATACGATACGGAGCGTGTTAAAAACAACACTTAAGCCATCTTTTAAAACTCAAACACAATACAAACAAGAAGAGCAGCAAAACAGACTGACACCTAACAACCCGGTCACACAGACGGTCGGGCTGAAATCGGAACCCAATCGGTCGAATTATTTGCTGTTTTTATCGGTTGTCATAAGTGTTTTAATTTCAGGCTTTCTGTGTGACCGGATATCGGTGATGACTATTTGTTCATCGGTGAAACGCCACCCCGCCTCCGATTGGCCATCGATGGGCCACCGATTAAAAGCGCCCAACAACCTATCAATAATCGACGAATACCGATAAAACACTGATGAAATGCTGGGGGCAACCGATTGATCACCAATTGATCACCGATTGAACTGCCATTAACAACCGATGAAAACCGACGAGATCCTTCGTTTTAATTCTCATCTTTTTTCATCGGTGGTAAGTATCAGTTCATCGGTGCTTTATCGGTGGTTAATCGGTGACTCGTCGGTGATATCGATAGTAGACAGGTTGTCAATCGGTTATTTGTAAAATATTTTCACCGATCGAGAATTTTAAGCACGTTTAAAAATCCCAATCGGTGATTTTTCGCCGACGAAACTCATCTTTACTCAATAGCGATTGATAGGTGGAAAACAGGTGGCCAATAGGTGATATCGGTAATAAATCGGTCCTCATCGGTCCCCTCCCTAGTTTGGCGAAAAAACAACCGATCTATCACCGATGGCTCTGTGTGACCGGGGTGTTAGCAACCACACGAAAATCAGCCATAAGTTAGTATTGAAATGTTTCACGTGAAGTTTCTAAAAACACTTACACTGCATCAAAGCACACATTATTGTTGTCATGAAGTTTCATAACTGTCAGTTCCGAGATTACTTACAAACTGTAGGAAAGTGCTTTTGAATAATATTTTAATGACTTTACGCTGCATTTCAGCAATTGCAGTTTTACTTAATCGATTGAGAATAGGATTTATTTTAATAGTATTCATTCTGATGAGTGGGATTACACGTTTGAGACTTTGTTGTTGTTGTTATTGTTGTTAATATTTTATAGAAGTTTCATACAGCAATGGCATATTTTCAAATGTGTTTTGATAACATAGCAATAAGTAACCTTTCAATTATTTTTAAATCGCATGTACGTTTAATGTCAAACTGCCCAAATCCCTGAAATGGATGTCCTGTGTTCCAGTTGATTACTTCGATTAGTGGTTTTTTAAATTTCACATTTTTGTACATGTTTGTTTCATTGGGTTTGCTCGTCATGTAACTGAGTACAAATGATCACGTGAGACTTGAAAAAATGTATTATCTTTGTAATCCAGTTGTCGTTGCTGTCATTGACAATAATTATGTCCATTCCTCAATAAACAAAACCACATAACTGTTGAAAATAATTGTTCGGCTTAGTCACTTATGATGAAATGTGACATGCCTGTCTTTTTTGGATATTAATTCGTGTTTTTATCGAAATGTGCATGCCTATTTTGTACTTAATCGACCACATATGGTCGATTACGAATGAATTTGATTCAGACGAACTGAACCGTTTTATTTTTGACAATCTGTATACATGATATATTAGTCATACATAGATGATCTTGTATGAGTGTTCATTATTTATCATTTTTAAATAGAGAATAATTGGTGACTAGCTTTGAATGAGAAATGTTATCTGGCAAGGCGGATGAATATATCTGGTGAGCCACAGGCGAACCTGATATTTTCAGAAGCCGAGCCAGATAACATTTCTCATTCAAAGATAGGAACCAAATATTCTATTTATCCTTGTCACAATAGTAAAATAAATAGAGAATGCATTTTTTAAAGCTAGACTCATTTTTTGTCCAGATAAGATTCTCACTAAAGAACTATGTTATTTTAGGAAAGCGCGCTATTATATAGATGACGTCAGTGACGACAAGTCCTAGTTACGTTGAAAAGAAATACAAGAACCTTTAAAAATCTAGTGTTTTTCACTCGGGAAATCTAAAAGGCAGACAATTATAGAAGAATGTCAGCAAACGACTGGTGGCGCGTACTCTTTAACGATTTGATTGCATCGAATGGTTCGAATAAACGTGGTTACACGTCGGATTCTGTTGAAAGAGTTTTAGAATATCTTTCCTCACAGCGGGAAAAATAAGCGTATCGGTGGAAAAAAATAGTTCCGGCTACAGGTCATGTGACCACTTGACATAATAACATCGGTCATGTGACCACATAGCATAATAAAGCAAAGTTTATCTGTCACCCCTTTATCCGTCAGGAAAATAGGCACGTGACAGGATAATAAACGATTACTTCACAAAATCCTAAGTAATTTACACAGAGATCTACAATTTACCTTACAATATACACGAACAACTATGAGGTTTTTCAAGAGGGAACCCAACTTTATGAATTTTCTGCTGTAATAATTAATTGTTCTGCTGCATTGTTTTAAATGAAAGCACAATATCATATAACAAAACGAACAAATAATTTATCATCTCAGTAGTTTGGAAACTACCATTTCAGTAATAGAACGTACAAAACGGCATAAAGGTTTCATTTGTATAGAAAAGTATATCGGCCTTTCGCATCTACACAATTGTATCCCTATTCAGTTTATCCGCCTATTTATCAGCAAGAGCTGTCAGACCAGAATGCGAATTAAACCTCTCTACGTGGCTGTCCCATACAAACATTGATGTACAGAGATACAATACAACGATGTAGAGACATGGGTGTATAATTGTCGACTGCTTTAGGTTTGTAGCTTGTATCAGTTTTCACATAAATATACTAAGTATATACTTAGTAAAACTAATAATGTCCCTGCCTACCTCGGAACTGTCAGAACGAAATACATTTAACAGTTTAATACAGAATAATACACAACAAACGGAAATCCAGATGAGTCTGAAAATAGACAAACTATCGGAACGTCACGTAAAACTGAAGATTAAACGCAACCGTAACAGCAAGACGACGGTTCGATTGATTCGTCAATACAAAATACTAAAAACGGGCGCTCCAGGCTAAGATGTGAATAATAATTAATGTGAATTAGAAAAGGAGAAGGTTACATTACGATATGCTTTATTGAATTACGCGAGTGTAGTTACAAAATATCAAATAAACTTAAAAATGCTGGATTTCAATACATTTTAACAATAATGACTTTATTTTACTTACTGAAACGTCAACAGAAAAATTATCCGACAAAAGGGTAAGCGATTTTGAGGAATATCTATTAATAAAAGCAGTGTGCCTAAATTATGAAGCTTAAAATGAAACATTATACTCGACATGTTGTACCTAAAGTGTAGAACCATATTTACCGATCCCTCAATGTGACATTTACTTTTCTAAGATTTGTATAACGTTTTAATTTACCCCAGCCACCCAATTTAACATAGGGAAGTAGAAGTATTGCAATTGTGACTATACATTTTTAAATAAGCCCCTTTAGTTTATGGTGGTACATTTTGATATACTGACATACTTATGTACTGAAAAAGGAAATGGAATGTTGCATGTGTTCTATATCCAGGGCAAACATTTAGGGTTTAAATTACTTGTATTTGACACCTAAGTTACATTTTGAAAAAGGTCAGACAGGTTTGACGTCAAACAATTGTTAAAAGTGCCCTTTGAAACTTACCCCTTCGAAATGTTTGCAATTGAAACAGAATAAATACTGCATCAGGATTCACGCACTATACAATGCCAACATATTTTTATCATCTCATTCTCAGTTCTATGCAATAAGACATATCATAAACTTTAAAAAAAAATGAGCTTATAAATGCTAATATCAGGTATATTTAAGCATATTTTAGTCCGTATAATTTGCATTTCAAATGCTTACTTCATGTGTCCCTATACTATACATGTACAGTTTCTAAAAAAAACACACCAAACAACACATAACTTATTAGTATCCAAAATTAACACACTTATCACGTTCTATTACAATAAATTATAAGCAGAGTTCAAGATAAGGGGAGAATTCAAAAACTAAAATATTAAAAGGGATGTAATAAGATCTTTATTTCTGTTATTATCACTCTATGGTGTTACTTCTTATTAGAATATAGAGTAGTAACACCATGGAATTTGGGACTGAAACGAGTGAGAAAATGTAAGATTTGTTCATTATGCTGTATTTTACCTTAAAGTCCAGTTAAGATGTTGACAACAAAAGTCCAACCTTAAACAAACTGCAACATAAATGAATAAGTGATTTGCAAGCTCTATGTGTTGTGATATAACAAAAACAAGTCTAGTATAATCTGATAAGCCAATGTAACTTTTTTCAATACTTCTAAACCACCCTGCGTTAGGATTTTCCCCCCTTCTTTTCGATGCAAATAGTAGTATAGAATTGTCCAACGTGCATTTAATGATAAAACTACGTTGTTTTACAACTGTTCTGTTAATATATTTTATACAAAATGATTGTATCAAACATAATAAGCGTTCTGCTATATTTTTTCAATATAATCATAGTTTCAATTAAAATAAATGTGTATTTGCTACCAACATTTTCATAAAGTTGTTAAATGCCCTGTAGACTGTAAATACACTTATGTAATATCTAACAAACTCCTTGTCAGAGTCTAAAGTGTCTGCAAAGAAATGATAACTCTCTTATTGGCATGACATTTGCTCAAGATAGCTTATATGACTCACAAACTCTGATTAGATATCTGAATCATGATGTTCGCCAACTGACTATTTCACACGTTAAAAGGCAAATCAAGTTCAAGACTTAAATTGGCTAAATAAAGACTGTAAATTTCCAAACTGCTTATAAAAGTGACATCTGATCTATACATCAAATGCTTCATGTACAGATAGTAAGGACTCTCAAATTATTTTGGATTCAGTGAGACGTGAAATATTTGTACACTGAATGCCTTCACAGTTTCCACAACCATTAGCCTTAGATATTCTGGTAAATTCTCAATGCTTTTTCTTCAGAGACTATCCTATGAGAGGAATGTGCAACACAAAACACCGCGTCAACTTAAATAATGTCTTCTGAATAGATATTACACTGGTTATTGTCAAACAAAGATGTGCATATGGGGGCATATACTTGGTGGTTGAATGAAGATGTAAACAATGTAATACGAAGAAAGAGGAGATGCTACAAGGCACAGAAGAATAGAGGAAGCAGAGACAAGTGTACATAGGCCAGAAGTGTTGCTAACATGTTCTCATCTGATCCAAGCAAGCTGTCACTATGCGACTTTCAGTCTCAGTCACGCTGACCCTAAATGTAGTGATATCTCCAAGGCTGCAACACAGTTGAGAAGGTAGAACATGTATACCAGTATGCACACAAACATCACGTGTTTAACTGTATATTTAACACAGCGTAATGATTCAGTTTCCTTCTTGGTAATTTTTCAAGTGCAATGTATTGCTTGGACGTCCGTGTCGGTGATCAATAAATTAAATTGCCCGAATAAATATACCGAACTCATCACCTCATTGAAATTGCCATCTGCTTGTTGTTAGGTTTATCGGAGAAATAGACATTTTTCGCTGCCGCTGATTGCGAGTAGAAAGTAACGGTACGCGAGTTGTTTGAAAATTAAGTCTCAAACCATTCGGGCCTAATTCTGTATCAGTTAGAAGTATCGTCTATTTTCTTGTCGTCTGCTTATTTTCTAATAACTGATGAAATTATTTTCTGCAATGCTAATATATTATGTTTGTAAAAAAAAGAGTTTATATTGGACGATAGGTTCATCTACTGCCTGCGTCGGGTTTATTTGTTATAACTGTTACAAACAATTTAGATCCAGACGAAACCCACATGACGCGGTGGCTCATCTTGTGCCAAACTGTTTGACATTCTGCTGATAATTTCTGTACAAAAATGCAGAACATTGTGAATAGTTACAGACGGCAACGTTTTGCAGACGACAATTACCGACACTTACATACCAAGTAGAAGGTAAACCAAGCTTTGCAATGCAACTCAATTTTCGCATGCCAACGACGTTTGGTTAAAAGGTATTAATGCAGATCAGGTTCCAAGATGTACGGGATAGGTTACTACATCGGTAACAAAACCGATATATGAGTTAAAATTCAAAATATTAGTAGTATATTAATAATTAAATCTAGTGTATTCCGTTTGCAGATATATAAAACCGGCAATAGTGTCACAGTCCGTCCTAAAACGCATGTATGTAGTTCACTACTTTGTAAGACTCGAGCTTGCCAATGACATGTTCGACAGTCACTCGGTATGATTTAAAAAAAAGCCTTATAATTGTGTACACTGTTGCAAAATGCCTTATTTGCTTTCTAGTGAATTATGTAGAGATGTAAGCAGTCAGACACGGATACCTTTTTCCGATATAACTTGTTATTTATAATAATATGGAATGAATGGCGTGCTAATGGCGACAGCCCTCATGATGTTTTTGTCGTGGCTCTATGATACAATAAAGCAGTGAACTTTTTTTTTCATGTGTTCGTACCCTATTAGAATGCTGGGTTATTTATTTTACCTGAGATAAAATTTCGTATGTTACTATTTAAAAATATTAGTTTTCGCATTTCAATCGGAGCTATTTGACCTATTTTGTGATGCAGTGCCGTACAACCCAGCATATCAATCATTCTTTTCAAACCAAGTGTCAAACAGTGTTTAAAGTTTCAAATTACTCTCAATGGATAAAATGGTGGCTTATTCGCTCATTTCTGTGGGAGGAAACCGAAGTGCCCTTATAAAACCCACGTGTTTTGACCGGCGACCAATGTACCCTCTCAGATACAGCCCCGATGCGGGATCGAACTCGAGACTGCATTGTTGAGAAGCGGGTGCGCTATTACTGCGCTATCCGAACACCCTGCGGTGTCTGTTCAAGATCCAAACTGTTTTTCAATGTTATCATAGTTTTCCCCTAGCATACTAACAGTAGTTTCAAGGGAAAACATCAAATGTATCCATGTTTTATTGGCGCATGATCCGCTCATGTTATAAAGGTTTAAATTTAATACCTCATTATACGGTTTGAGAGGACCCCCATATTTAGTTCACCACATGTTGTCCGAGAATCGCGGTCAGCTACAGTGAAAAGTGTCTTATATGACGGTTTAGATCCGGACAAACTCCATGGTTGCGCTGAATGTCATTAAATTGTTTATCAATAAAGAACTGATGTTGAATGACATTTACATTTGAAAATGCTGTCCACTACTGTT